>JAIXMF010000001.1:2437252-3046566 GCA_025201365.1 Syncephalis plumigaleata
AGTGAGGTACCCTTCAATATATGGTGCAGGATGATATCGGACGAGGTCAGAATGTACGCCGATTGGACAGAGGAGCAGAAAGTGTGGGCAATCACTCGACAATTGAAGGGTGAAGCCGCCACGTGGTATCAGTTCTATGCAGAACAGGCAGATGCCGGTCGCCCAGGTTACACGCCAATCACCACTTGGGAACAGCTGCAAGCGGCGTTACGTAACCACTTCCATCCCAGGGAGCAAACACACGTGCTGCTAACTCGATTCGACAATCTCAGACAGGATCGGCGGCCACTATCCGCGTACCTCACGGAATTCCAACAGCTGGTGATGCAACTTCCGGAACTACCCGAGGAACTCAAGATACACCGTTTCCGCAGCGGACTATCCATATCCCGCTGGCAAACAGAGTTCAACATCCGCAATCCGACCACATTGAACGAAGCCATCGAATTCGCTATGTACCTGGATTCAACACGATCCAACAACAATAGCAACAACAACAACCGCTATAGCCGACTCACCTACCAACCGCAACGCTCCGCCCAACCACTACAATACCGCGGACCGCAGCCGATGGAACTCGACGAGATGGCGTTTCAACCGGGGCCAAACGACTGTTTTAACTGTGGCCAGCCTGGTCACCGGCGTTTCGAGTGCACCAATCAGTCGAGGTGCTACAACTGTGGTCGTCACGGTCATACGACACGCAATTGTACGCAGAATCGACCCCACGCGCACCGAGCACCCCCAGCCAACCGTCCCGCCGCCACAATGACACCTCGTCAAGCCCCCATCGCACGGGCCGGCCAACGCGCAGCTCAGCCAGCCCATCGTCGCCCGCGGCTAAATAATGTTGAGTTCGGCGAAGGTGCGGTACCAACCGCCGACATCCACGAATACGAAGCAGATGCGGAGGATTTTGCCGCCGACCAGTAAACACCGGCAGCTTACTGGTCCAAGCCCCCACCTTGCCGGACCCCCCTCTCCTCGCGATCTCTGCACTGCTGAATTGTAACACACATTCCGACCCCTCTACCCACACACATCCCCTCCTCACCCTGCCATGTACTATCAATGGCGTTCCGGCACGCGCGCTCGTAGACTGCGGTGCCACAAACAACTTCATAGATACACAGCTAGCCCGCCAATTCCCCTCTCAATTCATGCCTTACAATTCCAACGGTCCTAAAGTTCGGTTAGGAGACGGCTCGGTCCGTCCGGTTACTGGGTTTGCAAAGAATGTCACAGTTAATATTAAAGATATTATTTTAAACCTTGATTTTGAAATTATGTCACTGGGACGATACGATGCAATACTAGGTATGCCGTGGCTGGCCAAACACGACCCAGATATCGACTGGAAGAATCGTGTGTTACGATGCCTCCGTCGTGGAATATCGGTAGTAGAAACTATACCGTCAGTGTTAGATGTTAAACTGTTGTCACCAAACGCGACGTTACCCACACGAGGTTCGAATCAAGCAGCTGGATACGACCTCCACGCCGCCGAGGAAGTAACTATCCTACCCGGCCAATCGAAACTCGTATCCACAGGATTAGCAATGAAGCCACCCGAAGGGACATACATACGAATTGCTCCACGCTCTGGCATGGCGGTTAAGCACTCGGTCGACGTGCTAGCAGGCGTAGTTGATGCAGACTACCGTGGCGAAGTTAAAGGTGTTTTAATGAATCACGGCAGCGACGAGGTACACATCCAGAGAGGCGAACGTTTCGCACAAATCATTTGTGAGGAGCACAAGTCTCCAACAGTACGTCAGGTAACGGAACTTGACGATACGCAACGCGGCCAAGCCGGATTTGGATCCACCGGCGTTAGGAAGGCACTCGACCAACCAACTGCGACGGCAAAAGGAATCGAAAGTGAGACACCCGTGGAACTGCGAACGATCGACGGCGAACCGTTGGACCTAGTGGAAGACACTCCAATGTTACTGTTTATAACGGAGTCTACCCCGACGACACCGCGTAAAGCTAAGATGGCCGATGACGTAACGGGCGACATTATAGAAGAATACGCGGACGTGTTTCCAGACGATCTCCCAGCGGGACTACCACCTCATCGTACCGTTGATTTCGCCATCGACATCATACCAGGATCAACACCACCATCGAAGCCACCTTATCGACTATCGCAGGACGAACTGGAGGAATTGAAGAAGCAGTTAGACGACCTACTGAGCAAAGGCTTCATCCAACCGAGCGTCTCACCTTACGGCGCGCCAGTGCTATTTGTGAAGAAGAAAGACGGTACTTCACGCATGTGTATCGACTACCGTATGTTGAACGACATAACGATCAAGAACAAATATGCGTTGCCGTACATCGACGATCTGTTCCGACAACTACATGGCGCCAGGATATTCAGCAAGATCGACTTACGCTCCGGTTATCACCAAGTTAGGATCAAGGACGAACACGCGGAACGTACGGCTTTCCGTACCCGTTACGGCCACTACGAATTCCGCGTCCTACCGTTCGGCCTTACTAACGCGCCGGCAACGTTCATGCGCCTAATGAATGACATACTGCGGCCGTTGCTCGATAAATGTTGCGTTGTATTCTTGGACGACATACTCATCTATAGTAAATCCGAGGAGGAACACCGTCAACACGTGCGACAGGTGTTGCAACTGCTGCGCGACAACCAATTATACGCCAAGCACAGCAAATGTACATTTGGCGCGCAACAGGTAGAATTCCTCGGGCATATGGTCAGCGGCGAAGGTATTCACATGTGTCACGACAAGCTAGCCGCCATTCGCAACTGGCCACCACTCAGCAACGTACACGACGTTCGCAGTTTCCTAGGCCTGACCGGTTACTACCGACACTTCATACGGAACTATTCCAAGATTGCACAACCTCTCACCAACCTCACGAAAACCAATGTGCCATTCAACATGGAAGGAGGACCGACCGCAGCATTCGAAGAACTGAAACGGAGGATGATGGAAGCGCCAGTATTGATGATACCCGACCCAAAGAAACACTTCATGGTTACGACGGACGCGTCAGACTTCGCGATAGGTGCCGTATTAGAACAGTCGGACGGAAAGAAGGCACGACCATGCGCGTACCTATCGCGCACGCTTACAACCGCAGAACGTAAGTGGCCAGTGTACGATAAGGAATTGTACGCCATTATGGAGGCGATCCGTGTCTGGGACGTCTGGCTAAAATGTGTGAAGTTCGACGTATACACGGACCACCAACCACTACGCTACCTTCGCAAGCAGACAAGTCTACCGAAACGACAGTCGGGTTATTTAGACCTGTTAGCAGACTACGATTTTGACGTCCACTACAAACCCGGACGTAAGAACGTAGTAGCCGACGCATTGTCACGACAAGCGCCTCACAGGATGGAGCTAGCTAATGTGTCATCAGTGGTACCGGAAGGAGCATTGGTAGAGCGTATTCGAAAAGGCTATACATCGGATACGTTTTTCAGTACGCTAGCGGGAGTATTGAACGGAGAGGAAACAACAACAACAACCAGAGACCGCAAGTGGAAACGGCAGTTCAGACGAGTAGACGAAGATGGATTAATATACGAAATGCGGTCAGCCAATCCACGATTATGTATACCGAAAGTCGGCGACCTACGCGTGCAATTGATCCGCGAACATCACGACGCGCCGACAGCGGGGCACTATGGAGTAGAGCGCACAGTAGCACGATTGAAACGACTGTACTGGTGGCCCACACTCCGCGCGGATGTACAACGGTACGTGTTATCATGTGATAAGTGCCAACGGAACAAGTCACGTAATCGACACCCAGCAGGCCTACTAAAACCGTTGACAGTACCGGAACAGCGTTGGCAGGAAGTATCGATGGACCTAATCGTTAAATTACCAGCAACAAAGCGGAATGTAGACGCCATATTTGTTGTAGTCGACCGACTGACAAAACGAGCCCACTTCATGGCTACCAAGACTAGTGCGTCAGCCCGCGACTTAGCTCGATTATTCATCGACAACGTGTTCAAGCTACACGGCATGCCAACGCGTATTGTATCGGATCGCGACACGCGCTTCATGTCACAATTCTGGAAGTCAATGTTCGACATATTGGGCACGCAATTACGGCCATCATCTGCATATCACCCACAAACGGATGGCCAAACGGAACGCACGAACCGCACGTTGGAAACGATGATACGACACTACGTCAACTTCGCACAGGATGATTGGGATGAATGGCTAACCGCATTAGAATTCGCATACAACGACGCGGAACAAGAATCGATTCGCATGTCGCCGTTCTACTGCGACACGGGACGCCACCCACGACGACCGGATGCGCTATCGCGCTCTTTCGACATACGAGGTGCAACAAACGTGGCGGAAACGGAGAATTTCGTAGGCAGAATGCGCGAAATCATCCTAGAAGCGCAAGCTGCAATGGCGGACGCCCAGGCCAAGCAAAAGTATTACGCCGACCAACATAGACGTGCCGAAGAATTCGAGAAAGACGATCGGGTATGGCTATCAGCAGAGAATATCAATACAGAAGCAAGTAAAGAACGACCAACACGCAAGTTCAACGCACTTTATTATGGACCGTTCAGAATCACAAAGAAGATCTCGACAGTATCGTACGAACTGGAACTGCCCGGAAACTGGCGCATTCATAACGTGTTCCACATATCCTTATTGAAGAAGTACGTACCGGAACCGGAAGACATGCAAGGACGAGCGCCAAGTCGACCAGAACCGGAAATTGTCGATAACGAGGAGGAATACGAAGTAGAAGCAATATTAGAAACACGTGGCACAGGACGAAAACAGCAATTTCTAGTCAAATGGAAAGGGTGGAGTTACGACGACGCCACCTGGCAAACGCGAGAAGACTTACGTAATGCGCCCGAAATCCTACGACAATTCGAACAAAGAAGAACAAGACGTAGCAGAAGAGTCGAGGTCGACTCTTTCAATAGGAGGGAAGGTGCAACGCGGTAGCCCACGTTTACATTAATCCCAATTCGCGTTCCCATTTAACTATCTGTACTACACAAAATCTTAATAAAAAGAGAGCTCCTCGCCACATTATGTGGGAGGGACACCTACGTTTTCACTTCAAAAACCCTAGCGGCAGTTATCTTTATTCAGTGTGTGCTTATACTTGTTTCACCATTGTTGGTGGACTGGTGGTGGACGTGGTGGTAGCTGTGTTCATAGATGATTCATTGTGTTGTGTTTGGGTATGTTGCGTTGCACTGGACGGGAATTCCAGGATAGAGCTTGGATTATCCTCGTTTGCCGTAGGGCTGACCTCGTTCTCAAAGCTGTCGACCATCTCTACTATGTGTTCTGTCTGCTTTGCGGGTGTGCCTTGTTCGGCTGAGTGAATCTCCGGAGCTAGGAGTGGGGTTGACGGGACTGTGGATGGGCTCACGACGTTCATCAAAGGAGCAACTTCCTTAATAAGTGTGGGTTGTGGGCCGGTGTTATTGGATTTGGTGTGTTTCTTCGTGATTTTTGATTGCGCTGTATATGGATGTGAGTTGCTTTGGGGAGGTGCTGGTGTCGTTTTCCGGACAGCTTTCCTCTTCCGTAGCGGGCGGCCTTGCAACTTAGCGTCCAGACTCTCTCGCAACTCGCCGATCGTCCTCCGCTTGGCCTCCTTCTTCGGTGCTGTCCTCCTGTCGACGTCCTTCATCTCGTCATCTTCGTCTTCCTCCTCTGTTAGATATTGATCCTCTGCTAGATCTTCATCCATATCACTCAGTACTTCGAATGAATTCGTAGACGGCTGAATTGTCTGCTCCTTTGGCGACGGAGGAGGAGGAGAATTTGGCCGATGTCCAACTTGAGTGAAGTGTTCCTCATCTTGTGGGCTATCTTCCTCAAGCGATTGGATGGATGCGCTGGTCGAGGGTTGTTCGAGTAATGTTGCAGGCTGTGCGTCGTCTTCACCATTAGCAACTGATGGTGGCGCACTGTCCTCGTGTTGTTCCGCCTGTTGGTCGGTTGGGCGGTTATTATTTTGACGGAAACGTTTACGTATGTTCGTGCAATCATCCGTTTGGTGATCCGGTTGTTTGCAGATTCGACACGCTGTACGTTTTTGTTTCCAATAGACGTTAGCTTGAGTGTTTATAACTTGTATTCTGCTGGGGAATACCTCTGGTAACGTGGATGTAGATGTAGGCAATATTATTATATCCGCTCTACGTACGAATATTCTACCTTTACCAATAGTGTGAATAGCCGTATCTAACACGGTTCCATATTGAGAGAAGGTCTCAATCAGAGCTTTGGTAAGAGTGACTGCGTCAGTAGCTGGTAAATCTGTGGCAGTGGCTGACAGTACCTGGTCATCCGCTGCATATAATCTTTGTAATGGAATTTGTTGGTTCTTGTATGTAATACCGGTGTTTAGAAAACCCAATAATAACTCTTCCGATTTCATGGAGAAAGTTACAGTCAGTTGACGTTTGGAGGGGTCTCCGTACTCCGCTGCATCACCTACCGTATCTGCTACGTGATCTAATGCTTCATTCCATTCATTTTGAAAAGCGTTTAAGTCGCAATGTAGGGTATAGGTGTATGCGTAGTTGGCTACATGAGGAGGAGAAAAGTATTGTAAGGGCGCGCCTATTTCCGCCTCTCGCAGATGAAACGTGCTCCATTTTCCATATACTGAACGATTTTTTTGATTTCTTTTTTGAGCTGTTGGGGGAGGCAGATCCGGTTGACCGGCAGCGTCTCTATATGATCGAGGCTGAGCATATATGGACTCATTGCTGTTTTGCGGAACTGCAATCATGATTAGCTTTTGCGCCTTCGGCGGAACGTCGAGGCGCAAAAGAGAGAATAAATGTCAAACGAGTTGACGAGCAATAACGGTAAAGAGAGAATAAATGTCAAACGAGTTGACGAGCAATAACGGTAAAGAGAGAATAAATGTCAAACGAGTTGACGAGCAATAACGGTAAAGAGAGAATAAATGTCAAACGAGTTGACGAGCAATAACGGTAAAGAGAGAATAAATGTCAAACGAGTTGACGAGCAATAACGGTAAAGAGAGAATAAATGTCAAACGAGTTGACGAGCAATAACGGTAAAGAGAGAATAAATGTCAAACGAGTTGACGAGCAATAACGGTAAAGAGAGAATAAATGTCAAACGAGTTGACGAGCAATAACGGTAAAGAGAGAATAAATGTCAAACGAGTTGACGAGCAATAACGGTAAAGAGAGAATAAATGTCAAACGAGTTGACGAGCAATAACGGTAAAGAGAGAATAAATGTCAAACGAGTTGACGAGCAATAACGGTAAAGAGAGAATAAATGTCAAACGAGTTGACGAGCAATAACGGTAAAGAGAGAATAAATGTCAAACGAGTTGACGAGCAATAACGGTAAAGAGAGAATAAATGTCAAACGAGTTGACGAGCAATAACGGTAAAGAGAGAATAAATGTCAAACGAGTTGACGAGCAATAACGGTAAAGAGAGAATAAATCAGATACTATCGGGTGTACGCATTACAGCACTTGGCTTATCCGCCAATGAAATAACGAGAATGCTCCTTCTCTTTATAGCGGTAGTGAGGATGGGGTTGTAGCCAAGTGGTTACGCTCTGTTTCTCGGACGAATAGGTCCTGGGTTCGATTCCTGCCAATCCCGTCATAGGAAAAAGGTATCCTTTCTAACTAGTTAACAGAAATGTTGACATTTATTAACCTACCGACTATATGCTAGTTGGTTTTTCTGCTACACAGCCGTGTTCTGCATTCGCAAGACACATTTTCCATCAATGTACCAGCCAAAGCACAAATAGTTTGTTAAAAAACTGTTTTTCAATCTTCCACACTTGCGTATGATTTATTTATGTATTCTTAGTTAAATAAATCTACATTATTCTCTCTCTCTCTTTATAGCGGTAGTATTTCACGTTCCTTTTCCGTCCCTACTTTAGATTGCCATCACTGTTTTATTATACTCGCTGTATCACATTCCCCCGTGAAAAGACAACTGCTCTTGCTGCTGTTGCTCTTGTTACTATCACACCTTTCGTATTCCCCAACGATTTCTATTGTCTACTTGTTCTATTTTCTCTTCCCTTCTTACTCTCTCCCTCTTCATCTTTCTCCTTTTACCCTTACTATTGCGCAATACTTTTAGTCGATAACCCTTATTCTTAGCTCACATTTACCGTGTGTGCGTGTGTATGCGTATTTGTACACGCAATCTTTGTCTAAATCTTTGTTTTAACCGTTGTGTACACTTTTGAGTATTCTTGTCTACGACTGTTGTCTCATTTACGCTTACTAGCGAGCTATCTCTTCATTATTCATACTCGGTTTACTACTCGTATCATTTTGGTCCATTTCGATGACTATAGAAGCAACTCGAGCGGTTTTAACACACTGGCGGGTCACTGCACTTGGATTTCAGCGTTATCATCATCATCATCATCATTTTAATAGGAAGAGTTCAGCATGTCGTTTGATGCATACATGTCAGCCAAGTTCTGCTCGGGCTATCGCTACGGATGAATCACCTGATGGCATTCATTTCACATCATCATCATCATCAGCTTCCTCTTCTAATAGCAACAATAGTAATAATCAGTTGCGTATGCTACTTATTGGTGCACCAGTAAGTATCGAGATGTATAGATAATATAGATTACTTATTAATATTGATTGTTCTTACTAGGGCGCAGGCAAAGGAACTCAATCCGCACGATTACAAAGAGACTATGGCTTTGCTGCTCTGTCGAGTGGCGATCTACTACGCCGTCATGTTGCTGCACGTACACCCGTTGGCCAACAAGCAGCAGAGATTATGGCACGCGGTGAACTCGTTCCCGATGCATTGATGATCCGACTTATCCTCACAGAGCTTGCACAATTCAATCATGGGACCAACCATACAATGGCTACTACTACCACTACATCTGCATCATCATCATCATCATCATCATCATCGTCAGTATCTAATATTCATCAGGATTGGTTACTTGATGGATTCCCGCGTAACAAGGCACAAGCTGCATCATTGGATGCCACCTTGCTTAAACAAGGCACACCATTGAATATGGTGGTCAGTCTACAAGTGCCCGATGAAGTTATCCTAGAGCGTATTCTATCACGCTGGGTGCACGCACCATCCGGACGAGTCTACAATCTGGGCTATAATCCACCACTTCATCCTGGACTCGATGATATCACCGGTGAACCGTTGACTCGCCGTCCCGATGACACAGAGTCCGTGTTCCGATCACGTATGCGTGCCTTCCGTGAAACGACCGAACCACTACTTGAACATTATGACCGGCAAGGAGTACTAGTTCAACTCAAGGGAGAGACATCCGATATCATTTATCGGCAGTTGCAAAAGGAACTATTGGATCGTGGTCGTGTGTCTTTACTAGAGGAGGAAATGCTTGCTGACGAAGATTATACATTACAAGATACTGCTACTGCTACTGCTACTACTGATTCGACAAGATCTGAGCTTATGTCAACATCAACTAGTGTCAATTCTACACGACATGATTAAATATAAAATAAAGTGAATGATTGATTCTAATCATTGCCATGTAAACAATTACCAAATAATAGACATAAATATAAGAGAAACAAAGACGTGTAGTTGTTTTTTATTATCTATGTTGTTATGACAAATCGCGCATTTATATCCATGATTAATGGATAGAAACTATAAGGTTATTTATTCTTGATGACAACGCAGAAGTTTCTGAACTTTGGTGTGCGATACTTAGTATCAAATTTGAAAACCACACCAGCTAAAGACGTTTTCTTATCCTTGTAGGTGTCATAGTCATTGAAGCACTGCAACGTGTAGACGACAGTCGTCTTGAACAAAGTACCTTCTTGCATTTTAAACTTTGCAGCACATTGAGTGTTATCTCGACTGGTGTTTTGCCACGCACTAAGGGTCAATCGAGCCTGTGCTGGCTGACCGTCTAAACCCTTGAAAACTAAATCATGTTGCACGCCAGCCGGTGTAACTTCTTGCATACGCTGGGCACAGCCAATGTTGTCATAAGGATTGCCCCTGCTTTGTCCAACGATATTATTAGCGCTGGTGCTAGATGGTACTACCACTGTAGCATTGGTATTCGATATCAATGCAAAAGCACAGCTAATCAACACAGTTGAGATCATGGAAGGCTGCATATTGCTCGATATCTTATTGGAGATAGTAACCGTTAGAAAGCGTGTATGAAAGTGAGAGACGAAAGACACGTAATGTATGTGTGTATATGTGTGTATGTGTGTGTGTAAAAAGCAGGTGAGCGAGCGAGCGTGTAAGTGAGCAAGTGCAACGATAAACAGTAAAAAAGCGAGAAATAAACATGGTATATTTATAATGGTATCTCATTCCACATAAACCATATTCTGCTGAGACCAAATGAACTCCGAATCCATTGAGTGTCTCAATATGGCCAACAATCATATGGTATTGATACAGCATTACCATATATGAATGTGCCATGATTCGGTAGAATCCAGAATCATAACATCAAACAGCGTGTATGCCATGAGTACTTCCGGGTATATGTTGATAATACACGGGACCCGAACTACTATTCGAATAAGGCAAGCAACAGATGAGTATACGATCCCATTTATAGATCTAATGACCAGTATGTCCTCTATTTATTCAGTATAGACATATACAGACAAGTGATTGAATGGATAACACTACTAATACAGCTTACTATTTATGTAGTAGAACCACGGATTCGTACAATTATAACGATCATTTATATCCATTTGATGTTTTGTTTTAGTTGCACGTCCATTGTGTGCGGATATACCATTTGCCAAATAGAATAAGGAGGAATCCTAGTATCAACTGTACTCTTTGAACGAAATTGAGGAGTATCACATTGAATAACAAGGTATGACAATGAAACATTGCTTTTGTATCGATTGTAATCAAGTTGACTAGAACAACCGAGCGTTTTATTATAGTATCATTTAGCAAGATAAGTATATACAAAGTAGTAATGTATGTGTATGTATACATGATTAATCATAGCAGCAATAGAAAGTGGCATGTATATCGAATAAAATGAAAGTAAAAAAACAAGCATGAGATTGCAAACTCGAATGGCAACCATAAAACTATCTGTTTACATCACGTGTAACAATCATGATTACAAATTGATTGAATCCAGCTTATGTTGAATCAATTTAGTTTGTTTACATTTTAGTGTTGGATCACTCGCACATGCGCGTGTATGCATTTACGTCTCAATCAGTCAATCAGCCAACAACTTGTTAATCTTTTTGCTATTCCATATCTTTTCTCCTTCAAACTAAGCTGCAACAACAATATGCCCCTTCCTGCCACATCAGTAACGCATAAGCGTAGCGCTGATCACGAGGTGGACAATCCTAAAACCAAACAACTAAAGGCTTTCCAAGTAGTGGACGCATCAACGACCACAGATCAATCTAGTACAGAAGACGCCCCGGATAGTAATAATAACAGCAACAATGAGAGCGATGAAATAGATTACGACGAAATAAAGGAACTCTTAACGTTGGCACGTCAAGTGACACGCTACGTGTTGGCATTCGATGCGTATTATCCGGAAGCTGACTCCCATGCCAAGTCAGAAGCACTGGCAACGTCAGATAATCAAGCTATGAAACAGGCTCAGAAGGTGTATAAGAAGCTTAAACGTAAGCGTAATGATTGGCGAAGCCATTCGTCTATCGACTAACTATCTGCTAAATTATTCACATATGAATAGGTCTTAGTCGACATGTTTTCTCGAAACAGATTTCAATGCTAAGTCCAGATCAATTAAGCTCATTACCGATTAGTACCGAGGAATGCGTGAACATATGCTGGCAAATTAATCTAGGCTACATGTCGCAAATACTCTGGATAAGCGATGATGATCTGCCAATCAGTAGAAGTAAATATGGCAATTTCTTAATTGAATTGGCCGAGAACCTTAAACAAGTTGCTTCATTCATGGATGTGACATCATTTCCAGAATTAGTGGAAGTAGTAATAAGTGTTAAGATTCAGGCAAGTATGCTTGTTAGAAGAGCGATGTTTACTATTAGTGTCATGCATTGAATACTAATGATTAATTGGAGGATAGGCCATTGCCGTATGGTTTGATAAGCGAAGAAATATGAAACTTATCAAGGAGATGTTCCATCAAGATGAGGATCAATCGTCCGAATTAAACAGTGACGACAATGACAACGACAATGACGTAGAATGGATGCGAGAATTCAAGCGTGCACTAAAGGAGAAACAAGAGAATATATATAATGTGGCAAGTAATTATAGTCACGATATATATATATATATATAGTTAGCTAATGAATTCAATATTATAGTTGACAGAAATGTCGTTGAATGAGATTAGAGAAAAGTTCTCCTATAAAGAGTTTCAAGATGCACTTAAAGATTTCATGTATAGTATGGCAAGCTATTTACAGAGCACATTAAGTGAGGTAGGCTAGTTATTTTATTGCAACTCTATTTACTTACTTGTTTACTTACTAACTAATACTATTCAGTTACAAAATGAGAATACAGTTGTTGTATCACCTCAAGTCATTGGTGCCATTTATCGAGATTACCCAGATGATCTTGATAGAACATTGGATCGAATTAGAATGACTACCCCAACTCATAGCACATCCAGTATAATACACACATCATTCGTTGAACTTATGGAAACGAAGCAACAAGCGAGGTTAGTGTTGTTTGTTCATGATTATTACTGTAACAGTTATAATAACAAGATGATATAGTGATACGAATGAATCATCACACGATAGAGCATCAACAAGTTCAACACATATAACGTAAGTAACAATGACAGTATGAATTAGACATTTGATATTAATAATAATAATAGTAAAAAGCGATATATTCACGATAGAGATGAGACTGCAACTCGTATGCAATGGTCGGATGATGATGATGAAGAGGATAATGAGGACGAAGAGGAGGATAACGTATCCGCTGCATCCTCCAAACAAACAGAAGCAGCTATAGTAACCAACAATGCTCTTGCACTCATACAAGATGAATACCATGATATGAGTAAGCAATTTGATAGTTTTGTAGAAGAGCAATCAACTACATCTGAAAGTACAGATGCTTCGAGTAAGTTAACAATAACTGATTGAGACCATGATCTGTAGTAGCTAATTCAAATATAATTAGAGCGAAGCAAATCTCCTTTACCATCAGCAAATCAAGTGGTATCAAGTAAGTTGTAGCATTATTACTATACTTGACTAGAATGAATCATTTACATGGTAGTAGATACTCATACAGAGTCAGTGCAAAACAAACGTGAAGCTCTACGTTCAACGCATATTAATCAGCAAGTTGACGGCGAGGTATGTGTCATCTATGTAGCAAAGACTAACAAACTAATAATAATAACATCAATGCATTAGGAATATGAATCTGAACTATCTGTCATATCAAAGGAATCCTCCGAAGATGATGCAGAAAGCAATGCATCCTCTTATAAAACAGCAAAATCAACTGACATGGAAGAAACAGAAACAGAGACGGCACAAGCACAAGCATCATCAACATCATCAACATCACAAGAGCCATCAAATAATCAAGAGAATAATCAAGAGAATGAACAAGTAAATGACACACCGCCAACTGTACATGTTCCAGTATTCGCTAGAGCACAAAAACGACGACCATGGACAGACGAGGAGACAAACACACTTATTAAAGGGATGAATGAGCTAGGCATTTGTTGGCGTGCCATTTGCAATAAATACGGCAAGGAGAATGGACCATTAGCGGGACGAACTAATGTGCAACTAAAAGATAAAGCACGTAACATTCGTCTATATCGTTTACGACACAATATTGATTTGGGAATATTCGCTCTTTTAGGTCCTGATCCATCCAAATAGTAGATTACGTATTTACTATTACTAACCCTAATTAACGAAACTAATAATCATCTTATATGGTTGACTTATTTACTGTACTCTATCTATCTACTAATCTATGTGTGTTATGTCACATTTCTGTTTTCTCTTTCTATTTTATTTGCGTTTATAATGACTATAAATAAAGGGTTGATATTCACTACTTCTATTAGTATTAGTATTAGTATTAATCAATCTATTGTATAATAATAATAATGCTTACCTTCATTGTTGTATTAGTTGTCATCTTGAAAGTACTTAATAGTGCTTTACCAGAACGACGACCTGATATACTCGTATTTGATGTAATACCTTGTTGACTAGTATCGACACCATCTAAGAAACGACGTCGTTTCTGCGGTGATCGATCAAGGAAGAATGGACGACGTGTAGGTTGTTGTGACTATTAAGTAATCAACTATTATTATTACTATACATGTATTACTCGAATGATTACTTACACTATTTGATGTATGTGTAGATATTGCATTATTGACAATTGGAGTATTTGATTGTCTTGTCATTGATGATCTATTATTACTGTTATTATTACTGACTAGCCAGTGATCCACTTCAAAATCATCATCATTATCATTATTGTTATTCATTGCTAATAATGAATTGTCCTCTATTAGACGACGACTACCTCGATGCTATTATAGTTTAGTATATGTATTAATAATATATCATGATTACTCACTCTATACTTTGGTCGTTGTTGTTCATCTGCATCATGTTCATCATCAGATAGAAAGTTCAATTCATTACGTTCATCTTCATTGTCATCATCATCATCGATCCCCAATGCTATACGAGCAAATGCTGCTGTAGCTGGATTCTTTTCTATATATATATCATAGTAATTAATAATAAATCGATTACAATTATACAATATACTATTGATAATCATTCATTCACTCACCTAGTTGTCCTAGTTGTTCATCTATTTCATAATGATTGTCACGATGTCGTGTCTCTAACCATTCCATTGATTGATGTCGATAATGACCATTACCATCATCATCATCATCATCTAGACCATATCCTTTATTGTGGAAATCTAATCGTGATCTACCTAGTGTACCTTCTTGTAAACCTTTAATTAAATTACTAACATCTGCGGCATCTTGATCATCCATCTGCTGTCTATACACATGAACATTATAAGTATATATATATATATATATATACTAGTCATTATGATACTTACCGATGTAATGCTATTACTTGCTCTTCGTTTTCCTCTTCATCACTTAGATCATGGACAACCATATCAATATCTTCCATATATCGATCATCTCGATCATCTTCATCATCTTCATTATTACGTTGTTGTTGATTTAGGAACCCGGTCCATTCATCTTCTTCCTCTTCGGCTTCTGCATCGAAGTAGGCTGCTGTTCGTTTATTAATCGGTTTACTTGACTTCTTAATCAACTCGGTCATTAAGTGTTTCCTATTGAGTAAGCGTCGTTTATTCGATGTTTCTATTGGCTCTTCAATTTCCTGTTCACTCTCATTGTCAGTATCTGTATCACTGTCAGTATCTGTATCACTGTCAGTATCTGTATCATTTACAGGATTATCATGAATAGTGAATATTGTATTATCTAGACTATTTGTAGCATTATTGTTTGTTGCTGTTGAATCCATTGTTGTTGTTGTTGTTGCCGCTGTACTCTTTTCTATGCTTGTTACTTGATCTTCTTCATCTGATTCAATTGCTAATGTACGATGTCGTCCTTTAGATCGACTAATTAATGTGGAAGTAACATCCTCCTCTTCTTCTTCCTCTTCTTCCATTACATCCTCTTGATGCTCTTGTTGTTGCTCTTGTTGTTGTTGCTCAGTAGTAGATGTCATATTTGTACTGTCTAATGTAGCTGTCTCTCTTTCTTTTTCTTCCTCTCCTTCTTCCTCTTCTTCACCAGAATAAATAATCTCATTATCTTCTGCTTCGTTGTCTGGATCATATGCATCAGAGTCTTCATCAGTAGTTTTATCCAGTCCTACTGCTAGTTTACGTCTTTCCTTCTCACGCGCTAATTCTGATACACCTTGTGTTGGCGGTTGCCATACACCCATCTGCTTCGCTAGATCCTCAGCCTCTTGTCGAAGTTGATGTGTTTGCTGTACAATCTTTGTTACCAAAGTGCGATTAAGTTCTTGTGGTGTTAGATCTACAGTCTGTGGTCGATTCTGTACACGCTCCTTTTCTTGCCTAATCTCTAATAGTTTGCGTCGTAACTTTCTAGGTGTTGACACACTGGTAGATAAAGAGACAGCCTCGTTGAATGACTCGACAATAAGTAATTCGGTATCAGCCATATCTAATGTTGTAGTTGCTCGTCTAGGAATATGACTAAATGTAGGCAGTTTCGATTTTATAGGCTGTTTTCCCTTGGATTTGTCAGATAATGATGATACAATGTTGTTGTCATCAAATACTGTTATCTCAACCGTATCCATAGATATAACTTCATCTTCAGCATTTGTTTGCGGTATATCCTCCATATTAGCATCAGTTTCACTTCTATTATTGATGTATATAAGTATATGTCAATATGTCATATATACAATCTAGAATGATCATTACCTTGATACATTGAATGAGCGTAGGAACTCTCCCATATCCAAACAATCAGTAATTGATTCCAATTGATTTGATGTTTCTATTAGATTCAATCAGTCAGTTAGATAATAATAAACAATTGTGTACTGCTTACGTCGAATAAGTCTTTGCGATTCTTTATACATTTCCAATTGATCTTTCTTATTCAATCCCTATTATGGATCTATCATTAGTATGCATATATGTATATTATATATATATTGGTAAATACACTCACCTTCTCTTTATTAGAGTGTTGTGCTTCGTTAGGTTCAGTAGAATCATGATCACTATAATCGACAGATTCCATATTATTAAATACCGAGCCATCATTAATAGCAAGTGTCGCCGTATCATTTGTTGTTGCTGTTGTTGTTGTTGTTGTAGCTATTGATGATGCTTTCTGTAAGCATGAAATAGTTAGTTGTCTAATAGTAACATACATGCATGTATCCTCATTGTTATAGTTACCTTTGTCTTCTTTGTTTTACGAGATGATTTCGGTTGACGTTGTCGAGGTTGACGTTCCTTGCCAGTAGATTTTACTTTAGTAGTAGTGGATGATTGCTCGTTTGCTATTAATTCATCACTACTTGAATCGAGCATTGCCTCGTCGATATCGGATAAATCTGAATCAATAAGCCATGCTGCTCGCTTATTTCCATAATGATTAGTCAATACCTATGTAATTAACAAATTCTACTTTATGAATTACCTGGCCTGGTCTAGTATGCTCAATATCTTCATCGCCTGACAGATTGGCAATACGTGTACCGAGTTCAGATCGACGCGTGTATTCCTCGTCGCTGCCCTCACTATCGGCATATCGGTAGAGAGACTGCCAGTCCTCGTGCACTCCCTGACTATCGTGTGCAGCAACATCGTCTACTAGATCTAATTCAGGTGAACTACAAGGAGATAATGCGCTATGCATAGCATCGTCAGCGGAATGGTCAGACATGTCGACACTGTAGAAGAAACAATAGGTAATAAAGAAAGTACAGTTTCGTGTATGTGTGAGAGAGACGTGAATTACACGCGTCAAATGAGATTTATTTACTTTTTTTCTACCCTCTCTTTATGCCCTTTAGATTTAATAGCCAATTCAATATACACATCCTTATTATTGTTATCATTAGTAAAATGATCAGAGTAGCACATAGATTTATTCAATAAATGGTTGATATTTATGTAATAGACCGCGAATGATCTTGTAGATATATTTCTTGATCCAAGGAATAATGACTTGAATGACATGGATACTAAATGAGGGACCTGCACCAATCCATTCTTGACTTGAATACCTATAATATCTACTTGATGATGTCCTTGTCTTGTTCTGTAGTCATAATGGATTAGTATGGGTATGATTATTATGAATTATTACTTACTGCTTAAAGCTATCATTCCATTGATGCGAATTTTATCGCAGTTAGTATAACATTTATTGCAGTCAGAATGATGACTTACAAGCTGTTAGACGGAAACATACGTGGATCATGAGCCATAATGCGATTAGTACATCCATGCATTGAGGTCAGAAGCATCAACTTACACCCTATCGTATGCAAACATACGTGGATCGTGTGTTTCATAGTGTGATTAGTACGTCCATTCATTATGATCGGGAATAAAAACTTACAGGCTGACATGCAAGAAGTGCGTGGATAATGAGCCATAGTGTGGTTAGTACATTCATAGGTTATAGCCAGGTAGTAACTTACAGGCTGGCATACAGGAGTATACGTGGATCGTGTGCCATACTGTATTTAGTACCTCACTCATTCCAGCTAGAATGATAACTTACGGTCTATCGTACAAAACATACAAGGATCATATGCCATAGCGTGATTAGTATACCATAGTTATAACCGGGATGGCCATTTACCATCTATCATACACAAGCATACGTATGGGCCATACGTCGTATTATAGTTAGCATATCACTCATTGCAGCCAGGTGGTAACTTACTTGCTATCGTCCAGGAGCATACGTGGATGATGTGCCAGATCATGGTTAGTACCTCATAGGTTACGATCAGAATAATTACTTACAACCTATCATACAGGAGCGTATGTGGATCATGAGCCATAGCGTGATTAGTGTGACATTTATTATAATCATAATGGTAACTTACGTCCTATCGTACGAAAACACGTAGTGATTATGGATCATAATGTGATTAGTACATCCATGCGTTACGGTCAGGATAGTAACTTACACCCTATCATACGTAAATGAATGCGAATCGTGTGTCATAGGGTGATTAGTACACGTATAGATTGCAATCAGAATGGTAACTCACACCCTAGCATACGGGAGCGTATGTAAATAATGAGCCATAGTGTAATTAGTGTGGCATCAATTACGGCCAGAATGATAACTTACAAGCTGATATACAGGAACATATGTGGATCATGTGCCACAATGAAGTTAGTACCACGTTCATTGCAGCTAGAATGGTAACTTACAGCCTGTAATAAAAAATATACGTGGATTTTGTGCCGTAGCGTGATTAGCCTATCCATGCATTAAAAGTAGATGATAACTTACACCCTACAATAAGAAACATACGTGAATCGTGTGCCACGTTATAATTAGCAGATCATAACGACAATAACAACGTTAACTTACAAGTACTTGTAAGTGACATCACACATGATTTTGGTTTACACTACGATTAGTATAGTACTTGCTATGGTCAATAGGATAACTTACAAGGTTGTGCTAACAATTTGATAGGTAGGATAAACATTATGATGTGATTAGCGTATCAAAACAACCATTTGGTACACATGAACTTACGTTCTATCGGTAATCATCGATGGACAATGAAACAATAGGCTACGATTAGTACATCAATTGATAGGGTCATGGCCAGACATACCACGACGAATCAATGTGGGCTTGGCCTCAACGGTGACCAGACTGGCGAGAGCGACAATGGCGACGGCAATAGCGATAACGGCAGAGAACTTCATGTTGATATTGGCCTAGTGGAATGGATAGGCAGATAAGCTGACTATAACGAGAGTAGAAAGTGGTGAGAGCAGAATAGAACGAGAATATAAGGCAGTGGTATATACGAGTAGAAGCAAATAGTAGTAGCTAGAGTAGAATAGAATAGAAGAGCGAGTATGAAAATGACAAGTCGAGTGTACCAAAAAGTGATCGATTTATAGCCGAGATGATAGTGATGATGGCGGATATTCCTAGTGAACATAATATGATGATTATAGACCACAGTCAGACTATCTCCATACGATACTCTCCTCTGTACATGGATTGTACTCGGAATGATGGAGCATCTATCGGACTGTACCTTTACCATGCCATCCATGTGGATATTGACCAGTAGATTTGCCAACTGAATGATGGCGCAATACTGTTCTAACAGCATCATGCCAATTAGGAGTGAATATTGGTATAACTGCATGGTTAATCGATTGTTTGTGGGTAGTACGCCGAGCAGATTAGTACCAATTAAATGAATGTCTGCCATATCGTGTAACCGCATGGTTTGTCCATTGTCCAATCTATACTCTAGTATTATTTTGGAATTACTCGAATACTCCACCAATAATGACACGTACACTTGTTACAACCAGCATGACTGGTTATATTCTATTGAAATGATTGTATTGAGCATCATGTACATGAGTATAGTTGAATGTAAATCAATGCATAGCATGATGATGACAATGTGTTATTGCAATGTTGAGCTAACTCTGTAGCATTCGATCAATCTCTATTTATTATTAAATCCGTAGAATTCACATTTATTCCTCTCGTCATCTATCTAATCATATAGCGCGCAAAAGTATGATAATAATTATAATGCTATATTCAAGACTACAATGTAAAATCCATAAAGTTCATTGACAAGTCGGAACTGATTGAGCCTAGAACCGACTTTGTAGGATGGAATCGCACCTCAATAATACGTTTATCTATAACAACAAAGATAGTATCGTTAGTCCACTCGTTTATCTATTCGGTGATCATTATTAAATTGATATTACCATGCGATTGAATAAGTTGGCAGGGCGACGATCGAACATCTTTATACCGGATATCCCTATAAACAACATGCATTACTTGTCATTATCGCATTGTCGATCCTACACCATTTCCACTTACCATATAGATATGTGTGGCTTATCCTGTTGACCACACGCCACCATATAGCCGTCACAATGCCATGATGGTGCAATGTATCGACTGAGACGCGATTGTTGCGGGAATCCAAATCGAAGCACCGGATCGTGTGGCGTTCTATGGTCATAGAGTAATAGTTGATCTTGCGTGCCGCTCACTGTGACAAGCAACAAGTGTGGATCAATCGGGTTGCGGTGGATATGATTAATACGCTCAGTAAGTTTGTTCTGGTACACCTCGCGACTCGTTGCCAAATCCCACGCTAATAAACGATTGTCGGCACCGCCCGAGTATAGCACATTAAATGAGGACAAGTGTGCTAACGCGTAAATAGACGATGTGTGCCGTTTCGGCAGGTAGTCAACGCTTTTCAAGGTGGCCGGCGTTTGCAAGTTGTTCGAACGTGTCATATGCCATACAACGATTTGCTTGTCATTACCTGCGGTGGCAAACGAGAATTGCTCCTTATTAGTGCTCAATGGCTCAATAACATTAATACCATTGCTATGTGGGCGATCGTGTAAATGCTGCACTTGCGACATTAACGAATGCTATTTATGAAATAATTAATGATATGAAATAGATCAGAGAGAATAATACGTACCCGAGATGAACTAGAAAAGTGAACTAGGGATAATTGACGTGGCACTGGTGAATCGCGTGCAGGTGCACCTACCGCCAAGATATGATCGGTAATCCAGCTCATGGTTTCGGGCCATGTCTTTTCTAATTGCGTGTCTCTAATAATATGCTCTAGCCTATGCATAATAAAATCATTAAGCATGACTAATCTACCATTGTACTAATTACAATCAACTTACTCTTGATGCCCGTATTTCCAGCAACGTATTTGTCTATAACAACAACAGTTAGCGCTATCCTATTGCTAGTACGTAAACACAATTTAATTACCCATCCAATGCACTACATAGTATAATTATTAGTTAATTATTTAGTCATTAATTAGTTACATATCAAAATGTACTTACCTTGCAACAATTAAATCAATACTATCCTTACCGCGTGCATCAGGTAACCGATGGAATAGTAAGGATCTAGGTTTACGTGAAAATGCATTACGCCACTGATGCGTATGCAAATTACGTAATGGCGATGGCTTCTCATTACTAGCTAATGGGAATTCATATGAAAACTTTTGCTGCACCACTTCTTTACCCTTATTTTCATCTATACCCGCAATTACGGATGGTGCGTTGATGGTATTGACACTATTACGTCTTGATGTCTTTACCGTTTCCTCCATAATTATATCAGTAGTGGCGGTAGTTGTTTTCTGTCTAGATTGATTAGACATCGTCATAGGTATTTCCGATGCATATGTCTCTAACTGTTTGCTAATCTTATGTATACGCCGTGATGCTCTTCGAAGCTATATTATCATTATCATTATTATTATTATTGTAAGTAGTCAACCAATAGATTAGTTAACCTTACCTTTGATGAATAGACGGCTACTTTAGTGCGCTCCTTCTCTAACTGTGCCATGTCAATCATTAT
Organism: Syncephalis plumigaleata; assembly: GCA_025201365.1. Lineage (NCBI taxonomy): Eukaryota > Fungi > Zoopagomycota > Zoopagomycetes > Zoopagales > Piptocephalidaceae > Syncephalis > Syncephalis plumigaleata. Next base: position 2,459,491 of record JAIXMF010000001.1, read on the forward strand.
TATTACTGTTATGTTATATGAATTGAAATATTAATAACAGCTTACCATCCATGTTAACATTTGTAGCGATTCTTTATCGTATACTTCCTTTTGAGATTTGTGTTGTGAGTTTGATCGTTTTGCCGTTGGTCTACGCTCTTTTGCCTCTTTCGAGAATGCAGGCTGTACATCATCCATATCTGAATAGGATGACGACGTTGAAAATGAAAGATCCGAATGTTTAGAGAGATTAGCTGAGGTGCTACTATTGTGTTCGTCATCGGTACTATCGTCGCTGCTGCTTGATAGATTAGCATCTGATGTTGACACGGTCTTATTTGACATACGCTAATTGACATTATACGGTTAACATCGTAATATGATAAATAATAGTGTTTTGTTAGTTGACACTTACCTTGCGTGGTCGATCTATTCCCATGTCTTTGTTGCCATTCTTACGATTATCTTTGTCATTATCATAATCGTTTGTCGTATTCGTTTGCTCTAGACCTCGTTTCTTTGTCGCAGGTGTTTGCATACTCCTCGTATAATCACTTGATATATCCCGTCGATGCTGGTCAGGTTTATCATGCCATGGGCTACTTTCTTCTTTCTGCGCTGGTGAACTAGTATCATTGCGACGTGTGGGGCCCCCACTTAACAGTACGGTGAGCTGTGTGCTTTTTGAGCTAGTTTCCGCTCCCGTTGCCGTATTACTAGGCGCTTTATGTAGCCCATTCTTATCGTTAAATTTTGAATTTAAAAGTGAAGCATTAAAATTTAGGTCAAACTGTGGACTCGGCTCATTCCGCCGTGAGCCATGACTAGGTGGTACGGCAGTTGGTGTAGCTATTGGAATACCCGTATTGCGGGTATCGTTTAGCGGCTTACCAGGGCCAGAAACGGCCGAGTTATGTAATGGACGATGCTGTTTTGAATAAGGTAGCATATTCAAGCAAGCAAAGAAGAAGAGAAGGGTTAGTTTTGCTATTTTTAAATAGTGCATTCTATTAAAAACAAAACTAAAAATTTGTAGATCACCATTCTGTGAAACATAATTGGAAATAGCAGCATTGCATAGAATACTCGCCTCCCTTCCCTTTCAAATGCTTAGTTTCTTGTTTCTGATTAAAGTATACCACAATGATGATCTTACTTTCGTTCTTTTAATGTCTCATAATGCACGTTACGGCTATCATGGATGGTGATTATTGACATGCAAGTATCTAATGCTTTATTCTATGCTGAATTGATTGTCATGTATTGCTTAATATCTGTGTTTATTCGAGTATGTATCGTGAATACGGCAATGTAAGCTTCGTATCATTTGATACCATTGTAACTTTGCTGCAATGATATAATGCCGCCTATAGCTCAGCAACAAATAGATGAAAACGATCATGGACAATGGTATAATGTTGAGCATTGCTAGTAAGTGTACTAGTAGGATTCAGTATGTGCTATGCAAGTCTATGAACAATTGGGAAGCTGTTGGTATAGTAAACTGCATGCTTTGCTATTGGTGTCTAATGCATTAATGATCTACTAATCCATTTCTGAGTATCTATTTCATTGCTGTTTCCCTTTACTTCTTTACCAATGCTGTCTTCTTTGTGTCAACTACATTCCACTTGTCAGTAAACAATACACATATTCTTAGTGTTGACTACATTCCACTTGTCGTTAACTTCTTTCACATACTGTCTTATTCGTGCCAACTGCATTCTAGTTGTTTTCCTTACCATTAAACAGTAAGTGCCTTCTTTGTGCCAACTACATTCCACTTGTCAGTAAACAATACACGTCTACTTCCTCTTGACTATATGCTAGTTATTTACCTATTTACTTTCTCAGTAATACGCGTCTTCTTCGTGTCATTCGCATTCCGCTTACTTCCTCTTTCACTTTAGCATACACATTCCCAATAGCAGCTATTCTGTCATACTATCTCTATGACTTTTATTTATCTCTTTGTTTTCCTCTTCCTCTATCCTATCTACATGCTCATTTGTCGTTATTATCACTATACCAATAAGTGTTGTTTATTGTTCGTTCTAGTCCTTTGTTTCCTATCACTGTCCTGCTTATTTATCAATGTTTAAGCGTGCACTGCTCTCGTTGTAATATGTACCTTTTACTTTTACCACTTTTTTCCGTCATCTGTTTGTATGCCACCATTACGTCATGCTTTTATTTGTATTTTACTTGTTTATTGCCATCTACATACTCTATCTACCTACAAGCATACACTGCTTCTTCGAATAAACTGACATACGTGTTCATGCACCCTTCCTTGCTCATTCCTTGCTCCTTCGTGACAAGTCAGTCATTCTACTAACTGCTACTTGTTTATTACATTGTTTATCGTGTATTCACTTTGTTCACTCGTTGCTACCTCTATGCATTTTTTTTTTCTTTTTGAACATTGCCGTAGCTTATTTTATTATAATAAACATGTTTATACAAACTGGGCATGTCCACAAGTGAAGACATCGCATATCCTATTTCTTGGAAATCGATGGGAGAAGTCGGCCGTTGGTTAAGACGTCCTGGAAAACCGCACGCGGGTGAAAGAACCAACCTAGTTATTATTATGGTTGGGTGAAGACATTTTTTAAAGCTGCCTATACTTTTTTTTGATACCTTTTTTCCTCTTGAAGGGATTGGCAGGAATCGAACCCAGGACCCCTACGGTCCGAGGACGGGCGCCGTACCACTAGGCCACGGCACCGCCTCTTGCTACCTCTATGCAATTAACCATAAGCATTATCATTATAACATATTTATTAAATACACGGTTTACAATGCTCATCATCACATGTGCCAAACGTCAGCCTCTTTCACGCACTAGCAGTATGGCAAGTCCATCGAGCAAAAGTGGAGCACGCGTTACGCCAAGTCACGTCACCTAGTATTACGATCCTTGCTAGATGGCAATCAGCCATAAAATCGAAAATAGAAGCGGATTTACGTCACGCTATACGACACAAATCCGTCAGTACATTCCAAAAAACCTGGACAAAAATTCAATGCCAATGGTTCACCTTTGAACCTGGCGGGCTGCCGAATACAGGAACGTTGAAGTTCCACACGATCCCATTATCCTAACAGCCACGTATGTCCAGCACCTACCTAACTTCCACTACAACTATTGTATTGTATATTTACGCGATCTTGTGCCATGTCTTCTTTATTAAATAAAATTAGGCTACGGCCCAGGATTATAATAAAAAAAAAAAAAAAAAAGGTTTACAATGCTCATCGAATACAGCATATGATTATGGAGTATGCGAGTATTTGTAATGTGCATCCACTTTATTTAATATGGTATAGCTGACACTGTAGACTATCTTTTTTTTTCTTTTAACATTGCCGTTGCTTATTTTATTATAATAAACCAATTTGACAACATTCAAATGAATGATCATATGAGATAAAATAAAGTACAGAGATATGATTGTTTGGGTTATTGAAGTGAGTGGTTATCGAGAGTCGTTAGGCCGTGTATTATTATGTTGCGTGTTTTGGGACTACATCAAGCATCACTTGCCACGGTAGCCGATAATTATTATTAATAATTCGGTATTTCGTAATGTTTATTTCATCAATAACGGTTGCTATCATTAGAATCAATTAGTTAGTTATACCTTATTGACATACTGATACGATCGTTCTATAATAATACTAAATTATTTAATTTTTTATTCAAAAATAGCTATTTTTTCAAATTTTGTCATTTTTTAATAATTAATATATAATGTCATAAACTCAAATTTTTATATGTAACGCGGCAATTTGTTCTGCCTGAAATAATGTTACGATAGATTCGAGAGCTCGTGTTAAGATAAGACACTATGATAAGTTGAGAGAATTGTAGAGTAGAGGGTATTGTTCGATGAGTAAGTGTGTGATAAGATAATGTCTTTATTTCGTATAAATGTAAGTACGCTTATATAGCTAGAACAGCTATGAATGTAAAGAGGTACCAGCAGTAGATGTGAGTTTGCTACAGCGCATCTTTGCCGAGTTAGTCGAAGATGTACTAGTTCGCGTAGTACTTGTTGATGAGCGGGAAGCGTAGCATGGCGAATGCTACTTTATGTTGAATCGTCGGGTGGTTGTTGATTGTTTGTGTAAGGGAATAAGAGGCGAGTGGGTGATCGTTATAGATCCTGACGTAATAATGAGCAAGTGTATCATCACGTGATCAAATCTAGGTGGAGATTCGTTAAAGTGAGGAAATCCTACTGTGAAGTTCATATATCACAGGAGCGGATTACATGCCCACACAAATGCTTGACGTCCTCGTTCAAGGTTGTCGGAAGCGACGAAGAGTGGATCGTAGTTGGCTTGGTCGAACGACAGGTATCATTTGTTGATATTCGTGGTATGGTTTAAGTCTGTCGACGTGAACGATATCGAAACTCTTACCATCCGATATAAGGTAAGTACCGGGGTGTAATAAACGAATGACTTTGTACGGTCCATCATACAAGTTAGTGAATTTTCCGCTTGATGATACCATTACCCGTAATAAAACCTCCGTATTTGGTTGGAAAGAACGCGGTTGAACCGTTCGATCGTAGCGAATCTTCTGACGTATCTGTGCAATTCGCGTATTCTCTTGAGCCACTTCTCGTAACTTCGGTAATTCGTACTGAATACTTTGTAAACGTTGATCGTATTCTTCTTCGGAATCAATGAAACTATTCGTATTCAACGTCCATACGGCTGGCGTTTTGAGCTCATAACCATATAACAAACGACTAGGGGTAAACTTCGTAGTAGCACTGGTCATGGTGCGAATAACTAATAAAGCTTTCCATAAATCTACATCCCATTGTAAATTGCCGTTAGTCAGTTTAGTTAGCTGCTCTTTCAATGTTCGATTTAACCGTTCTACTTGACCGTTCGCTTGTGGTCTATAAGCAGTAGTAGGAGTATGATGAATTCGTAAATACTTAAAGAATTCGTCGGCTAAATCGCTCGTGAAGTCGGCTCCTCGATCCGTAATTAACTGCTGAGGAACTCCATATAATGCCACAACATCTTCTATTAAGAAACGAATGACCGTCTCAGTGGTGATATCCTTGGTAGCTCGAGCAATAGGCCATTTAGTGAAGTAATCGATAGCTGTCAAAATATATCGATTTCCAGACGTACTGATGGGGTTGATGGGTCCCATGGCGTCAACACCGAGTAATTGGAATGGATAACTGGAACTGATAGAATGCATAGGTTCCTGTCTAATGGCCGTCGTAGTATTTCGCTGGCATATGTCGCATCCTTTTACTACTTCTTTCACGACTTTGTATAAACCGATGCCGGCGAAACGCATCTTCACACGTCTCCATGTATTTTCGACACCATTGTGTCCTTCATTATGTATCCTTGCTATTTCCTCGTGAGCGTTATGCTCATGTAATACTTCCTTTTCCTGATTATTGATAACTTGATACAATTTATCATCGATAACCTTATACTTTCCTGCGATTCTTCGTAATCGCTTTCTTTCAATTTCCGTGGCGTTGGTAGGATAAACCATTTTGTTCACATAATCTCTAGTTGCGTTATAGAAGGTGAATGACATTGCAAATAGGTCGGTATGCTGTTCCATAGGAGCTGGATGTCGAGATAAGTAATCTGCCGGGTTTATCTTGCCTTTGATATGTTCGATGTCGTAGTCGTATTCCATTAACATTAATTGCCATCTAGCTAGTCGACCGGTGAGTGGTTCTGACGTCTTAAATAGCGATAATAATGCAGAGTGATCCGTTTTAAGCGTAAATCGTCGTCCATACAGGTAATGTCGGTAATGCTTTACAGCCCATATGACGGCGAGTCCTTCCAGATGGGTGGGACTATAATTGCTTTCGGCTTGACTGAGACTACGGCTAGCATAAGAAATAACAACTTCCTTCTGATCGGGCAACCGTTGTTGTAGGATTGCTCCAAGACCTCGTCCCGATCCATCTGTAGTTAAAACAAAAGGTAAGTTCCAATCTACAAATCGTAGAATAGGAGCGTTAGCGAGTTTGGATTGCAACGTTTGAAACGCTTCTATTTGATCTTCATCCCACGACCAGGGCGTATTCTTCCGCATTAATCGATTTAATGGGCGTGATATAGTTGCAAAGCCTTCCACAAAGCGTCTATAATAACTGGCCAGGCCCATAAATGATCTAACCGTCGTAACGTTAGTAGGCGGTTTAGCATGTATAATCGCATCGATTTTGTTCGGGGTGGGTGCTAAACCATGAGCTGAAATTCGAAAACCTAAATATTCCAGTCCTTGATATCCAATGAAGCATTTAGTGGGAGATAGTTGAAGTTGAACTTTTCGGCATCTATCGAGGGCTATTTTTAGATGTTCCAAATGTTCGTCCACATTCTTCGAGTAAATAATAATGTCGTCAATGAATACTATGACGTTTTTCCATAACATATCAGCGAACACACGTTCCATCATGCGTTGATACGTTCCGGGGGCGTTTGCTAGACCGAAAGGCATAACTAAAAAGCGGTAAAAGCCTCCACCAGGAATTGCAAAAGCTGTTTTGTCGCGATCGTCTTCCGTAGCCAAAGGGACTTGCCAATATCCAGAACGCGCATCGAGTGTTGAGTAAACTGATGATCCACCTAAGGCGTCCATGATTTCGTCAATTAAAGGTAAGGGATACTTATCCTTTCTAGTGATTGCATTTAACTTTCGATAGTCGACACATAGACGTAGTCCACCGTTCTTCTTTTGAATGGGCACAAGTGGAGCACACCAGGGTGATTGCGCTTCTTCGATTACGCCACTTTGCTTCATCTTCTCGATTTCTTCTTTGATTTGACGTAGCATTGCTTGTGGTACACGGTAAGGTCGAATTCTTACCGGCGAATGATCTCCTGTATCAATCGAGTGCGTTGCTGCGGTTGTACGTCCTAATTCCTCGATTTCCTCTGCGAAAACATCCTTAAAGTCGTCAACTACCGCTTGTAACTGGGCTCTGTCGTCTTCCGGTAACGGTTGATAAGCAGTGGTTGGTGTAGTGACTGCGAGTCCAAACAGATCGTCCGGGTCCATGATATCGAGATCTGCATCGTTTCCTGAATCGCTCTGACTGTTCACGGCAGTTACTCCTTCATTTTGTACACTGAAATGTTCGAATAAGGTTTCAATGCTGGCGGTATCCGTTGGAGGCGTGTCTGGAGCGGCAAATACGGGAGCGTCCTCTAATAGGGGGTCGATATCGTCGTACTGCTGCGTATTCATGGGAATTTCCATTGTTATACCATCCTTTCGATAAATTAACTTGTTTTGAATGATATCTGGTGTAATGGAATTTCTCTTCATCCAGTCGATACCTAGAATCAGTAGATGACCTGTTCTTTCGAATACAATGATATCCGCGGGTAAAGTGAGGGGTCCAATACTTATGGGTAAGTCTTTCACCATATGCCGGGGAGTATGTCGTTGTCCATCTGCGGTGACCAATACTCGATCAACGCGGTGTCTAGGTCGTATACCTAAGTGTGAGACCAACGCAGGGCTGATCACCGAGCTGGCAGCTCCAGTATCGATAATTGCCATTACTTCTATACCGTTGATGATTACACGTCGTCGAGCTGAAGTGTAATTGTGACCAATTTCATCATCAAGATTGTTGGCATCCATCTCACGTCGTAAAGCTCGTGCTAACTGTTGTCTGATTGCCGGTGATTGGTAAATCAGTTGTGCAATCGAGATATTTGCTGGCGTCGAACGTAGTTGATCCTCAATCTTGTACGCATTTCTGTCTGTCTCCAAATTTAGATTAGGAGGCATTCGTGGTTGCCGGGGAACTCTTGCAGCCACATTTCCTTCTTTCGCTGCGGGGGCTTTCCTTCGTGGTACATCCTTCGCTTGTACCGTTGGTTGCGCAACGTGTGTTGTTGGTACCGTCTGTTCTTGGATATCCATTTCCATATCGGTAGCAACGGCTTTTCTAGCGTTCTTCCTTGTAGCGGGAATAGCTATATCTCGTTCTTTCCTCTTTCCTAAGGGGAACAAATCATCTTCATTAGCATCGTTATCTAATAGATTCAGATTTTCTCCTTGTCTCTGGGGACATTCTCGGGCCATATGTCCTTTGCCTTGACAATTGTAACATCGTCTTTCGCTGAATGAACGCTCATTGTTTCGTTCCGTGGGCTTGCTCTTTTCTTGTACCATGGCTTGTATCATGTTGAGCGACATTTCTTGAAATCGCTCCATTAGACGTTCCATGCTGGTTTCGAGAGACTGACTCTTGCTTTCTTCGCTCTTGGTCCGACCAATTAACGCTGGTTGGTCGTAGGATGCCTTGATACTTGGTAAGATATCCTGCGCTTCTAAATCAAGACTTTCTTCTCGCAGTAATAACTCCTTGGCTCGTCGGTATGTATTTGGACCTTCCTTTCGAAATTCACGCTTGTACTCCGGTCGAATAGCTTGAGCTAGTAATTCCAACTTGACCTCGTCGCTTGTAATTTCCGCACGCTTGATCAGGCTATCCAATGTGGTGAGTAGCTCGTCGATGGATTCTTCTTTTCCTTGACGATACGAGAAGAGCTGCCTAGTTGCATGATGTTTATAGCCAACGGTAACATATTTACTACGGAAGGCATTCTCGAATTCTTGCCAGGTCGTAGTCACTTCTTCGATGGATTCATACCATGCCTCGGCCGTCCCTTCTAAGCTGACTCCTGCCATTGCGATTGCTTGGTCGTCGAGCCAATTGTTTGCACGTTTGATCTTCTTGAATCGGCTCAGCCATTTCTCGGGGTCTTCACTCTTGCGTCTTCCGAAGGTAGGGGCTTCCATACATCCGATCTTGCCGTCCATTGCGATACTTGATGTAGAAATGTAACTAAATATGAAAAATAAATGTCTTAGTCTTAGCTAGAAGAACTCCCTGTAGTGAGCACCAAAATTGTAACGCGGCAATTTGTTCTGCCTGAAATAATGTTACGATAGATTCGAGAGCTCGTGTTAAGATAAGACACTATGATAAGTTGAGAGAATTGTAGAGTAGAGGGTATTGTTCGATGAGTAAGTGTGTGATAAGATAATGTCTTTATTTCGTATAAATGTAAGTACGCTTATATAGCTAGAACAGCTATGAATGTAAAGAGGTACCAGCAGTAGATGTGAGTTTGCTACAGCGCATCTTTGCCGAGTTAGTCGAAGATGTACTAGTTCGCGTAGTACTTGTTGATGAGCGGGAAGCGTAGCATGGCGAATGCTACTTTATGTTGAATCGTCGGGTGGTTGTTGATTGTTTGTGTAAGGGAATAAGAGGCGAGTGGGTGATCGTTATAGATCCTGACGTAATAATGAGCAAGTGTATCATCACGTGATCAAATCTAGGTGGAGATTCGTTAAAGTGAGGAAATCCTACTGTGAAGTTCATATATCACAGGAGCGGATTACATATAACTACAGCCAGTAGCCTCATATGGGGGTATAGCGCAGTGGTAGCGCGCTCGCTTTGCATGCGAGAGGCCACGGGTTCAAACCCCGTTACCTCCATTTTTTTGCTTCTGGTTGCTCTCGATAGCAGTCACTGTAAGACGTTCACACTAGGAGGGTGGAAAGGGAGGTATAAAGCGATAAGTGAGGTCTTATTAGTATAAGACGCTCACGCAAGTAGAATAGAAATAAGGGACAAAGCGACGAGTGAGGTCTTACGTAGAACGAGATCGTGCGAGAGAACCTTATGACACAAACTACACGAACTCAAACAATAAAGCAAGTTACGAATAGTCAGAAGTGTCAAGGAAAAGGTCAATTAATGTTTATTGATATGTGTAACGTCGTTAGTTTATATACGCAACATACACCGCTCCATGAACGTAGCTCTGCTACGTTCTCTGTATTAAAAGAGACTTCTCCTCGAGTAAGAAGCGCTTAATCGGTAGGAGGGAGGTGATGTTGAGTAAGATAAATATGGCAACGTTAGTAGTGTTAATGATAGTGTTGATAATGAGAATACTGAAGTTAATGATAGAGATAATAATAATGTGACTGGTGATGCCGATGATGATACTACTAGCTAGTATCATCATGATCTTCGATGAAATGGGTGAGAGGCGTCACAGTCACTTTTTGCTACTATTTCTAGCTAATGCTACACGTGTATACAGGAAGGTAAGCGCCATTACAGTTGTGCAACACTTGGTAATGAGTTTAGTTAGATAGTGTAATGATAATGAGAATAATAAGAATAACTTTAATATGTATGTAATGCCATATAGGCAAGAGAGAGAGAGAGTTACAGCAAAGAAATACGAAATAACTAGAACTCCGTGCGTGTACGTTGGCACCTATTCACTCATACTAGTTCAGCATCCTCCAAGTACCGATATTCAAATCGGAACTCTGTCTTTTTCCGTTGACACCATGCTCCCTCGTAGTCAAAGTAGATGTAGGTGCCCATCTCATACTCGTCGGTAATTGCTACCGGCTCCTCATGTCGCTGGAACCACGTTTGGTATTTTTTATGATAACGCCATGATTTTTTCTTTAATGATCTTGCCGCTAGATATCTAATTAGGAGAGTAGAATGGCAGTGTCGTTTGTTAGTACTAGCGCTATTACATCACTAACTACTTACTGTTGATAGGTGCCCTGTTGATAATAGAAGATGAAGAATAAAGCGTCCGAGCTTAGCTTATCAAACAGTAGCGGATTATCGAATAGCGGTGATGGCGTTGTCGGATAATAGGCGGGTGTAGGGTGTACATTTTTCGGTATATATTGCTTAGATCTAGTGATGATTCATTGATCGTACATTAATACACTAATAAACACACCTATTTGGTCGTTAATATTGACACATACCGTTCTGCATCCAGACTACCGGGTAGATAAAGACAGCCTTGATCAAGTATTTGCTGATATTGACCAAGATCATGTCGTGCTCGTGCTTTTTGTTTTGCCGTTTCAAATGTAGCAATTAAATCGGCTAAAGCGGCCGATGGCGGTTGATCTGCTCCAGCTGGTATTTTGGCACGTATTGCACTTGGTGCATTTGCATCTTTAACTGCTGTCGATTCCGTGGATGTAGTCGTATCCGGATGAGTAATTGTTGTCAAATTAGGTGATGTCTATAGTCAATTGCGTAAATGATATAAACAGCTAGTAGTTAGCATATCCATTATTATAGCGTTAGAGCATTTTTCTACCTTAATAGAATCCTTTGATATATTACTTGAAATCGAGTCAGTACTTGTTGTCATTTTCATGCTAGTTGCCGTACTAGTCTCATTGACTTTATTGTTATTGGTTTTTGCTGATGCTGATTGTTTACCAACCGCTATAAGTAACGAATAAACAAGCCTATTAGCAATTATGATAGAAAGGCGTATTAATTATAATACTTACTGCCTGCTACTACATCAGCAATTGTAGGTCCGGATGCCTTGATACTTGACGGTTTTACGATCGATGTAGTACTATTGGTGCTATTGTTATTAAGAGAAGCTTGCGCTGTAACCGAATACAACTGAGCTGTCGTTTGTTTACGAGCAGGTGAAGGTGCAGCTGACGTGTTACTTGCTGGTGAAGGAGAATCCGGTCGATCTATATGCGTAACAGTGGGCGTAGAACCACGACTGATATCTAATAATGATAAACAAACGAGTAAACAAACGCTGAATTTCGCTATACATCAATTACTGAATTGACTAGTACTTACTTTGAGCCAAGTCTTTTGCCGATTTACGCGATGAGGGCGGTTCTAGTCATAGAATAAGTGTACACGTCCTATTTCCATTACTGCTGAATACGTACCTTTTGGTGCTAGTGATCCACCACTTGATGCTTTAACTAGGGTCAACTTGGTAGATCCTGATTCGACTACCACCTATTAATATATATATATATATATATATATATATATATATATGTTAGACTGATGATTAATAACAACAACAATGTCTTTGCATTACCTCTGTGGATTTACGAGGTGACGCGTCTAGCTTGATATCATCGGTCGATTTGTCCATCTATTTATCATGTTATCAACGCGTGCAACGAATGTCAAATCAGTCTACGCGACTTACTGTAAGTTCTTTAACTAATATCCGCAATGTACGTTAGTTAGCCGTAGAATTACTTACACGCATGTTACTTACTATCGGATACCGATCCATGACTACTCTGGAGATCTTCATTCATGCCAATGGCGTAAAGCTCCTCTTCCGCCTCCAGGTTAAGTTCATCGTAAATCTCTTCATCTTCCGCAAAGTCCGGATCCTAGTATCCATTTAGTACCATTTAGTAAGCTACAGTTCTTGCTACTATGAATCATTTAATCTACCTGATTATTCTCGGCATAGTATTCAACATCGTCTCGAATGCGTTGAACCTGACATACAAAGTGATTATAAGCATTCCCTCTACGGATATCGCTCTACCATCATCAATGCTTACTTGGTCCGATGTCACATTGCCGTTCTCCAATAAGCGTAATATTAATTCTAGTCGTCCCATATGCCACTTGTGTCGTTGCACGCAGTCGTCGATCGCCGATATACGCTCGTATTTCTCTGAGGACTTTTTGTTTTTACGCAGTCCCACTTGTAATCGCTCTGCTTCCGCCTCAAGTCCATCAATCTGCGTGCTTAGATCCTCTACGGTACGCGTGATCCAATTCGATATCTCCTGTTTTTCCTTATCCTTGGGGTCCATACGAGCCGCTAGGGTAAGTCCTTCCTTGGAAAACGCTTTTGTCTTCATTTCTTTCTCGCACGCCTTAAACAATTCCATTTTCTATAGTGGAATGCGTCATGAGTAAGTGTGAACTCGTTTACTCGCCTCGTCATTCAGCGCGTATGCCACGCCAACCCGCTTACCTGCTCAATTAGTCGTCGCTGATCTACTAGTGGTGTTTTGTCCTTGATTTCACTGGACGAAATCCAATTCTTAATTTGATCGCGTAATCGTTGCAACTTCTTAATTTCCTTCTTCAGGTCCTGTTCATGTTTCTCCTTTTGATTGAAATTGTCCGAGCCTTCCAACTTGCGAAATATCGCATCAAACGTCTCCACACCCTCAGAGACCTTTTTAAAGACGCGGTCGATTTCCGCTTAATGAATTGTAAGGTGTCAGCACTGGCGCTGTTCATAATACGTGTGTCTCTATCCTCATTCCCCTGCCTCACCCTGTAGTTTTCTACTTGCCATGGCGGATAATAGCGAAAATAACAATTAAATAAACGATAATGAAGAAATAATGCTTGTGCACAACTAGAAGCAATGCCTCGACTGCTACATATACAAGATGTATACTGCCCGAGAAAGTATAGATGAATCGATGGAAGAATGATTATAAAAGAGAAAGTGCGATTGAAGATTGAAGATACGGGTGCAACTGTGTTTGTGTGTTCACTTTTATTCTCCTTCATTTTCCCATTAACAGGATGATAATAATAATTAGTTACTATGACATTTCACTTCAGTTCAGTCACTCTAGATGTCTCTACATTATTGATTATCCAAACTACATAATAAATCATTGTACTATTGTAATGGTCATAATAGGACATATTTATTCAATAACTGATTGAATGATGATCTTGTAGATATATTTCTTGGTCCAAGGAATAATGACTTGAATGACATGGACACTAAATGAGGATCTTGCACCAATACATTCTTGACTTGAATACCTATATCTATATCTACTTGATGATGCCCTTGGCTTGTCCTGTAATCATAGTTAAATCATACTGGTTTAAGCGTAGCTCTTTTTCAAACTCACATTTACCACTTTATGTTGCCATTATACGCAAAATGAGCGATACCGCGGTTAACGCATTATTCGCTGTTGTGATCATGCTAACTTACGTGCTATTACGGGTACACACAATCGTAAATAAACGATGAATTCCGTTGACGTTAGCATGGTCTACATTGCAATTGGCATACCAACTTACCCACTAGCATTTATATAATCGCGCACACATCGCATGCCATATTGTATAATTAGTGCATTACGTGGGATAGTCGAAAGTTTAGCTTACAAACTATGGCATGCGGCCATGTACGCGATAGGTGCCACATTTGTAATTAGCATAATGTACAAACTGTCATTGGAATGCGCACTTACATTCTGTTATCAATGAGCATGCGTGAATCGTATACCGTATTGCAATGAGTATGTGGAAATAGTATAATCAAAGTGATAACTTACTTTCTATGATACGTCATCATCGATGAATCGTCAATTATATTAGAATTAGCCTATTGTGGATTACAAACAAAAGAAATGACTTACCGGCTACCACATATGTGATTATTGATGGATTATGTATCACGTTGCAATATTAGCACATCATTGGGTATAGCACGTATGCCAACTTACATTTCGCTATACATAAGCACACACACACACACACATACACACGAAACGTATGTCACAACATGGTTAGTGTATCGTAGCGTGTAATCCTAATAATAACTTACGGTCTATTATAGATAATTATACACGAGTTGTATGCCAATGTTACGGTCAGTACATTGAGTATTGCCAATAGAATGCCAGCTTACCTTTTTCTATAAAATTACGTTCGAGTTATTTGTCGCATTCTTGATTGTTAGCGTAGTATAGATTGAAGCAGAACTAGCAACTTACAAGCTGATATGCGTGATATCATTACATAAATTGAGAATCACAGCACAGTAAGTTTCTCTTAGGCCATATTAGCTGGAATACTAACTTACATTCTAGCATGCAGAATTACACGATCATTGTGTTATTTCCCGATCTGATTAGCAACGCATCATACACGATAATCCGGGTGTTGACTTACCTCCTATTACGTATAATTAAGTATACGTGTAGTATTCCTCTATCGTTAGCGTATGCTCTCTTTATATTCCCGCAAGTCTATCTACTCACTGGTACTTCTAAATGTATTACACAACGGTTAGTGTACTTGGGTGTATAGACATTGCATTGACCTACCATCTATCCATGGAGCAAACACAAAAAAATGTTACATAACGGTTAGTATGCTTAATATTCCTATAGAATGGCAGACTTGCCAGCTAATACATAGCTATTAATCAGTTAAAACAATCCAGTTTTATTATTGTGACATACCACGGCGTTCTAGTGAGCGGAAAGCAGCAGGCGGAACATGATCACGACGCTCTAATGATCGAAAAGCAGCAGGAGGGACGTGGTCACGGCGACTTAATGGACTCAAGGCAGGAGGTAAAATATAATCTCGGCGTTCTAATGATCTGAAGGCGGCAGGCGGAACATGATCACGGCGATTTAATAGAGGAGTAGCATCGGCTATAGTCAAACCAGCTACCATGGCGATGGCGGTAATAACGACAGAAAACTTCATATTGATATAGGTGATAATGGTAATATCTCTCTTTGATATTGATCGACTAAGAAGAAGAAATGCTATAGTTGGATGGAATGCTAGTAAAGAACCTTTTCTGAATGAGTGAGTTTGATATGGATTATGAGCATCGTTGGCATCGTCAATCGCATCCTATTTATACAAGTAATAACAATCAATGGATGTTTGTAAACAAGTAGTCACAACTATTCTCTGTCTTACTCTTGTTTTCTACAAAGTCCTCTCTTTGTTTAGACAATTATACTGAACCCTTACTAGATATAGCTAGTTATAAATAGTATAACATAATTGACTAACAATAAAGAAGCGTTGTTGTTTGTTTTATCTCATCATTGTCGCATAGCAAAATCTTTGTCTGATTAGTAGCAATTGTTTAGTTTGTAGATTGCCTTGATACTTTACATCATGGCATTGCATCTCTTTGTCTTTCTTTCTTTTTTGTCTTTCTGTTTCAACATTGTCTACCACTAAAGTAATAATTTATTGTTTTCAATGCTGATGCTATTTTTAGTAATTATTCACTATACTTAACAAACAGGAATACATTCATCATCATTATCTTGCACTAAAGAAATATAAAAGAACAAACAACATCATACTATTACTAGCAATGGACATACAATAATTAAGCACATATTGAATGGAAATACTACTATTTGTATTAAGAATAATAATAATTAAAGGTGGGCAATCGAGGAATAGATAGAAATAGATAGAAATAGATAGATAGATAGCGAAAGAGTAGCAACCATTCCAATGAAAAGTAAGAACAAAATAGTGTGATGACAGAGAAGCGTAACACAGAATGTAAAAGAGAATTAATAGGAAACGCTTTACTACTGATTGTATCGATGTATAAGGTAAGAGAGCGAAAGAAAAAGACATTTTCCTTCTCTCTTCTCATTATAAACGTATATATTGATCTACGCTTACAAATTACCTTGTAGTACCATGTCAATAGTCTTGTTAATAAACTCTTTACGTGGTGTCATGTCCATTTGATGCATTTGACTAAGTTGCTCGCGCACTTGTTTCTTTGTGATTGTCATCAAATCACTGGTGGATAGGATTTGTCGAATCTCTGCTACGAGTTGTTCATCACTTGGATAGCCACCGCCCATAGCGGCAACACCTCCTACACTACTCATGGCATATGGTTGTTGCGGTTGTATGGACTGGGTATTACTGATCATGCTGTAGCGTGCCATACCATGCTCGTCCATGGAGGCCGAAGGACCAAATGCCATGGATGGATCGTATTCACTACGTGCCATACCACCACCGCCATGACTGATCATTGATCGATGTGGGTCGTTGTTGCTTGGCATGTAAACCGATCCAGCGGTTGTACCACCTGCACCTCCATTGAACACAGACTGTGTACCCACACTGAATCCCTGCGATTGACGGTGATAGTCTGCACTACCCGGTACAGCTAGACCGCTAAAGTTGCCTCCTCGTTGACTGCCGCCGTATTGCGAGCCTCCTGCTACCGATTCACCTGCCACGGATCCTGGTGCTCTACTATGACTACGCCTACTGATGCTTGTTAGCTGAGATCCTTGTGATCCGGTGGTGCCCTTCTCCCACATGTCTTGCTCGTATTGTGCCCAGGTTCGTAGTGGAATATCGTGTGGATCGTATTTCTCCTCCTCGCCCACTACGATCACCTTCTTCTTCTTGTTCTCGCCGACGACAACACGCGTGTTACCCCAGGAGAAATCGTCGAAATGCCAGAACGAGTAGATTGGCAGTAGGAAACCAAAGATCGGCATGGCAAGCAAGTAGATGATCATCCAACCAATGTGTTGCCATTGTCGTTTAAGAATAAAGATAATCGCTTGGAAGCCATAGATAGCGCACAGAATGGTGATGGATACCCAACTGATGCTCAATGGAACGCCCTCCACCTTCTTTGATATGATATCGTAAAGCAAATAGATGACGTAGCCGAGTGTAGCTGGCATGGTAATCGTACCGACCAAGTCGACCATTACCACGAATCGCATGGAGAAACAGCAGAAACCGCACAAATCTTCCAGGAATAACAATTCCACCAGATTGTGAATAGTCGAGTTAATCCATCGACGACGTTGCGACAGGAGAATCGACCATTTCTCGGGTGCTGCCGTCTCACAAGTGGCATCCGGTGTGAAGGTCATCTTGTATTGCGGGAAGTGTTTAAGCATGAGTGTGGTCAAGTAACGATCCTCACCGAGGGATAGCAAATTCTTCTCGTGGAGTGTATTCACATGATTCTCGGAATAAGCGGTTACAACGTCATCGGCGATAATCAATGGGCGATTCTTAACTGGGGTGCGTACACGATACATGCAGAAACAACCGGGCAAACAAGTAACCGAACCGAATAGCGACTCGAAGGCTTTGGCCATATGATGGGAGATGTAGTATTCGTACACTTGAATCATTGTGGCCCATGTAAGATCCTCGTTTGCTAAGCGAGTCTCACCGCAAATACCCATAATCTTCTGGTCGTGCAACATACACGAGATGAGACGATTAAGTGATTGTGGCGATACTTGTGTGTCGGCATCCACCATGAGAATGTACTCGTAGAAACTGGGATGTACACCGATGACATTCTTCAGTTGATGGTAGATCTCCAATTCGAGTGGTGACATGGCACGATCAAAGTGGACACGATTAAGGAATCGCATGAGTACGATTTGCGAGTCACGTTTACCACGATTACCAGGACGATTACGCTCGGTGGGTCGACCCACTTTCACCACTACGAGATAGGGTACGACGTGTCCCTCGTATTCGTATAGACCGGAGTAGACCTTGCCGTAGTTCAACTGGTTAGCACCCTCGCCTACACTCTTGAACGGCAATGGATCTGGATTGTATTTAGGATCGACACCGAGTAGATCTAGTACAATACGTGGCGTGGGACGATCGTTACCACTACCAACAATCATACCGTCGGCAATGACGAAGATTAGCTTGCGTTTGTCGTCGTAGTTGAGAGCGGCCAATGATTCGAAGGCGCGTTGTAGCGAGTCTTCACCCTCCGTGTAGCAAGGCACCTGGCAAATAACGAATTTGTCATGATCCTCCGGGTTACGACGTGTACCAAGTTGTAGAGCGGCCAAGAATTTAACCAGAATTACCAAACCGAGGAAACAAGCGGTAGCCAACAACAAGTACGATGCCAGTAGACAGCGTATACCTTTACGTTCATCAACCACACCGATCTTAAACTGATTGCGTAGACAAGAGAGGATGGCTGCTCTAGCGCGAGGTGGATTAATAAACTGCACTCGATCCGAGTTGTCTTGTCCGGAGTAGATGGTGAACAGGTCGTCTATCGCACGCAAGTATTGCCAGTCATCCTTGTTGGTTAATGCGGTGACATCGGATCGATTGGCGGTACGATAATACGATGTCAAGTCGATAACATCGTTGTTGATAATCGACCAGCGACGTAGATTCTTTTGTCCATCCCGCTTGACTTCCTCGGGATCAAAGGCTAGTTCGCCCTTACGTGATCGTCTCATTCTTGGTATGAATACGTCCTTGTACCAATTGGCTTGATTCAACTTTAGATCAGGCACACTCGAGTAAACGTTATCGGACGAGTGGAGCGCGGCACGATTCACCGTTTGTTGATCCTCAATACTGCCCGTCACCTTAACATTTTCGTTGGTGACTAGGTCGCCACAGGCCACCGTCAACGGGATGGGGAATAGGTTGGTGACATCTAATCCGGCGTAGTCGTACATGTCTTGCTTTGACACCGGTCGGCTACTAAGACCGTGATTACTATTCGATAATACGGTGACATCGTAGATTTGACCGTGAACCGCCACGTAAATGGCATCGTCACCCTGGTAATGACTTAGTTCCTCTACCGTGAACAAATACTTGGGAGGACACAATAGCCATGGCAATAATACCACGTATAACATAGCGATGGCACATAATAAAAAGATCAACAAACAGATGGCCACCTTCTCGCGCCATGCCATACGAACATCCTCGCGTTTCATACGACCGCACACGCGAATACAGCATTCGGGTATCCACCAGGTGAGTGCCCAGGTACAACAGACCCAACAACGACGCTGGCGTGTCTCCTCCATTTCCTCGTCATCTTCTACCGGGTCGTATTGTGCATTCTCGTGATAAATCGATTTCTTCGTCTTGGTAACGGGTGTTTCCTCGTTTTCGCCCCACATATTTTGTAGATGATTCGCTTGACTCATGCCGGCTTGACTGCGTGCACCATGATAGACGGACTCGTATAGCGACACGGAGTCATCGTCGTAAGGTTGCTGATGCGGTGATACACTTTGTGGTCCGCCACCATAATAGCTGGAAGGTCCACTAGTGCCGTTGAAGCTACCTTGATACGCGCCCGGATGATTACGCACCTGTAGGTATTCGTCCTCATTAAAGATGACACTTTGATTATCGCCGCCATAGGACGAGGCGGAATAGCCGGCATTGCCGCGGAATGGTGCGTCAGGCATGACCATAGACATGTTGTGTTGATTCATACCAGGTGTAGGCATGTTACTGTGGTACATCTGTTGCTGTTGCTGTTGTTCTTGTTGCGCCATCATAGGTGATGCAGTTTGTAATGCGGTAGGATCATTGTTAACGGCGGCAGCGGCGACATCATCATCATCCGCTTGATTGCCCTTACGTGCTGCACGTTCACCTTTCTCCGCTTGTCGTAGTGCATCCTCAAATTGCTTCCAAATGGCCTCGCGCAGGAACACGCGTGTATCACCGATTAGCACGTCATTCTCGGACCATCCCTTGATCATGGCGAGTGCGCTGATCTTCTCGCGTGGTGAACGTGACGCGTCCAATTGGAATAGGCGTAGTAGTGAATCGAAACGTTGCAGGAACTCGTCGTGCGGGAAGGAGATTGTCATGTCGGGTGCCGTTTGACGTTGACGTGCCAGTTCCGATAGTAGCATGGCACGCGTCTGTGCTTTCACCTTTTTATTGTCGAAAGTGGGCGCCGCACCATTAGCGATCATATCCGCGTCGTTAGGACGTAGATGATAGACGGGCCAAGTGCGACATTCATCGATGGCGGCGAATAGATCTTCGAGTGTCGAGTCAATCTGACGTGCTACACCTTGCTTGCCGTCGTTCATGGACTGTTTCGCGTCTTCTGCATTATCGGCTTCCGCGGCAGCATCACCGCCACGACGAGTGGCAGCGCGTTTTACACGTCGAGATGGCGCACGCATCGGTTTAGATGACTGTTGCGCGGCTACAATAGCACGCGAATCACGTGGATTTGCCTCGGTGGCAACGGCCATTGAACTGAACAACTCGGAGATAAAGGGTGATTTCGAGTTACGACACACATTCACTAGATCCGCCGATAGAATGTCCAGATTCTTAACGAGTGTGTCGCTGTCCACGTACGTTACTTGTCCGGCATAATGACCGATAGACCATGCGTTATCAACAGATGGACGGGTAAAGTTATCATGCGACGAGAATAGCTTATTCAACTGGGCGACAAGTTGAGCCTCCGATCGTCTACTCTCGGATTTGGCCGATTCAATATCGAGGGTGGTCACCACGGAATACTCCTTGTTGGAACTGCCGCGTAACAATTCGACACAGGCCGTGTTATCTACACACATGACGCGTGGCACTTGTATGCCGTCATTACGCATTTCCGCGTCAACCGGGCCCTCGAATGCACGACGCGACACGTATGCTTGTACACGTTCGGCGGCAAAGTTAGCGAGGAACGTCTCGAAGTTGCCGGTAGTATTGGGCCTGCCATTATTCATGCCAGCCGCCGTCGTACGGAAACCCTGTGGATCGAGTAGTGCCACGATATTGACGGTTTCCTCCTCGTGACATAGCTTTTGATTGAGACACTCGACAAGCCAGGTGAACAGTAATGAGTAAAGTGAACAGGCGAAGGCATCACGGTGTTGTCGTGCGGATTCAGGATTGAGTAGTACGGTGCACACGTCGCCGCGTACCTGTTTCGTTTGATAAGTGAGTGCCGTCTCCAATGCGCGGTAGTGACACCGAGTAAGCTGGCCACCACTTCCAGTTGATCATGATTACGAATAACACATGCATCATCCGCTAATTCACCGTCATCGAACTCGAGCTCGCCCAAGTGTAGAATGGCCGATAGCAGTTGGAATATCTGATCACGGGCACGACTTTTAATGCCGCATACCCGCATGGCCTCGGTAAGTTCTTGATAGCGGAGTGCATCGTCAACGCCGGGAATTTGAGTGGCACGCCCGCGTAGATAAGCATAAAAGGATAGATCGCGTAGTTGCCAACGCTGACGCTCTTCACTTGTGGCACCGGCTAGCAAATAGTAGAAGGCGTGGAAACTACGTTCTTGCGGACTGACCGCCAACATACGTGTCTTATCGAAGCCGAAAGTAAGGAACTTGGCACCAACGACACGACCACGCTCATTGAATTGTAACTCCTCGAATAGACCATAGCTGGAAGCATTGGGATTATTGCTGCTACGTACGTTACCGAAAGCCTCTAGTACATGCTGAGCCTGTTGCACCTGAGCGTGCATCTTGGCATCTTTCTTTGAATGTGCGGCCAACAAGCATAGTTGACGCACAAGAGCTCGATGACTTTCAGTTTTACCACTGCCAGCAATACCACTACATCATATTACATTAATAACTACATTAAAAATAGTAATAATGATGGTAGCTTACCTGAAGATGGCAGCTTGATCCTGACCTAGACGACGTAGATTCATGTAGATCTTTGTGGCTAGACCAAATAGATGCGGTGGCAATTCAGTCTGATCCGTCGTCTCAACATCACGGTATTGACGAGCGTGTTGCTTCGCGGTTTCATCGCCTAGGATCGATAGATAACGTCCGGGATTAACAACGGTGAGTGCGCTTGATCCACAGTTGGTATACGGTTGTTCACGACTATGTCGAGTGCGTAGACATTCGGCGATAGCATCTTCATTAAGGGATTCACTGGGTATTTGAACTAAATCATCTCGATCTTCCACTGAAGGATGCCGACTATGGCTATTCGTATGAGTAGCCATAGTGCGATATTTCTTGGGAAATATGCACTAATAGAAGGAGCTAATCTAGCATGTACATGTATGTTAGCAAGAAAAAAAACAATTTAATATAGCATATATGCTCTCCGATTGAATGTATCTCCCTCTTTTTCCACTCAGTTTAATATATACATTATTCATTTTCACTTACAGATAAAATAATGCTTAGCGGAAGGTGCAAATCGAATAGGGACTGAGCTAACTTGCAAATGGTAAAAGTAGATGGAAAATTGCTGTAAATTGAGCTGAAAATACGCGCGTCGTCGCAAAAAACCCGCTAGTACAACGTACGCACTATGATTAGCGTTAGTTAGTTGCTTAACCACTAACTAATACTGTTTAAGTTCCGCGTAGGGGGTAGTGGAATATGCAAATGAGCTAATAATAAAATGATGGATAGTTCGTCGAACAGATGAGAAGTAAGTAAGTGAAAGAAGAGAACACAGCCGATGATGATGAGGGGATATTATGGTAATAGTGGTTAGCACAAATGCAGTCCGATAAGAAAGTAAAAATAAATCGGCTGCGTACACCACACGTACAGTATCACTCCTCAGTAACAAAAAAAAGAATAAAACTCTGTTGTGCTAGAGTATATATGCAGCACTCCAATACTATATATGTAAATATAGCCCTATAAACTGGAATAAACGACAACTTGGACACGTATACCGATAGACTAATCGTAGTAGTGTTCAGTGGCAATATACGAGTGTGAGTGTGTATATGTATGTCGTCGGTGTCTAAATCAGTAGAATAGACAATGGAGCTATGATGAATAATGAAGAAGAGGAGTAGTAATGAAGATATGGCGTAGCTAAAGAATGCAATAAAAGAATGGGCAAGCACACATGCAATTCATTCACTCGCTAAAGGGGGGATAATAAGGCGATATATATATAGAAAAAAACGTGTGTGCGATAAACGCTAACACAAGAAGAGAGAGAGAGAGAGAGAGGAAGAGAGCGAGAATAGAAAAGTAGACGAGAGTGGCAAGGTAAAAGGGCTGAGAGAGAGAGAGGATGGAGAAAAAAGGCGGAGTCCAGCTTGCAAGGGCGGAAAGAGTGTGACAGAAGCGGAAAACGCAACCAATTCAACGGCCAGTAAAGCAAAAAAGAGATAGAGATAGATAGAGATAGAAATAGAGCAGAAACAAGTGTTGAGCAGTGTAGCGTAGAGTAAAGCGAGAGAATCCTTTGAACTGAATAATCAATCGTTCCACACAAACTACAACGGACACTATTAATTAATCCAAATCTATGGATAATGAAGCAATAGAGATAGAATAGATTAAAGAAGAGGAGGAAGAGGAAGAGGAAGAGAAGAGTTGAAACGAGTTTCTACCCGTTGAGATACTACTAGTCATAGCAGTGATAGCAACAAGCAATATAAGCTAGTGTTTACGTGTTTGTGTTTAAGCGTATTTTGATGGGACACTATTGTTTCGAGGATGTGAATGGATTTTCATGTTGTCTGCAGCGTGATTACAGATTGGATAGACGTCGTTAGCGATGATTGGAGCCTCGACTGCAGCTGAAAACAGGTAAAAATAGACCTCAAAGGCCATTACTATGGCTGCAAGTACTACAATAGCACAGCCGCTACTTATGGTCAGTTGTAAATTATCGCGATAGCAAGTACGACATGGTCACCTATAGACTAGCTCGACTGTGACAATACTGGTCGATTTCTACATGATCATCCTTACTAGTGTAGACATTGGTATCGTTGTTGTACCTTATGAATATACGTGAGCTCATTATAATTTGATTAGATAATTTCCAAGTGTATAAATAGAGAGGGAGGGAGGGAATTGAGTTTATAGAAGGTGGCGCGTTCCTCTTGTCATCTTCTATTCTACGCGAAAACAGACACTAAAAATAGTGGAATACGTGTCCACATGTCCTCCCTCTGTGTAGCATCATATGACATAGTGGTATAAATAGCCGATGGACATGTTATGCGTATATGTATTTAATCAGTTATTCGGAGTAGTAACCATTTTATATCGAGTTGTAATGCGAATACTAATGTATCACATTCACGGTCTTGTTGCATAATGACAATCAAGACAAGTATTAGACCATATACTTCTTGTAGTAGTAGTAGTAGTAGTAGCGATGGTATGATTTGTAATTGTACTCTGATTAAATAGTGTCTCCTTTTTGTTATAAATAATCTCCATATACTTATATCCATTAATATTGCCACCAATATACGTATATTACTTTATTGCTTGAATAAATACATTATATAGAAGAATACGATATCTACTACTAGTATTAGAGATGAACAAGGGAAATGTTATCATTCATACTAATAGTGGTGTCAGTGTTTTTTTTTTCGGTTATTTGAAAAAAGTATATCACTCTGTGACCTGCTGCACCCAGCTGTAAAGCAAACTTACTCTCTATCGGTCTGTCCTTTTCTACGAAATCAATCGCTTTTATTGTCAATAGTATACTTGAATTTGTTGTACCCTATTTGGATCAGCCACAGTTAGCGGTAGTTGACACAGGTAAGCATACGGACACTGTATAGATTAGGGTGATCAAGTGGTTACGTCTAGTATTTATGGGGGAAAACACAATCCACAATTGAACTGTTCCTTAAACATACTATAGCGACAGTAACAACAATAGCAGTAGCAGTAATAGTAGCAGTAGCAGTAGCAATAGCAATAGCAATACTAATATTCACGCCTACACTACTCTATTATATTTTTATTTAGATCTAATCTATCAAGTGCTACTATCGTGAATCAATAATTATAATCGACAATTACCTTGTTAAAAAGAGAAAAGGGGGAAGATCGAGTTAGACATTATTGTCTAGATTGCTTGCCAATATGGCTGACGCCTTCGAGATACCGGAAAGTCCTGCCTCGACAGATGATACGGATGATAATAATGTTTTTGAAGTGGAGAGAATTCTCGACTATGAACTACTGGATAAAGGCCCCTTTTATCGCGTGAAATGGCTTGGTTTCCCTATAGAGCAGGCCACTTGGGAACATATATCGAATCTTGACGGCTGTATTGAATTGGTGAAAGAGTTCGACAGAGAGCGCTTAAGGAGCGCATCACATCACACGACTAAACGTCCGGCTAGCATGTTGAACACGGTAAAGAATGAATCGTCACATCAGCGACATCAACAGCAATCACAACAGCAACAACAGCAGCAACAACAACGGGGTAAGAAGAGTCGGCGTCATGAGGATGATAGAGAACCACCCGCTAAGCGTAAGGCACACACAAAATTGACTAATCGACGCTCGTCCGTATCCTCGGAATCATCATCATCTATCTCTGATACATCGCACTTGACGAAGAGTCAGGAAAGACTATTAATCAGCGCCGTTGATCGTATGATTGACACGATGATGCATACGCAACATTCTGTACGTCACTACTATAAGACTTGGCATCAACGATTACAGGGAGTGACCCCAGCCTCACGTAAACATATTAGTAGCTATATGGAAGCCGCGCAACACTTGAAACTAACCCCATTGTTGCCGATTATTAACTCGACATTAAGTACTGATACGATGGACGGTAGTCCCGTAGCTGATATAGTAGAGATTATTGCTAAGCGTACCGAGGAAGGTGGTCGTGTTTACTATTTAGCAAGAAATGCCGACAATCAATATAGCTGGGTAAGTGACATGAACACAATGAATATGAATAGGGAAAGCAAGCAAGAATTAATAGCTAATTACTCATTAATATGTACTAGGAACAACTTACTTCGCTGGATAATGCTTCGATGCTTATTGAAACATTCGAGTATATCATTAGCAAGAAGAATAAATCGTTATGGCAATCAAAGGAGATAGGATCACCGGCACCCGCTAAGCTTACCATTCTCGTAGAAGCAGCATCGAATGGTACCTTTACATCCAGCAACTCTACTGCCACTACTGTCACTGCTACTGTCACCGATGATGATGGATCATTAAGTCGTAAGCCATTTTTAAAACAGGATACGAATAGTTCATCACGCATACAAACGAGTAATAGGAAGAAAGGAGAGAGCAAGGAACAAGAGGAACATGCAAGTGATTCAGAGTCATCTTTATCGATGTTAGAACAACCGATTAGATCACCGAGACGGCGAGGACTGCAACAACGAAATAGAATCATCCTGGATGAGAATGAGGATGATAATCATAGTGATAGTAGTAGTGATCCTGCGTCATCATCAGCATTAACAGCATCAGTATCATCAGCATCAGCATCAGCATCAGCATCAGCATCTCATAACTCAATATCAAGTAAAGTAAAGCCGGTATGGTCCAATGGATTGAATATCAAGCGTCGCATGTTGGGACAGCGTACATTAACATCTGAGCAACGTGGTAGCAAGCAGTCTGAATCATCTCGATGGACATGTGATAATTTGTCATCAACATCAGAAGAGGAAGAGGGTGAGATATTGACTGATATGAGAAAGATGGTCAAGCAACAGAAAGTGGAGAAGCAGGTAGAAAAAATAATATGGAGGTTATAGTGAATGATGACGAAGAAGAAGAGGAGGAGGAGGGAGAGATCATAGTCAATGAGAACTTATTGACCAATTCATCGATGGAGATTGATAGTACACGCGAGGAACAAGTGATCAATAGTGTTGGATTAGAGAGCACATCAACAGCTAATCTAGATTCAAATCTTGATACATCTATGCAAGACGATGATATATTAATGAAGATAAATGATGCGGATGATGATGATGATGAAGATCATTATACTACTACAGTAGCTGAATCTGATACTACTGCAACGACGCCAATGAAACTACAACGATTGATGTAACAATGAGTGACGAGCGAGATACCACAACAACTAGCAATGACATGGCAACATCTAGTATACCATCTACAGATAGTACAGCAAATAGTACAACAGATAGTAATCAAACAGAAACCACTACTGCCAGTACTAGTACTCATCAATCCAAACATGTTACGGAGACATCTACTACTACTACTATCACAGCAGTAACCAGGAAAAAAGAACATTGCTTTATTTGTGGTGTACTATTTGATGATGGCCCTGTCAACACGGAGAATACCGTGTTGAGTGAACGGACATCATTCTCCTATCTGAAACCAGTCATCGAGTGTCAGCAATGTCATCGTCGTGCGCATAAACTATGCTTTCCCAATACGTTCTTTCCGAGTAACGTGTCATGGAAATGCGGTGAGTGTAATCTATACGGTACACTCATACCAGAGCGTATTATTACATGGCGTTCTATTAATCGAGCCGGTCATAAATCAAGTAAGTGACACCTTATAATACTAATACAAATTACTAATGATGATCTACTGATGAATAGTATCCTATAATTTACACTATGAATACGCGATTAAATTCAAGAACAAATCATATCGTCAAGTGCAATGGGTGACTGCATCATGGTTATTAGCAGTGGCATCCCCATTGGTTAGCAGCTACACTCTATCTGACAGACCATTAACACTGCAACAAGCAATACCTGGCATGTGGTGCTTAGTGAACTACGTCTATTGTATTCGATGGATACCGGACACATTCATGACACAAGTGTTGCCACGACTAAAGCAGCACACCTACATTTATCGTATTCCACCTTTAAATACTAATCTACCAGTGGAAGTGATTCGATCCATATTACCATTCATACGTGAAGTGTTCATTCAATGGCGTGGTCTATCCGTGGCAGAAGGTAAGTAATAATAATAGTGATAATGATGATGATAATTAATAGTAACAATATATGAATGGTATATTAGGTACTTGGGAGGCACCACTTGATGAGAAGGATATTTCATTTTCACCTTATTACTTAAAGGCGATTGAACACTATCTCTACTCGTTATGGGTGCGATTATCCATACCGCCCATGAAACCGATTGATTCATCGACAATTCTACAAGTGAACGACGATAGTGTGGCCAATATACACGCCATCAATATATTTCCACCTAATGGCAATGCAACCTCTCGATTAAAGCCATTCCAAGTAGAATCAATTAGGTAAGCGTGTGTGTGTATATTAATTAGTTAGCTAGATATTCACTATTTGATTAGATGGCTTTATCAGAAATGGTGTCGCTGTCAATTAGCGTGGATTGGTGATGACCACGGTCTGGGTAGACGTGTACAGATTGTAGGCTTCCTATCCCATTTGGTGAATCAACACCCGGATACCACGTCATTGATCGTTACTTCCGAGACACTTTTAGTGTATTGGAGTAATTTGTTCACCAATTGGGCACCACATATTGCCACCTCCATCTATGTCGAGTATAAAGAACCGCATGCTGCGATCAAGGAGGGACTACTAGCAATTAAATCGGTTATCGGTCGATTAACCGCTCATGTAGCCATTGTGGCTCAATCGGCCCTATTGAATAATGATGAATTACTGTTTGCAAATGGTATCTCATGGTCTAGTATTATTGTTGATGATCTAGTGTCAAGTATTAATATTAGTGAACCACTCTTGGATCCAATTAATCGACTTGATCATCGACAACTCATCGTTCTTGCGGGTAAGTAGTGTCATTGATGACATGATTCACTATTTATCTATTTATTTATGATACTATAATGCTAATATTGCATATGTGACTAGAACATAACAAGGCAAACACCGTATATCAGCATTATCTAAACTATTTACGACGCATCAATGACCAATCGACCATTCAATCACTGCCCACTATCCAGCCATCTGTTGATGATTGTCTCAAGGTATGATAATCCTACATAATCATCATTATGGTAAACAGTGACTAATGTTACTATTAGATATTAGATTCGCATATTCTATATCGAACTAAAAAAGATGTGATACAGGAACTACCCGATACAGTAAGCAATAATAGTAATATAATAGCAGTATTAGTAACGAATGAATGAATATGTAGATACAAGTAATACTGCCCGTTACAATGACAACATGGCAACGTCAATTATACGAACAATTATTGGAACAGCATCAGAAAGAACTATTAATGTACACTAACCACAATAATCATGATAATAGTCTACAATTTGCTTCCGATAATGCGCGTACTCTATTTGACGCATTACGTTGTATTATTGACCATGATGTAACTACGGACATTGACAAACCATCTGATATACGATTAGTATCTGGGAAATACTCGCTATTACACAATCTACTACTAGTGTTAACATCGCAACAACATCGTCGTGTATTACTGCTCACCCATTCGAAATCGGTACTCGATCAGTGTGGTTTATTCTTAACGGCAATGTCCATTCCTATCTACTAGTGGTAAGTAACGTGCATTATTCCTAGTGAACTTGTAATATTGATAATAGTATACCATTCCTTTTAGCATGATGCCATGACCAAGGACGAATTAGAGAAGGCAATTCGAGTTTTACGCTATCAAAAACACTTTCTAGTCATTACAACCTATAAGATGGTGCCGCGAATACCCTACCTAGTGGACACTATCATATTTATGGATCCCGTTCCGTGTAATGATAGTATCATTCATCAGTATCGCCACGTAGGTTCCAAGGAGAAGTTCACAATATTCCATATTATCATTCAACAATCAGTCGAGGGTAAGTGCAGTGTGTGTATGATATAATGAAACAGCCATCTAATTGCTATTATTAGAGGGATTACTATTGGCACTATTGACTAAAGCACCATCAGTGGCGGAAGCCTTACCACAAATATTTCAATGTGGCATGAACATCTCCACGGGTAAATATGTGCCACCCAAAATTGATCCCATCTATACGCCATCGAATATAGAGGCACAACTATCAACATTGGAACAGCTTAACGATGCAGGAGAACCTCATATAGCCTACATATGGATTAACGATAAATTAGGCACGATTGATTTGCGTTTAGCGTTAGAGTCAGTCGAGCTAACTGATGATAAAAAACTAGAGAGGAAGAAGAAGGAGAAGAAGTCGATGACAACAATGGTTCACGATGACAATGAATCTACTGCTGCTAATAGTGCCGCTGCTAAGATTGTTATAGATGTAGATTCTATACATGAAACACCAGCTGCTACCGCTAATCATCATGATGCTAATACAAATGTACATGACTCGTTTCTTCATAAATGTATCACATCACCGGAGGATCGTGTTAAACTGGCCAGCTTCGTACGACGTGCTCGTGATCTAATCGCTACACGCAGTGACACATCTGAGAGCTTACTTGGCTCAGTTTATAACGTGGTCAAGGATATATTTGCTAAATACAATGTGGACACGAAATGGTATAATCGTTTGATTAATGAGGCGATACGATATGAACAGAAACTTGCCAGTAGTCATAGTAGTACATCACCGCTCAGCGTACATCCACCCAATGAGACAACTGTTACATTACTACGTGAAGGTGGCAGTGCCAATGGTACATTTACATCTCCTACCATGTCAACACCTGTTACACCTGGTACTGCAGCTGCAATAGCCGTATCTGCACTAGGCCACTACCACCTCCACCACCATCATCGTCATTATCAAGTAATGGGTCGCTTGATACATCATCGTTATTGCTTGCTCATAGCCATGTTAATGCAGTGAAACAAAGTGATCGTCATCTTGTACCCTCTACTTCTTCTTCATCACCATCCAATTATATAGCAAGAGAACGTCCACCATTACTGTCCTTTAATAAGCCAACAGGTCAGGTAGCATCCACTATACCTGTAAAGAACTGGCGTGTACCATGGTCTAGGATGAAGAATAACTTTCCCAATTTATCGGATGCACCACGTTCTGCTGTTAGAGCCATTAATAGACCGCTTAATAGCAATAACAATAGTAATAGTAGTAGTAGTAACATTAGAAATATGACTAATCCGAGTGTTCAATCCAATATGGCTCAACAAGGATCACCGGTCATTTATGAGATACCACACGTCTGATTCTCATAAATCAACAAATCAAGCTAATTTATCAATTGCTACTATTACTACTAGTAGTAGTGGTGGTACATCAATGGGAACAAGCCACACTCCTCTCGCTGAACAATCGCCATCATTACCTGCATCCTCGTTGCCATCCATGCCTGCATTATCTAACACGATGACCGTACCACAAAACCATGTATCATTCCAACAGCGTGTATTAATGATATACCGACATCCAGCGTGCCTACAGCAACACCTATGGCTACTACTACTAATATGACTACTATGGTTACAACAACACCTATGACTACAACAACTGCTGCTGCTGCTATGAATAATATCAGGGCAGTGTATTACCGGCAAGTCCTTCTAGTGCTACATCCTCACCCACTACACCGACAAATGTGCTTCAGCCAGGCATGGGCCATCATATAAGAAGTAAAAGTCTTGGTTCTACTCAAGCTCATTCTAATGTAGCACCACTTACCGCAACACCCACTGGTGGTGGTTACAATCCAATGGTAAGTATTAACTAATTAAGTAATAGTAAGCAATACTAATCATTATAATAGATGGGAATGCCATCACCTACTACTACTACTACTATTACTACTACTACTATTACTTCTAATAGTACTAGTAATCTACACAATGGACTAGCACCAATAGATCAAAGGAATATGATACAATCAAAAGGACATTTACAAAACTTACAAAGATCGGCACATCCACCAGTCACGCCATCTTCATCATCAGCATCGCCATCTTCATCCTCCACTACAATGACTCCTATGCATATACTACCTAATGCCACTCCTATCGATGTTCATGGATTAATAACGGATATGGAGACTGATTGTCTACAACGTATTATAGGGCCAATACCACTTCCTGGATGTGTTCGATCCATCCCAATGCCCGCATTATATTGTCCTATTGGTTGTCCGCAAGATGTACACCCACCGCTTCATTGTCGATATCGTAACGATTTGAATGTAATTGATCGTCGTATCAAACAGATTGCCTCACTTTATCAGCTAGACCCGCAAATACGTCAGCAACAAATGGCCATTCTATTCTATTATCGACTATTGGCACTACAACACGAGATGGTCAAGACGGCTCAGCTCGTCTACCGGCCAAAACGACAATAGATTATGTCACGTGTTTTGTTTTACTATCACTATTTGCAGTTATAAATAAAAATAAATGGATTCGTTGTATTCTGGCCTTTTTACTTTCTATATCTTTCTTTACTTGCTCATTATTGTTTGATATATACATACATATCTATATCTATCTAATGGATCCTTTTAGTTTTCGTCATCAGCAGAACTACAACTATAGTTCTAGTGCTAATGAGGCAGCAGCAGCAGCAGCAGCAGCAGCGTCATTTCAACCGCCACATCATATTACTCCTACCGGTGAATAAGTTGTTCTATAATAATATACTATTTAGCAAACTATAGAAAGAATAGCTGAATTCCTAATAACATGCACACGCACGTATGCGTATATGTATATGTCTATGATAGATTCAGAACAGTTACACGTCATTGATAAACTCGCTCAATCGGTAGCGACTAATCCTGATCTTGAAGCAGTGGTAAATTACCTCTACTCGTTGACTAGTATACCATACCATACACCTTGTTAATAACCACTACTATTGCGTATATATGCATATATACACATATACATGTATGTAGGTGCAACAGCGACATAGACATGATAACAAGTTCTCGTTTCTACATCCGCATTCCCCGTATCATCACTATTACCGAATGCGTGTTGCCTATTATGCGGGTGATTCATCGGCCAGCATGGATCGTAAGTTAACTTCATAGTCATTTCACGCTGCAAATCGACATAGTTACGTATCGACTGACCGATGATCTATAATGAACATGCATTTGTTTGTTTATTTGTTTGTATAGCACATTATACTGCAATGAGATATGATGGAGCAGGATCGACACAATGGCATAATGACTACTATCATCCAACCTATCCGGAATACTATAATGATACGAGACCATCATCATCCTCACCATCATCAAGAGAACCACGTAGAAGAGATCAGTACGCAAGCATGAGATATGAAATGCCACCACCACCACCACCACCACCGTCATCAGTATCATCATCATCATTGGGAGCAGCAGCAGCAGCAGCAGTATATGATCAACGATATACATCATATCGTTCAACTAATACTAGCAGTAATACTAATACAACTAGATATGTACAACGATCACCGTCTCCACCACCTCCACCACCTACTACTTCTTTAAAATACTGGAAACAACCGGCAGGTATGATGGTAGATATGATCAAGGTAAGTCTATCGACAATATAGATATATAAATATGTAGATCATAGAAATGCGCAGTTACTAAATGAAGACTACTTAGAAATCAAAGTATTTGTATGAACCGATTAGTGTGGAGGATATTACAAAGCTACGTGTACCGCGTGCCTTAACCAACGCGGAACTAGAAAGACAACATGAGTTGAATGAAGCGATTAACGAATACTACCAAGGATTACCCGCTGATGAGAATGATATAGCCGCACGATTAGGTGACTCATCCAACACGACACACGTTGACATGAACAGAGATGGATGGGAGAAGGGTTATCTTGAATTCTGGTATAATTCGTCTTTGTTAGAGCAACGTCGTTCTCGTACCTTATCGCGTAAACGGTATTCACGGCGTAGTCGATCCTATAGTCGTAGCAGAAGCCGTAGCCGTAGCCGTAGTCGTGGACGATCTACCACTTCATATCGACATCGATCTACACATCGTAGTAAACGTCATAGACATAATAGTAGCAGCAATAGTAGTGGTAGCAGCAGCAGCAGTAATAGTCACAATGGTAGTAACTCGGATAGTGACTATGGAACACGACAACATCGTCATCCTCCTCATCCTCCTCATCGTGATAGTCATGATCGTAATGGTACTGCACAACAATTTGCATACAATTATACGGAGTCTCGTAAACGGTCACGTAGTCGTAGTTCAAGTTGGGATCGTAGGCGTGCTCATATGGATAAATAAATACATGTAAATGAACGGAATGAACTGCATAAAGGAACACCCACGAATACGACAAGTTTCTTTCTGTCGTTCTTTTCTTACTTGTAACATTGTACTGATTGGTCTGACTGCATATTGAAAGAGTAAGAAAGTAGAACGTGCACTTTTATATTGTCATCATCATCATCATCATTGTTGTTGTTGTTGTTGTTGTTGTTGCTGTGATATTGCTGTTACTTTGATGTACATCTACTATTTCTAGCAAGTACCACATGAATCGATGACGATCATTTAAAAGTCATCTAGAAAATTATGCGTCTTTTTTTGCTTTTCTTTTCTTCTCTCTTTCTATTCTCAGACTACTTCATTTGTACAGTGACCAATCGACGATATTAACAATAGCACACATAGTAGATTTTATGAACTGTCTCACATTACTGTTGTACAACATGTATCTTGTTGAGAGTCATCATTTCATATAAGCTGTTATTGTTATACTATTTCTTTTCTTAATACTTGTAATGTAAATGTATGTATATCCTACTAGAACCATAAAGTACTTTTTTATTTGATCTTTTTCCTAGTGACTATTGTCTTATTGTATCCATGTATGATATGTGTATGATGTGTGCGTGTGTCCATTTACATGACTAAAGCAATCTTTGTTCTCAAGGAGGAGCGTGAAAAAAAGTCAACATGCGGAAACAATGGTTGGCATGTTTTCATTACTAGATTAGTTCATGATTTTTAGTCACACGTGGCTATCACCATAATGGTGTACCATTCTAGATTGGTTTAAAAAAGAGGCACATCCAACCGCCTACCAAGTGGACAATGCTTTTTTCATTTATTTTTATTGTTATTACTTAACGATACTTACGGCGCAATAATAATAATCATAGTGATGATGATGATGATGATGATGACGACGATGCATAGACGATTATTCTTACTAAAGCTTATAGGCATTCTTGTGGTTATACTGTCATGTAGTAACCTAGTTATTGGTATACAACAGGATATTGAGCCTACCTAAAGGAATACTTTGCAGCTAATAATATCCACAAGAATATTCCAAGATTGATATTGAAAGATGAAGTTGACATTGGTAAAGCAACATTTAAGGCTAGTACCGGTGAATACGATGGTAAACCAGTATTCGTCAAGTGTAGTCGTGATAAGAAAAGCTATGAAATGGAAAGAGAAGTATTTGATGTAAGTAATAGAACGTGATTATACGAGGATAATAGTAAGAATAGTGATAGTAATACATTGTTATATTTGTATAGTATTTGAACCAGAAAAGAAGAGAAGATACTAAACGAAGAGATATATGGGATGCTGAACTAGTGGTTCGTCAAATAGGCGAGTTTACACTAAACAGCGGAGGCTTTTACTGCATGGTACTATCCTCGTTACGTGAATCATACGATTTACTCACTTACGTCGCATTAACGCCCCGAGAGGCGCGTATACCCTCTCTATACAATATTATTGTAAAGACAACACGAGGTAAGTTATATATGTGTACACATGTATACATGATATACGTATAGATTACTAATCATTCGCTATTTATTTCTATACATGTTCGTATGTGTGCACATGTGTATTATAATAACAATAATGATTATAATGCAATGCAGCCTTGGCCTATTTGCATAGAAACGGTGTCATGCACAGCGACATCAAGCCAGACAGTAAGTAGTGATGCTATTTTTAGATTGTGTTATCCATTTTTGCTTATGATTGCATGAATATTCCATTTAGACATTCTAACCAATGAAAGGGGCGAGGTGCTACTAATCGATTTTGACCGGTCGATTATCTTTGGAAAAGATTTGACTGTACGTCCTAGCGGTGGTACTGCTGGTTACGTGCCGATCGATTACTTCAATTTGCCGTATAATAACCAACATTGGAAAGAGAAAAACTTTTACGCCTATGATGCATGGGAGTTTGGCAGCACCATCTATTCGCTACTCATGGACATGCCGCCGTATGGTTATGATAGAAGTGGTGAAATCCCTAGGATGTACAATATTCAAGAAGCAGCAAAGGAGTTGCTTTCACTAATGAATTTTAAGAAACACACGTGTCCTAGTTTAGATTTTCCGACCAATACACTAAATTCAGAAGAAAAGAGATTAGCTAAAAGGCTAATAAAATGGACGACTAAACTTATAGCGATTGATCCATTGGAGCGACTAACACCTATTGGCATGCTTGCAAAGCTATAAAGAAAGGAGAAGAGGGAAAAGAAGGAAAGAAGAAAACGAATAATAACTTTTTTATATACTATACACGTATCGATCTACTCCTATTGATGTGTATCTATAAACATACATGAATATAATTACCATTGATTTTTCTCTTTTCTCTTTTCTTTTCTTTTCTTCTCTTATTCTATTTTATCTTCTGTTGCGATGATAAATGAGTAATAAAAAATACCTATGACGTATGATAAACTTGATATTCATCGATATACATGTAAATGAATGGGCAATAACACTCATTAACTAATGCTGTATCGTTGCATCGGATGTGCATGATAATCGTGTACCATTAACGGCCGAATCGAGCAATACCCGATATATGACAATTCCTCGTACGTCTCCATCTGTAGATGCAGAGAAAAAGGCAAGATATGCTCGTTTCCTTTTTTTAGTTATTCCATCATCATCATTCGCCCCCCTTGTTTATTGTCCGCTATCCAAAACGAAAGAACTGATACAGCCGACGCTCCCGTCCGACTGAACATTGCCAACACAAGGATAAGACGACTAGTGGCAGTTGCAATGTCTGTTGCTCGTTTCAAGTTGTAGCACATGAACAATGATATAAGCGTAACTTGAGGAGAGGAGATAACAGGAAGGTGCTACAGGCTTGTATCACCGCTCAATTCTCCTCTTTCTCTCCCTTCAATAACAGCAACAATCGTTTCCCTTTCATTCCTTTTCATTTATTCTTCTCTTTAACGACATTTACCAATAGATATACGCATATTATACCATGAACACTATGCTCTCCTACCTTTACATCTGCATTATTCTCACTACTATCCATCTAAGCTGGCGCTTAGTCAATGGAGCACCCAATGCTATTCCTTTGTTGTCCACCACCATACCGCGTACGACATCAACACCCACATCAACATCAACATCAACATCAAATTTAGAATTATCAAATAATCATCAACGTCAACATGATCATGATCGTCATGTTCCACATCGAGTCTCATTAAAGAGCAGGTCACCATCTAGAGTGCCAGATGGATTTGCTGAAGCGATAGCCAAAATTCCCGGTCTAGTTATTAATGAGCATCCGAAAACAGAGAGGGACAATTTATTCTTAGCCAAAGGCATGCTGGTCAATGATCCAGTGTTTATAAAGTGTTCAACCAACGATTTTCTTCTTGGTAATGAAGTAAAATTGCTCACCGTAAGTAGACTCTTACTGTTGATCATGATGATACATTGGTGTTCATCTAATCAATGCTTACTATTATTATTTATCGTTCATCTAGCTTATGAAACGTATCGATCCTAAAACCATTGGTAAGAGCGAGGAGGATCGTGCATCGATCGTTCGTATGTACGACGTCTTCAGCGTGGGCGGACAATACTCGTGCATCATCATGTCCACCTATAAAGACGCAGTTGATATGTACGACTTTTTATTCAAAAAATCTGTAGACTCTCGTATGGAAGCACTCTATGTGCTAGTACCGCAAATCATGCGAGGTAAGCGTTTACGTGGAATGACAGATTGCCACATTACTTATGACGTATGCGTGTGTACATGTTGACTCTCTAGGATTGCAATATCTTCAAAAACTTAGTATTGCTCATCGAGACATTAAACTTGATAGTAAGTAGTCGTGCAATATAGGCACGTCGATTATTGTTAGTAATTGCGTTCATGGCTAATGCATTGCTGTATAGATATCATTGTCGGCACAGTGAACAATGAGCTCAAAGCGATGATTATCGATTTCGACCGTGCTATCCAATTTGATAATCCAGTGGGCCAGCATAAGCGGGTTGGCACGGTTGGTCATTTCTCTCCGGAATTATATCTACCGGGTCAAAGCAACCTTTTGCACAATGAAATCTGGGCATTTGGCGTTCTATTATACGCCGGAATCTACCAAGAGTTCCCTTATGGCGTCACGACTACTGGTGAACTTAAAAGACTTTCCAGCAATAGTGCAAGCATTCAGATGCTCAAAGTATTAAACGGTGGCGAGCACACGTTTGTAGAACGAATGATACCGCAAAATAGCATAACGCCGGTCAACTTTGCGAAATACAATAAGTTGCGAGCCCTACTGCATCAACTACTAACGATTGACCCGACAAAACGTAAGACAGCACAAGATTTCCCATTGCCTCTGTTCCAATAGCACCAAGCAATATGACAACAAAATTAGCCATAGGCATGGGCACATTCAACGATTGCAGTATGTCTTCTTTCATTTTTGTACTAAACAAACATTTATCACGTATAACATTAAATAAACGCACACGCATATATTGATCTACTAAGGATCATTCAAGTACTTTTACATTTTTACTCTTCCCTTTACTATTATTATTTAGCTTATCATGTTGATTAATAATCCACCAGCATTAGATTATTTCTGTATGGCGTGCGGCATTATCGATGCGGACATTGAGCATCAGATGCAGTTAACGTATTTATCCACGTCATTACCTTATTTGTAACGAGAGCACATGGAGAATTACAAGGATTGTTACGTTTCCCGAAAGGTAAACTTACTGGAATGTCATGAATTCAGCGAGTCAAGGCAGCTCCATTCTTTCTTCTTTTACTTTTTATTATTACGATAATCATGCACCACTACTACCATTACTACTATTTGTCCATTACACGATGGTCTTTCATGATAATGATCATTATGCAATTTGTTATTATTAGAACATATGGTATAGATGTTGGTGTGAGCATACGCAACCGGATGCAAAAGATATTTCCGACATTATGGCGACCAGATACTCGTAATATACCAGAATTAACGATAAATAGATGGAAGGTATCGAGCGATGACAAGTTATTCACTACCACTGGTGTTTATGGTGGCGACACAGTATGGGTAAAGTGTAATCTTGATAGAAAACTATTTCAAAATGAAATTAAGATCTACGATGCAAGTAATCAATATGCCATAGTATAATAGAGATAAGTCGACTAAAACAGCGTAATTACTTTTAGGCACTAAAGAAGTTACATGGATCAAACGAGAATGAGCATGGCTATCATCCATTTACGCGATATTTCATGTATTTGAAGCGCGAAACCAAATCGATTGCGTATTATTAAAGCAGATTGACACTGCTATCACTTTGTATGATTACATAAAGGCTCATTCGTTTCTGCAACGCGTAACACCATTCTACCATATTGTTTATCAAGTATTGAAAGGTAAGCTGCCAGTATAACATTTGTATGTTCATGTGTATGTGTGTGCATAATCATCTAACAATCAATGCTTGTCATGATACCATGTAGCTATCGCTCAATTGCATAAACTAAAGATTGCACATGGTGATATAAAACTAGAGAGTAAGCAGTTACAATTCTACATGATGAATCACCATCATCACATCAGCATCATTAACCGTTCATTCTTTTTTTATTATTTACTGATTACCCTTAGATATTATGATAGTGCCTTCTACTCCTACTACAGGTTGGTCATCGCCGTCTATTTTCCTTGCTAATTTCGAGTATGCCATCCAGTTGGATAGTGTATCATCGATGCAAACACCACCGCGTGGCACACCAGGTCATCGTCCACCCGAGGCGTATGTTGGTAAAGATCCCGAGTTATCTCCACCAAAAGTGGATATGTATAAATATGACTCGTGGTCACTCGGTGTACTCATGTATGCCGTTCTACTAAATCAATATCCCTATAGTACGGGTACACTGGATACGAACAATCGATGGGTAGCGTGGACGTCGACGCACCATCTCATATGGGGAATGAAGCATTTGGTCACCATGAATAAGCATACCTGTAAACCTATACATATTTCGCCCGTTGGATTAACGCCGGAACAAGTACAACAACTACATGCACTCGTTAAATCGACAACTAGTCTAATGACCATACGGCCAATGGATAGACCCACACCTACTGATCTATTAAATAGAACACCTTGGGTGGAGATGATTGAACGATCATCATCATCATCATCATCACAATAGAATTAGAAACAATTGATTGTAATCATTCGTCAATTCATCAATAAAACATTATTCTTCTCTTTCATTGTTTTCTCCACTTATTCATATTTCACTCATCTTATCCTTGATAGTTTTGTTTATTCGTATTATTCGGTGTACATCTTATTCACTATGGTAAGTGGCGTGGTATTAGTGCTATTACTTTATGATTATAACGAAGCAAGCTGATGATATGCTATGGTTGTTTACCTTTGTATTCCGTTTGTATATATCATCTAGTCGAGCGGCAATGATCCTAGCTTTACCCCGCGTGGTCCCTCTGATATCACGGCTCCTACCGAATTCAACATAGAGGAAACAGTTGAGCGTATTGCTTCGCGTAAGGGTGTGCACGGTGTCGTGATTCTTAACCGACAAGGCATGGCTGTACGCTCCACGCTTCCCATCGATATGACGCGTCAATACGCTCATCTACTCAGTGGTCTCGTGCAACAAACACGCAATGTTGTTCAAGACTTGGACAATGAAAACCAGGTAAGCTAGCCAGTCATACGCGTAGCAAGTAGTCTAATCCAATGGTTACATTCCTCTTTTTCTTTTCAGAATGAATTGACATTTCTACGTATCGGACCAAGAAACACGAGATTATGGTAGCACCAAGTAAGTATATTCTCTAATGTATATACCGTTCGACTTGTTACTTATTACTCAATGTTATGCTATTAGGTTCAGAGTATTTATTAGTGGTTATTCAGAATCCACAGGAACACTATCAATGATGCTGTGTAGTAATTTTCGTATTGCGTCCATTTGTTTCCTCACCATCTCTTTACTTGCCTCGTAGTAATCAATAATACAGGCTTTTTCCATCCAATTTGCGCAGTTAGCCTTCTGTTTTACGAATAAATAATAGTTAACACTTACAATTACTACTCCGTATTTTGGGGATGTGTTGGCGACAGTGGCGGTTGACGATACACCTGGTTAATTTGTATTTGTTGTTTGGATCCTCATGTCTTGTCCTCATTAGTGATGCTTTGCGATTACCATGATCAGGAAGGAACGGCACCTCGTTGGAATTGTGTTGGAAACCCTTTCCATTGCGAGCACTGCGGATAATCTGAATAAAATTCAGACATGCAGCCATATCCCGATTCCATACACGATAATCAATAGCTACTTGTAAGTACATGACATGGCAATATCCAACTATACTAGTACACTTGTATCTCTACCTTATAGAATTGATGATGATAGTTATCGCTATCAATAAATGGTTATTACTAATACTGAATTGTTATTATTATCATGCTGTATCAATTGCCATTTCTATGATGATAATGGTGTTAACAATTGTGTAAATCTATCTATCAATAAACTGCAAATGTTAAAGGGTAAATGCGCAAATTGGATGGAAAAACACTGTAATACAATACAATACATACAATACAATATAAATTATTGTATTTATTCATCTATTAACATTGTGCGATACATGTTACAAGTGTGTATGTTATTAGCTATTTATTAAAACGAATAATTACGAATGGTTTATTTTGCTTTAGCAACTAATGGTTGATATAGCTCAAATGCACCAGTACCGCCTGGGGCACACGACCAACAACGATACGTGCTGCAGGTGATGTTAACGCATCTTGATCAGCAAATCTATAATACATACATACATAAATACATACATACATATATGGTTCATTAGTATCACGTTACGCTATATACATGTAGATAGATACTTACAATGTAGATTGAGTAAGGAATTTACACGTCATTTCATAGCTCATCTTAAGGAATGGTGACGTATTCGAATCGATACCCATACGATTGAACGGTTTGTAGCCACCCTCGAATGTCATGTAGTCGGCAATCAACGAGAGATGTCGTAGATCCACGCCAATACCGTAGACATCGAATACACCGGCGATTTCACGTATAATAGCACTACGTGCTGCTTCAACACCATACGTGCGTAGAATGGCCGCAATATCGTTGGAGTAGATGCTATTCACGTCGATGATATCGCTACGCTCCCACATGCCATGGAAGTTGAGACCTTCCGTGGATATACGACGACTCGTGTCGTTCTCTGACTCGTTCGGCACTTGGAAGCCACGTTGAATGTTGGCCACCTCACGTACAACGGATTCGCGACACACTTGCTGAACAATGTCCACCATGAGCAATTTCTGTGTATTACTCGGGAACTGCAGATCAAGCTCACACCAGGCACCCTCCTCCATGTCGAATCGATACTGCGTGATAAATGCACTACTGCCCGTGATACGCTTACCGCGTGCCTCCTCCAATGCTTCAACGGACATGGATGCCGTTGTATTACCATCCTTATTGGCATTGGTCATTTCCTCATCTTCATCTTCACCGTTGTTCTTATTGCTTGCTGTTTGTTTTTTCTTCTTTTGTTTCGTACGAGTCTCGTCACCTTCGCTATCATCCTCGTCGTCCTCATCATCATCATCTTCTGATGACGATGATTGCTCATTCATTTCTACTTCTTCCTCTTCAGGTCCATCATATGTTGCCATTTCCTTACGTAGACGAGCCATCTTTGCATCGGTAGCATCTTGTTCATCGGCATTGGTATCTGAATCTAGTCACCATTATTATTATTATTATTATGTATTATGCATTAACGATGATAGTAATACTTACCATTATCTTGAGCCACCACATCTTGATCATCTTCATCGCCTGCATGTCCACCCAGTTTACTCGATTTTTTACCGGATTTCTTTGTCGTGCCAAACACTTGTTCGAGTGTTTCTTGTTCATCATCGAATCCGTCGTTGGTTATAGGGCGACGTAGCTGTTTCATTAGACGCTTGTCTAGTTTACGCGCAAATTGTACCTCAATAGCACGAGCAATGGCCGCGGCATTCACATTATACTCTTGACTATACTCCTGACTGGTGAACATCTTTAGGCAAACCGTGTAGATCTTTAGACGACGACCTGAATCGTCCTTGATTAGACGTTCCGTCACTTGAACCTCATCCATAACATCTGCTAGGGTAAGTCGTGAAATGTCGTTAGCGAATTTCGCCGCTTGTTCATCCGTCGTAGATCGAGTAGTTGCATGGTCATGGTAGGTGTCTTGATGTTAGAACTGGCCGTCATGACAATTTCTCTTAGACGTGGAATACCCATGTGACATTTTTCTAATATCATATATATCATTATCATATACATGTATGTATGTATGTATATTAGATACAAGAATGGCTAATGGGATCATCAATGTTATATTACTTACCGCGCCGAAACCAGCAAAATGGAACGTATTCAGTGTCATCTGCGTGGATGGTTCACCGACACTTTGTGCTGCCAGTACACCGACACTTTCACCGGGTTCTACGAGACTTTGCAAATACTTGAGACGCATAAGTGCTTGGAATTTACTTGGTGTAATTTGTTGATCGTATTTACGCGCAATCTTCGACGTGGGACTCGTCTTGGTGTGTAGTAAACCATCCTCATTGGCATCAATGTACTAATACATGATGATATATATGCGAATGTTAATAATAGCGATAATAGTAATAGTAATGACATATATTTACCTTTGTTAATGATTGATGGAATTTCTCGGATACCGCACCAAGATACTTGCTAGGTGAGTAGACGGCTAGGGTTGGCACGTATTTCTCGGGATGTTTGGCCGCTCGTTTCGCGTATTTAACGGCTGATTCCGTGTCTAGCGCGTAGAGTGCTCGACCTGGATTAATCTTGTGCAACAATGCCTGGTAGTTGCTAGCGGCGAATCCAAATTGTTGTAAATGCTTCTGTTTCGTAACATCTAGCGCATCCTCGCCGTATTGGAACTACGCAACATTAACGTGTTATTTACTACAAAAGACTAATTGTCTATTAGTCAACTTACCTGTAG
Organism: Syncephalis plumigaleata; assembly: GCA_025201365.1. Lineage (NCBI taxonomy): Eukaryota > Fungi > Zoopagomycota > Zoopagomycetes > Zoopagales > Piptocephalidaceae > Syncephalis > Syncephalis plumigaleata. The sequence continues at coordinate 2,504,015 of JAIXMF010000001.1, forward strand.
AACGGATCCATCGCTATCGCGTACTGTATGATCGTATTGCACCTTGAGTCCTTCCAGATGTTTCACTAAACAACGTTGTAGATAACCGGATCGACTGGTCTTCACAGCGGTATCGATAAGACCTTCACGACCGGCCATACAATGGAAGAAGTACTCTTGCGGGCGAATACCTGTAAGGAAACGACCTGCGATATAACCACCTGCGCGTGCATTGCTATCAAATGGCTTGAAGGAAGGCAATGATTTACCGGATATCATGATCGGTACACGTCTGCCCTCCAACTCTTGCTGACCAAGACAGCATGAGATTTGCGATACGTTGACATTACTACCCTTGGCACCGGATACCGTCATCATTTGCATGTTATTGTAGGGGAACACCTTGAATAACCATCAGGTATACACTTGCTGATAATCGAGGAGGTCAACTGATTCATCGCGGTCTTCATGGCTGCATCCAATCCTTGTAGTTTCTCGTCATCACGAATAACCTCTTCCATACGTCGTTTATACTCGGGATTAGCGAGATTGGCAACACTGGATGGTGAGCCACCCTTTGCTTTCTTGCTGTTATTGTGTTATGTTATCAAGACCGATAAATCCTAAAGTGGCTTGTGGACCGTCCTTCTTGCCTTGCTCCATTAGATCACGACGCCATGCGTCACCCTCCGGTGTCAAGGTTAGATCGTCCATCCTACAGGTGAACGCCTTCGATTGCAGATACTTTGTGAATAGTCGACCTAGCATGCTCAATAGTCGACCGGCAAATGAAGGTCCGTACAATTCGAAGATCGTATGCACGAGACCGTAGGCACTGGCACCGAATTGACTTTTATCGAGTACACCTTGTACGAGTTCACCATGATGCACCACAATCTGTGCCTCCTCCGATCCACGACCCCAGTAACGAGCGGCCACCTTAGCCTTACTCTTTAGATAGAAGGGTGGATGTCCGTAGGTCAAGTTTTTCAATAAAGTTGAAATCTAATAAAATAATAAATAAATAAATAAATAAATAATTATGACTGACTAACTAGCAATTGACTGACTACTTACCACTTGTTTTCCCGTCCATAAAGGCACCGGTTTCATGATAGCCGGTGGCAATAGAATGATACGTCCACTGCCTAGAGCATCATCTTCTGGTCGTAGTGCACCGTATAACACTTGCTGATATTCTTCGCGTGTAAAGAATGAATCCCGCTTAGTCATCCATACACCAGCAACGACGTGATCCTGAATAAGACCACGTAATGGCGATCCATCAGTCGGTACGAGATACTGATAATCGGTGGCAGCAATCATGGCGGCCTCTGCCCTAGCAATCTCATTCTGCGGGAAGTGTAGATTCATTTCATCACCATCGAAATCAGCATTATACGTGTTACAATTAGCTAGAGAATAATGATCAATTAGTATAACTAGTATTATATATTACTATAATAAAAAGTACTTACCGTAGTGCATACGAATTGTCTTCTCGCCCGGTAGAATACGTGCACGATGAGCCATAATCGATGGTTTATGCAGTGTAGGCTGACGATTAACTAGCAGCATGTCACCATTCCTAATATGTCGGTACACTTTCTTGTTGAGCGGTGATGCAGTTGTCGTATTATTAGATGTATTCGATGATTGCGGTGTTAGCAATTGATTGCGAGAGCAATTCGTTTATCGGCCGACAATCGATCCAACGCCGTGACATGACCATTCTCGTCTTGAATATGAGTGGCACCCGGCCATTGGAATGGACCATTCGTCACGGCTTGTCGCATCTCTTTAATGTTGTAGTGCGTCACGGTTCGGGATACGTGAGTTTAAGCGCGAATACAGGTGGTATACCAATTTCACTCGTTTCAATATTGGGATCCGGTGAAATAACAGAGCGTGCCGCGTAATTAACACGCTTACCCTATATGGGGGATACAACAATATGAATATGAACCTAGTAAGCTAATCGTGTACATCATGTAGAATAGTAGAGGAGACTACTTACCATCATGTGTTTACGGAATAAACCCTCTTTCTTCTCTAGGATCTGCTTAATACCCGGTGGAATGTTGACGGCTGCCGATTGTTCCGACTTTGAATTGTCGATGAATTGATTAACATGCTGTTGCAGGGTGACCCACGCGGCAACCAATTGAGCAAAATGACTCGCCTCGCTAGCCGATGTGTTCGTGTCGACATCCGTATCACCGAATGGACGTAGTTTGCCCGCGCTTATTTCACGAATACGCATGGCCGTGTTAAGAATAGCTACCAAGTGGACGTTCTGCGGGTTGTCCATCACTTGATCGCCTAGCGTGGGCATTGGACGGAATCGTGTGGGTGGCACGGGCAACACCTCAATAAAGAATATATCGGCTGATGCGCGTGGACCATTGGGACGTGCGTATAATAGGTCGACTAGACGACTCTCGCGATTGAATAGCTGGATCAAGTGATTGCGTAGATGTAGCGGTGTCAATAGAGTGGTCTTTTGCTTAGAGGCACCATCTGTGTCGACAAGTTGCGTTGTCGCTCTTTTCATCGAGCCTAGCTGAACATCTTGCGCCACTTCCATACTGGTATCCTCGTCATTCATCGTGGTCGTTTCCTCGTCGTCCACCTCCATGCCATCCGCCGATTGAACAAATCCTGGTTTGCCCGATTTTGATTTGTTTGGTTGCGATGCGGCATTCAATAGAATGTCATCCGTTCGTTTACCGGCTGCGTCCATTTGAGCCTGCTTCTTCTTGGGCAATGGCAGTTGGAATATTTTACTATGCCCATCCTTACGCATGGGTGGTGAAATACTATTATTACAGGAGAATACATGTAGGTGTTAGCACTCTTCTTACTAGTGATCATTGAGTGTGGCAAGCTTACCCGTTACAATGCGAGCATCGAGGAACATTGGCCGCTTGACGGAATAATGCGGCAATCAGTTGTTTACGCTGATGACTAGCGAGTGTCGTGATATTTTGCGTCGCATCTTGTTGCTGTTCACTTGCACCACGAGCAAGTACTTTACGCGCAAACGCATCGATACGTCGACCCATTCCGCGGTGGTTTCCACCTCGCCTAGGGATGCCTCTTCGTTGTCCTCTTGCCCCAGGCATTGGCTCTCCCGCTGTTTTACCGGTAGATTTGTAGCGCTGCTTAATGTTGTTGACCTCACTTGCCTCTAGCACGTAGCCGCTTGCAACAGTTTCAATGAGGCATGATAGCGTGCTTCATCCACGGGTGACATGCGAAAACGATGACAGTAGAAGCATTTGGATCGCATTAACGTGTAGACATGATCGAATAGAAGCGGATGAATGACCGGGCAGGGCAGTTCAATATGACCGAAATGACCTGGACACTGGAAATGGTCAAGCTTACAGGTAGTACAGCTAGATAGGACGAGTACGTCAGTATAACCGAACTAATAAATAATCGATAACACATAGGTATGCATATATGGTGCAGACTTACATTGCTGACTTGGAGAATGGACCTAGTGCCGGATCGTATAAACCACCCGGGGCAGGCTGGTTGAGATTGTCCAACAGTTGTGGATTCACGACATGCTTTACCGAGATACGTTTAACCTGCTCTGGATCATAGAAGGAGAATGCCACGTCTGTGATCTCGAACGAGACAGGCTTTGCAATATTCATGATAACTATTGCGTTTCTAAATAGTTGGATAGATAGAAATACGTTAAATGAGGAATAAAAGAAAAGAAAAAAAACTAGAGGATACGCGACTATTATTAAGGAAAAAAAAGATACGGCTCCGCTATATGCTATTGCAATCACACTACGCGGTAGACACAATAACTATCCTCTTCCTAGTTAGTATGCCTTCGTAAGAAAGACGATAAATGCGTGGCATACAATCCAGCAACAATAATAGAACACTCAAACGCCAGTGGTAGACACGAGAATGAGAATTAGCGGCTGGTTGTGCATAAAGAGAAAAAAAATTATATTTCTTTTTTTCTATTTGCTCTCATTGGCAGGTGGACATGATGATGATAATAATACAGTGTTTTCCATCCATTTTGCGCATTTATCCTTTAACATTTGCTGTTTATTAATAAATAGATTTACACGATTGTTTACACCATTATTACCATAGAAATGCCGATTAACATAGCACGATAATAGTAACAATTCAGTATTAGTAATAAACCATTTATTGATAGCGATAACTATCATCATCAATTCTATAAGGTAGACGATACAAGTGTACTAGTATAGTTGGATATTGCCATGTCATGTACTTACAAGTAGTAATAAACTAGTATGATAGATAAGTTATGATGATAATGCTTACGGTTAACTGCATAGAGAGCAACGAGTGAACAAATAGTATACACGATAAACAATGTAATAAACAAGCAGTAGTTAGTAGACTGACTGGCTTGTCACCGAACGAGCAAGGAATGAGCAAGGAATGAGCAAGGAAGGGTGCATGAACACGTATGTCAGTTTATTTGAAGAATCAGTGTATGCTTGTATGCCGTGAATAGAGTATGTAGATGGCAGTAAACAAATAAAAATACAAATAAAAGCATGATGTAGTGGTGGCATACAAACAGATGACGGAAAAGAGTGGTAAAAGTAAAAGGTACATATTACAACGAGAGCAGTGAATGCTTAAGCATTGATAAATAAGCAGGACAGTGATAGAAAATAAAGGACTAGAACGAACAGTAAACAATGCTTATTGGTATAGGAATAATAACGACAAGAGAGCATATAGATAGTTTAGAGCAAGAGGAAAACAAAGAGATAAATAAACGTCATAGAGATAGTATAGCAGAATAGCTGCTATTGGGAATGTGTATGCTAAAGTGAAAGAGGAAGTAAGTGGAATGCGAATGACACGAAGAAGACGCGTATTACTTAGAAAGTAAAAGAACTAGCTAGCATATAGTTAAGAGGAAGTAGACGCGTGTTGTTTACTGACAAGTGGGATGTAGTTGACACAAATAAGTGTGTTATTGAATGACAAGAGAAAAGACGCTAGTTCGAAGAAGACAGCATTAGTAAAGAGAGAGAAAGAAAGATGTTTTTATTGATTAATAAAGAAAATTAAGAGTTTATACATCAGTCGATAATGAGGAATGGAAATATATTATCATTGTTAACGAAGTAAAGGAGGAGGAAATAATGTAGATAATGAAGTAAAAGGAAAGGGGAAAGAGAAGCAACGATGAGATGGATACTTGGAATGGATTGGTAAACCATTAATCAAGTGTTAACAAATAGATAAGGAGAAGTTGCTAACGGAAGCATTAATAGAATGCAAATGAATATATTAACATCCATTACAAGACTCTGTTCATTTATTAATAGCGAATCTTTCATTAATAAAGTGTTAACAAGTTCATTAGTACTTATTAATGCTTACCGATTGCTAAATTATCATCGGCGTTATACCATTGCTACAATGACACTAGATGATACGAGTCTTACTGTGCTGCGCTGTAAATGATACTACTTACCATAATAGATTCACCCTTCCTGTATGTGTCTGCACGAGCGTTTCACCCCTACGTCATCAGATCCGCGCAGTTAGTACTACCAACATGCCACGTATATAAAGAAGCGTCTATACTACAATAAAATAAAAGATTAATTAACCCTTCATATTGTAACTGTGCTCGTTTTAACATACTGCTTCTATATTGAATAATATCCCTTTTCTTCATGATGCCACAGCCAGGCACTCATGGCTCGTCTACTTCTGCCAACAGTGAACGAGTTCTGGCTGTGAAGTCCTCGCTTTCCGGCATTGGTTGGAAGAGGCATTACGATGAGTTGCGCAATTTTGTAAACATCGTACACACCACGACCTTCCATGCCTATTCGCTCTTAAAGTATATATTCCTTAAAGAGCAATATAACCCACATTTTCAATTGGAGAAGTATATTGATGAAAAGTTCTTCAGACAAGTTTGGCTCTCCTTAGTCAAACGTACACAAGAAGGCTACCCTAAAGAAAAAACAATTCAACTTCGCGCGTTCATCGGCAACTATTTGGGCGATTACCTTAAGATTGCTCGCTATCAACTGCCGATGTTAGCCTATGCCGATCAATCAGCTAGTTACGAGGCAAAGAAGATGTACGTCGCTTACACCAACAACGTCCGATTACGCTTTGGGGAGTTTCTTCGACGCGCTATTAACAAAGTTTTCGATGTTAAGAAGAAGTTAAAGACTATGAGGGGAAGGTTATCCAAGAAAGCAAATGCTGATGAGCTTCACAAGAAAACCAGTGCTATCACTGAGCCAGCAAAAGAGTTCAAGCTAGCGATGGTACACCGAGGGGGGATTGAAGCATTGGCTAAAAAGGATCCCACCTTTACTGAGGTATTTGACACATTTAAAGACGTTTTGGATGCTTACACTGAGGGCTATGACTTTGGTGAAAACGGCCTTTATTACGACTGTAAAGAAAACCCAGTCAAGCACTTTAAGGCGTTCTTTGAACTTGCGCGCCTGTTTAAGGACCTCGACCTGAAGGGTTTCAACTGCTTCCCCTGCGCCGATCCTTCTCACTTTGTAATCCGCTCCTGTGATATATGGACTTCACAGTAGGATTTCCTCACTTTAACGAATCTCCTTATAGATTTGATCCCGTGATGATACACTTGCTCATTATTACGTCAGAATCTATAACGATCACCCGCTCACCTCTTATTCCCTTACACAAACAATCAACAACCACCCGACGATTCAACATAAAGTAGCATTCGCCATGCTACGCTTCCCGCTCATCAACAAGTACTACGCGAACTAGTACATCTTCGACTAACTCGGCAAAGATGCGCTGTAGCAAACTCACATCTACTGCTGGTACCTCTTTACATTCATAGCTGTTCTAGCTATATAAGCGTACTTACATTTATACGAAATAAAGACATTATCTTATCACACACTTACTCATCGAACAATACCCTCTACTCTACAATTCTCTCAACTTATCATAGTGTCTTATCTTAACACGAGCTCTCGAATCTATCGTAACATTATTTCAGGCAGAACAAATTGCCGCGTTACAACTTGTTACGTGAAATTTACGTACGCTTTTTGCGCTATCAAAAATGTCATCTCAAAATAATAGATCGCAAACATAATAATTGGACGATCAGTTTGTTTGTGATCGCCCAAGCAGAGATGCACGCGATTTACAAAGCGTTGCAAATCGTGAGGATCAGTCTCCTTTATTCATTATCACTTAGAATACTTTATTATTAGCATGTTACTAGTGTTCGCTAAGTATAAATAGTAGCACTTTTATTATCTAATAAAGAACAATCATTCATACAGCAACAATTGGCTTAATAAGATCACTTACTATACTATTGTGCCTCCTATTCATCACACATATCGTCAAGTAGCGAATTACTACTTGATTAGGTCGACGCGATTTCGTAGCTATCTCACTTCAACACGATATCCGCGTGACACTACTATCCTTTGCGAAAACATATATATCTGAAGTGTCGATCAGATCACTCAGATATACTCATCGACTTTTACCGAGATACCACCACCGACCATCCTACTCAACATCCTCTTTTCAGGAAGTTGAAACTCTCGGCCTACATCAGCAAGCAGCAAAGTGATCAAAAGCTGATTGATGAGCTGACTGAGAAGTTCAAGAAGGATGCGGTGTTTGTGAAGGGGAACTGGTCCGCTCCTCACACCAAATATCACGAGCCCATACGTGGTGTTGGCTTTAGAAGACTTTTAAAACGACATGGGTTTAAAGTCTTTCTAATCGACGAGCACAAGACCAGCAAGTGCTGCCCAGCTTGCAACAATCCCACCCTCGAGAAATTCAAGCCAGTTGCGAATCCTCGGTCGAAGCAACATGAAGACAGCCATAAAATTATCTGTCATGGTCTCTTAAGGTAAGTACAATTTATTACACTTTGCTATTTATCATGATATATTAATTAATTATTTTATTAGATGCACACATCGAACTTGTAATAAAGCCATGAAAGATATAAAGGCCAGGAAGAAGCGAGAGGGCAAGCTGGAGGTGGATTATAAAGAGGATCCGGAATCTAAAAGATACGAACACCGCTTATGGAATCGGGATATGGCTGCATGTCTGAACTTCATTCAGATTATTCGCAGTGTTCGTGAGGACAACCCTATTCCAACACAATTCCAACGACGTGCCGTTTCTCCTCCTGAGCCTAGTACATCCGCCAAGCATTCACTAAATGAAGATCAAGATCAAGAGGACAAGGCCAAGAGGGATCCAAACATCAAAAAACAAATTAACCAGGTTGTATCGTCAATCGTCTAAAATACAGGCTAGTTGTAAGTGTTAACATAACTATTATTTATTCATAAAAAACAGAAGGCTAACTGCGCAAATTGGATGGAAAAGGCTGTATTCAACTTGCGCCTTTGATCATCAAAAAACACCTTCCTCGTCCAATTAATCCTTCTATTTCTTAATGATTACTGTTTGATAAAGGAATCACTATTGGCACTTGTTCTTGTCGATTAATATTCATATGAAATAGGTTACCTGTATTTCTAGTTGTTGTACTAAACAAAGCAATGCTGACTCCAATCGTGCCACTGGCAGGCATTAACCTGACACTAAGTGCTAATGGCGTAGAGGAACGTGGTCTATCGCCCAGTCAGATAGTCTATGCTGATTGGAAGGCCCTCGTAAGTAGACTGTGCAAATAACTGTCATGCTATGAATCCGCCTACTTACCTAGTATTCCTATGTTCATTATGAGACAGGAGGAACAAATACCGGTAGTGGAATGGAGATATGAACATAGGAATAATGCGCAACTACTACTGCCTGGTCTCTACTTGGGTTCACTTCAAATGTCTCGCTCGTTGCCTAGACTTCGTGCACATCATATCACACATGTCATTCATGCGTGTGACTCTCGTGGTCGAGCATTACCCGCATCACTCGCTAATGCCAGTACGGATAACGGTAATGACAATACTATCCAAGGTAAGATCTAAGCGTGCTGACTTGCATTAATACATGAATCTATTATTGTTTTCCTCGCTCACTCGCTTCCATTTGTCTTTCATAGCTAATGATGCAGCAAGCATACAGCTTAAAGTACTCGATATCTATCATCAGGATAATCATACATTTGCTGTATTTAATGAGGCTGTTCAGTTCTGCCGTATGGCATGGGCACAGCATGGTAATGTATTGATCTACTGCCTTACAGGCATTGATGCAAGTGCAGTCATTGCCACCGCCATTGTAATGAACATGACGGGTATGTCTCATACAGATGCAATGTACTGGGTGAAGATGCGTCGGCGCTGTGCCGATATACGTGGTACTTATCTTCGACTACTACAAGTAAATAGACAACGAGAAAAGGAATCTATCTCTGTAGATGATTAGTTAACATGTTCCTGTTCATCTGTTTATTCTATCTAGGAGTATGATCCTTTTCTGTATGCGCAACATCAAATGGCTGCCATGTCTGTTAACTCTGATAGTAGTAGTACGTCAGATTCCTCCAATATCGATATGACCAATTTAACTACTACAAAACGGTAAGCGCATTATCCAAATAAAGGATCGGCCTATCTTCACTTGTCTCATTTCTAATGATCATCGTTTATATGCTGCCTTTATTAGACGCATGGAAACAAACGATCATTCTACAGAAGACGGTACTAATAATCACAAAAAGCGATTATAGCAGTGATTATTACAAGCCATTTAACATGGATACTCTCTCTACACTATACTTGCTATTCATTTACTAGAGTAGCCATAGAGTAGAAGCATGGTTACTATTATTAGGATCTATTAGATGATGACGATGCACTTCATACGTTTAACGCCGATCTCTTTCTCTTTCCCTCTCCTCCTTCCCACTTGTACCATGTGTTCCATATTAATGGACATATGCTCTAATAGCAGGGTCACCATTACGTCATATGATCTTTATCATAGAATAGAAGAATGCCAATATTCAGTTGATTCATGACTATCACATGAGCAACGGTGTCTATATGCTCTAGATAGCATGCATGTACACAGAAACACGCAACTAAATCATAAACAAGTTGCAATATGCCTTGACCACATGTTCCACTGAATTATGCTGCAACTACTCGGCATATTTCGGTATACCTTTGGTACCCTTTCATTTTCCTTTCTCCTCTCTCTGTAAACTGATTAGAGATTGGAGGTGGAAGTGACCAGATGATATGCATTCGTAGAAATGTATGCAGCTGCACTTGAAGGCATGGCTATTTATCCACCACATTAGATATCCCCCACCTATCCACAACATATTGTACTTATTCCTCCCCCTTCCTTCCTTCCTTTCTTTTCATTTCTATCTCGTTATTTATCTGTCTGTCTATCTATCTATCTATCTATCTATCTATCTATCTCTCTCGCTACCTCTTCCTCTTTTATCACACACCTACTAAGAAACGTAATACACACACACAAGCATACACACACATATTTGCCTTTTCATTTGTTCTATCTATTAACGACCACAGCCTACTTGCTGTTGCGTTTTTGTGTTTATACGTGTACGTGTACCCGTGTATGCTCTAGTATACGTTTGTGTGTGTACGTATAGTTGTGGATTCCCTTGCTTTCATCTAAAAACAAACCAATTTGAATTCTCGTAGTGTTTATTTACCTCTACGTCGCCGTTTCTTCTTTCTATATCTCAGTATTCCTTTATTATTACTCTTCCTTTTTATTATTGTTATTATTGCTACTATTATTACTAGTATACCTGCGTGGTTATTTGTATAGGCCTCGTTTTATTGCAACAACGTATATAAATAAATCACCACTCAAACTATTGCTATTGCTACGTTTACTAGTAAGTTCATACTATTTATCGCTTGTTTCTTTATTTACGCTTATTCCCTGACTACCTATATTCTAACTATACCTTTATTTTATAGTTACTATTATTATTATTATTACTGCCGTTGTTGTTATTAAGCTAGAACACCTTACGGATTAGCAATTCACCATATATAATAGCAATAATAGCACAACAGCAACAGCAGTAGCAGCAAGAAATTAAGCGTGTTCAACTTTTACACGTATTACATTTCAGAACCAAGCTGCAACATGTCATTATCCAATACTGATCATACTCATCGTCAACATGCTAGTGGTGTAGTCACCTCGTTCGATGCTACATCATCATTATCTGCATCTGCATCATCAAGTAAACCGAAACCGCTCTTTGATTCAGAATCCGAAATATCCATCAATGATCATGATGATGACGCCGATTCTATCGCGAATGTCTCTGTGCACACGGCACAAACCGTACTACCCGATGTTCACGAAGAAGATTATAAGCCGGGCCAAGAGACTAACTATAAGTTGACAACCGTTGAAGACATGATCGATAGTTATAGCAGTAGTCATCATCATTATCGAGCAACACCACACGGATCGAATGGTGGACATGCGCGTTCACTTACCGCTGTCGTCATTTCTCCTACGACATCGCATTATCTAGGGATGAGACCGGAACACTTGGCCCAACTCATAATCCACCAGATGTACTCGATAATGATGCTTATCGTGAAGCACTAGTACAACTACGTAAGTATACTCCAATAATACGTCTATGCATGTGTGCGCTTGTGTGAGCATGAGAGGGGAAGGGGAAGGGTACGATCAATGGTGTTAGTTTATTCTTATCAGTGCTAGTATCACATGAAGGGTAAGCATGCTAATAACTAGAATACACGTAATTGTACAATAATTGAAGGGTAATAGTAAGATGAATTGTCATAGTAATGGTCGTAGTAATGCCTCGCTACTATTTATTATGATTACTCTCACGGATTCAATAGACGTTTAAGCAATCTCAAACAAATTAGATACAATACTTAAGAAAAGTTCAATAGAAGGATGGATAACGGTTTCCAACCCCTTTTTTAACTCTTGCATCGCTACTGAAATATCATCATCATCATCGTTGTTATTGTTACACTTGTTGCTACGATCGTAACCTATACTCACCTTGGTGATCATCTACTTTATTGTGCAGGGCTCGTTCATTGTTTGTTTGTTTGTTCCGATTCATTTATTGCTAATCGTCAACCTGTGCTTAGCATTAGCCTTGATTTTATGGCGTATGCAGGCTAGTTTTTCTTGTTATGAATATCAGGTTGATCGAATATCAGCCATTTCATTACTTATAATCACTCTCGTATTCTATAATCAAACTATATCGCGTCTATTCAAACAAACAGAATACGATTAGTCTAGATAGTGTATAGTATCATTATCATTGTCATCATCATTTTCATTACTTAATCATTTCTTTTTATAACTATTGACAATGTTCTATGAACATTATATAAATATCATCTATTCAATTTAGGAGTATTCACCGCTACTCTTGGTGTTGCCGATAAAGTGCAGAATCCAGCTCGTTCACCTGGTCTACGAGCATCTAATGCCCAGTGGCGTCGTAGGACCATGTCGTTATCGGCCATGGCTGAAACATTAGCCCTTACTACTGGAATCAATTCTACCAGCGGCGGCGCGGAGGAGGAGGAGGAACTCGATCTGGATCGAATCTACGAACAACACATGTTATATCACCATTAGCGGGGACAGTATCATTAGCGAGGATTATCGGTAGATCACACGGATACGACTACATCCAAACATCTACTGTGTGCAATGGACGATGCAGGAAATCAACCAGCTGCAACACCTAATACTGCAATGAATACTAGAACCGAAGAGGAGATGATGATGAGGTGGAATCAGAGGTGGCGGCTGTAACGCAAACTGCTGCCACAAAACAACAGCAACACGTCGTCGTTCTACAGCTGTGTCATCATCATCAACCACCGCTACAACAACTACAACGGGACACACGCGTACTGCATCGACACGTAGTACATCAGCCATGGCACCTACCAGTAGTAGTGCTGCAAGACGTATAGCATCTAATCCTACCGCTACCTCTGCCACCACTACATCCAGCAATCCTCGGGCTAGACCATCCTCGGCGGCATCAACGGCTCGTTCCACTCATGCACCTATGGGACACACACGTAGCGCCACTTCCACTTCATTGTCACGACGAGCATCATTGGCCAGTATGCGTTCATCGGCCAATTCATCACCTACCACAATGAGTCGAGAGCCAAGTGTTACAGCACGACGTGGTAGTGTAACTACAGCAACCACTGATCGAAAACGCACTGGTTCTACTGTCAGCAATATCAATACCGCAACAGCAACAGATACAGCGAAAACACGTAGGAATTCATTGGATAAACGAACACGTAGTACTAATAGCAGCATTAGTAGTATTACTAGTAACACTACTACTACTGCTACTAGGAGTAGTACACGTTCAGCTTCAACATCAACCATTGTTCCAAATCGACGTACTGCTAGTAATCGAACATCAAGTAACAGTACTAATGTTAGCAATAGTAATCGTCCACCAACATTAGGCAATTATACAGTATCATCACGTACTACCGCCGTATCTCGTGGCGGCATGCCGTCAACTCGTGTTCGTTCCAGTAGTAATGCTAGTAGTACTACGAGCAATCCTGCCACAAAGACTCTAGTCCATTCTCGTGGTTCCTCGCGTGCCAGTGTTACCTCGCCTACTCCACTGCCTGCCGATCATCTTGATATTGAACTCGATCTATCTTCCGGATCATCATACGATTATCGTACAACAGGTGGAGGAGGTGGAGGCATGCCATCACTTCCTGGATCTCCCGTACCAACAGATGTATTCCCCAGTGATGCGTTGAACATATCTTCATCGAACTTTCTATCTTCTGAGATTGGTGATCTACCACCGTCAGCGGTGGAGCATGCCTTCACCACGGAAGAGGAAGACGGTTGTTGCTGTCATCGATCCGACTGTCCACGCTGGCGTGTATGGTTGAATTCTATAAATGCGCGTGATGAAGATCTACGAGTTGTAGCACGTAAGTTATTCATCAACTCATTGATTGATTGATCGTTGTTTGACGTTTTTTGCTTTTATTTGTATTTATTAGAAATTGGTCAGATCATGCTTGAGAACCATGAATTGCATGCGGCACAATCACAAGAGAAGATTCACGAGTTACAGGAACGATGCCGTCAAGATGAAGAGCGAATTGCAGAGTTAATACGGGCGCGTGATCGATTGCAACGAACAGCTGAAGATGCCACTCGTGAACGTGATACACTTGACGAGGAACGGGTACGATCTGAACAGGCAAGTATAAATAGATGGTACACCAACGAATACTAATGTCAATACCAACAATGTCATTGATAATAGACCCTACAAGCGATGGAGGCAGAAATATCTCGTCTACGTAACGAATTAATACGTGCCCATTCAGCTGCTGATGATTCAGAAACACATGCAGAGGAGGTAAGAATGAAAACTACTAGTATTTACATATTTGCAATAGTAACAATCTGTTGAATATTATAGAGTTATAAATTGCAAGATGAATTAGAAGCAGCTCGTGATGCTCAGCATAAGGCAGAATCTCGTCTTCGTCGTTTGAAGACACGTCATGGTACGAGTAATACATTGTATATCATTGAATATATATATATATATATAGTATTAACATTGATTAATATATCTATAGAGAATTTAAACAACTCATACGATCAATTGAAAAGAGAGCATCAAAAGGTGCAATCATCGCATGAAACACAACGTCAATCGATTAGTCAACTACGTGACGTGAATGATAAATAAGAGGAGAACTCGATAAGGCAAGTCGTAATAGCAGCAACAGTGCAGTAGTTATTAACATATTATCATCAACTATAGATTGTACACAAATCGAGTCAGGATGGTGGTAGTCCGGAACAAACTAAGCTGCTTAGTGTAATTGGAGATATAACTGCTCGCAATGCTGAATTGCGATCATCACTTGAGGAACATCAAAAATGTTGAATGACTCACGCGAAGAAGCAGCTCAATTACGTGAGCAGATATTGTGCTCTACACCAACCGAGAATCGAATGAGCGTCTACTCGGACAGTGTATTCCTTGATGAAGAAGTGGCATCGGCAGGTGGTTCACGACGTGGTTCCATTCACTCCATAGCTACGAATGCAACATCTAGTGCGCCATATCCATTACAATCTACTATTGCCTTGGGTGAGATTGATCCACTATGCTTGACACCACCGGTTAGATCAATGTCAAGTCAAGGATATGATAGTCAACGTCAACGATTAAGCAGGGCTAGTGTGGATTTCCCACCTGCACCGGTACAAGCCACTCCTAATCGTAGTCCGGATCTACGTCCAGTATCCGATCTACACGATATATCAGCTTACCGTAGTGGAGCACTTACCGATGATGATCAGGGTTACTATGGTCGGGTGCATCATCGACAGCAGCAACAACGCTTGCGACGTGGAGCACGTCGATGGACAGAGCTAACAGCATTACCACCTGCAGTGATGATAACCGATACTACCAGTAATAATGCTGCTTCCTCTCAGATGTGCTCACATTGTCAACAACGTAATGAGTTGACATCGACACATGTATCCAATGGAGCATTATCCACTACAACGACAATGGCAACGACCACAGTCGATGCTGGCATTCAAACGGATGACACGCTAATGAACACATTGAATCGTCGTAGTGTAGCACGTCCTCAGCCTATAACTGTAGTAGCGGACACTCGACCTCGTTCACAATTTAGCAGTAATAGCCAGGAGGGAGATGATAGCAGCGAGGAAGGAAGTAGTTACGATGAATACGAGTATAATGCCGATGGAGATGATGAGAGTATGACTGAACGACGTAACACACTAGGCAATGATACTATGACAGGAACGGCAACCTCATTGAATAGACGTCGTCGCAATTATTATTCCCATCGTCGTCGTCGTCGTAGTAGCAGTAACGGTAATAACAGTAACAACAACAGCAGTAGCAATAATGACAATGAGGATGAAGACAATGAAGCACAGGACAATGATAATGCCAGTCGCGTCAAACGCGAGGTAAGCTGGTGGGATATGTGGATATAATCACTCTATCAAATTTGCTCTATCCACATACACATGTACATATACATACATATATATACATATATATACATATATACACATACGTATGGATCTATATTAGATAGATAGATGGATATGCGTACAATGGTCCTTTCCCTTTTTATCATTCGACGACACTTTATCCATTATCTATAATCTATTAGTATTATAGCAATAATCCATGGACGTGTAGGCACAGTGCTCAATTTATCATTATCACTATCATTATTACCGTATATTCCTCATCTATTTACGCTATATCATTGTTTATCGGTATTAATGATGTCGACACTTTTACATTCGTATAACTTATTCATGGATTGATGTAATTGCTCTAATGACTATCCTTGTCATACACATCTACTGCTGGTTGCTTTCTTTTCTTCTTCTCTTACTTTTATGTTATACTGCCATTGCCTTCTCATTTACTTTACTCTATTTTATCTTACCATAGTCGTGCATACCTAGATTGATAGTCATTGATGTGTGGTGTGTGTGTGTGTGTGTAGATGTCTAGGCATGTATGTATACCCTATAAATCGACTATGTGTTATTCATTCCTATTATAATCAGTGATTGGCGTGCCATTATTAATTTTTTGATTTATATCGATGATGATGATGATGTTGATATTATAATCAATTGTATATACACGAGTATAACGTGAATTGATTCTATAACATATGTATATGTATATGTATATATATGTGTGTGTATGTGTATACGATACAATCATTATTGTTGCTTATTTATACTAACTACTTTTATAGAAACGTAGTAAACAACCTGCCAATGCTTTACGGATACACTTACCTGCTACTTCCAATCAACGGCAATCCTCATCCACGGGTGTTATTGATACGATAACTGGTTTTACACCTGATGATATGGTCGCTTCACCGGATAGTGAGCATGCCCTTCATGCTCCACCATTAGTAGGTGATACACCACAACCAAGTGTGGTGGAATTCACACCTAATGGTGCAACCCTTGAACCTGTACGACAACCCTTATTACGCCTATTATCACTGGGTAAATCATCCACGGCATCGACAGTAGTTGCTTGGGGGTCAGCCGATGAACATACATGGACACCACAAGGCTCCATTTATAATAGCCCAGCTGTATCACCATCAGTATCTACTCGGGAATCATTCTACCACCGATGCCTGATACTTCACTATCCAGTGAACGAAATGATTCGATGATGGGTCGCATTAGAACATCGGCTCGTACATTATGGCGTCGTTCCACTACTTCATCAGTTGATTTCATACGAACGGAAGATTCATCACCCTACGATGATGCTACTGTTAGTACAACAACAACGCAAACGGCAGCTGCAGCTATTATGGCCGCTGCTACTGCATCACGTGAGAATACTCACATCATCAGCAACAACCAGCGTCGATCCCGTACACGATTAAATCGACGAGCAACCACTCATATACCCTCGCCATTAACTTCTAGTCCATCTCATTCCCTCGCATTATCTGAACAAAATGCTCATGCCATACTATCACCGCCATTCATGAATCCTAGGGTGCGTACATCCATCAGCGCGTATGATCTGGCTCGTTCATCATCCTCACCAATGGAAAAGGATAAGCTGGTCGATTCTATGGCGAATGATGTGCATCACTTCCATCATCATCATCATTATCATCCTATCTACCTCGTAATAGTAGTAATAGAGCTATCACTGACTCTGCAGCAACTGCGGCAATTCTATCGGCTACATCACGACCTGGTGGTACTTACCAACGCGACGAAGCATTCTGTACCACGGGCCAAACAGGACACACCACCATTGCGACAGTTGCACGATCGAGCCATGACACTATTACAGAAGTTGAAGAACGCTGAACCACGCGCGTTGAACCGACAATTAAGCGTGCCTATGACGCTGAGGAATTGGTCAATCGAGCGAGTTCCGTGCTTAACAATGTACTGGATGATGTACATACACTGCCCGATCGATTTACATGGTTACTCTACGAGAAATCAAGTGCAACTACAGATACAACGGCAACAACGCAACAGCTACACTACGGCAAACAACAACCAAGAAGTGCCATTGTCGTCAAATGGTCATACGGTGAATGATCACAACGACAGGATTAAAGACCTCGATGGCGTGCCATTCGTGACCACGTTAGGTGACTTTATTGCCGTTGTTGATCTAGTAGCACGATTACTTGAAGAGGCCGTTGAGCTACAACATACACTAAATTCCATGACTCTATCCTACGTACAAACGGTGGAGGAACGAAGTCGTGAAGCCGTAGGCGCCGATTATATCGGGGATGCGTTGCATGAAGTTTGGCAGGTGCGAGGCTCAACGGGAATGGCTAGCGGTGAAGAGGATGAGGCGGCGATAGCAGCAGTAGCAGCGGCGGCTGTAACATTAGATGGTAGAGGGAGAGCGTATAACCTTGCAGTACGTGTCATAAGGCAAAAGCGATATAAATGCGTGATATATATATATATATGAGAAAGGGAATGGAATAGAAAGAATGCCATCATTAAAAGAATGATGAGGAGGGAAAGGCGATGAGGATGCTCAATAATGGGCTATCAATAACATTATACTAACAAATGATATTGCTCTATTTATTATTATTATTATCTTATAGCGTATTAGGCAAAGTGACAGGACAAGAGCTCATGTTTATCAAACGATGCCACATCGACGAGGTGCATCTACGATTAGACCGGGCACCTGGGCAGACTGGGCTCGACAACAATTTGGTGGCCTACGTCGACAACAAATGAGACAAGGTAACACGATATCGCCACAACGTGGTACCATTTCCGATGATGTTACGAATGGTGCCTATGGACGACGACGACCACGTCTAATCACATTTCAGCAACAGCAACAGCAACAGCAGCAATCGGCATCTTCATCGAATACAACTACTCAACTGAATGAAGGCACTACTTCATCATCTACTAGTGCGAATACGAATGCGAATAATAATACATCAATACCACCTGCACCTATTCTTACGGCTCGTGATGTATTATTAAATAGAGCAGAATGGTTATCAAGTAGTGACGCTGATGCCAACAACACTGCGAGTAATAATCGCGCACAGGAAGATGGTAATCATCATTCCACCACGCATGCTCGATTACGACAGCGGCGAGAAACAATTGCTATAGCAGAACAATTCGCTTCTACACAACGTACATCATGGTGGTGGCCACAACCCTTGGCGCTTATTTCATCGGGGCAGCAATAGCAATGACGGTAATGCAGCACCAAATAACTCCATAAACAATAGTCATGTAACAACTTAATAATGCTGTAATTGGTATTATTAACAGTAACAGTAGCTGAAATAGTAGCAGTCGTAGTAGTATCATTATCATTATAAGTCTATATGACTTTGCATTATTATTATTATTATTACAGGGTTTTTCCAGCCGATTAGTGCACTTCTCCTTTAATTTTTGCTGTTTATTAATAAATGTGTAGAATTTTGTATTTGTTTGTATTCTATAAGCATATGTGCTCATTCGCTCTATTCACTCCTACTGCTATCCATACTACTTGTTCCTCTGCTTCTATTCTCATTCAGCCAATAAACACCATATCAACCTCATACATATCGCTGTATTCTCTACGCTCTATTGAACATACTCTGCTTTCAACTAATATAGCTATGCCAGTAAGCAAGCATTCACCATTCATAATTATCAGTTAGCATCAGTCATTCTGTATAGTCATTGTATATCTAATTGTATACACTAGCCAAGTCCATTGCTGGCTATACTCCTAATGACGAGCACATCATATTGCAGCAGTACATTTAAAGCTATAATAATATTGTATCGAATAGTGAATATGTTTTATTGATGATGAAATCATTAAATCATACAGCGATATCAGCAGTTGTATGGTCATGCTGTGCGAGTGTCATCACATTCTCATTGCCTATATGATTACTAATTGATTCAATGGCATATTAGCATTTTAGTATAATGAATCAGTTATTGCTCGGTACTTACCGTCTACTAATAGTGTTCCAATTATACCTATAAAGTGCGCGGTGGTAGTCCTTTCAATGCTCGCATAGGAGAGGAGCAGGGATATCGGTCGAATATTAATGTGGAGTGCGCTTTAAGGAGATAAAGCATTGAAGGAATGACTGGCTTTACATCAGGTAATGGTGGTGATAAACCAGGTACGCTTTGCTTTAGGCCAATAGCAATTAGGTATTCGTTAAAATCGTTTAACCACGCCACAGCGACTGACTCGGAAAGCACATAGCCTTCCTTAAAAAATTCTTTACTACCGTCGAGGTAAACAAAAAAATAAAAAAAGGCTGTTACCATAGTCTTAAAATAATTACAGGTTGGGGATCTTTGATTTGGATTCGGTAACAAGTATTCGTTATTGTTCGGGTTTATACGAGTCCAGACATCCTTTTCAAATGTGTCTATTGAGTCAAAATCTATAATTTTAACAATTGGTGTACCACCAGTTGGATTTTTCTCTAGCATGATATCTATATTCCATTGTTAGCATATTTCATAAATATAAATGCTTGCTTACTTCTCGGAGCTACATCTTTATGAAGAATACCGGCATTGTAAATATAAAGCAAACCTACAAAGCAATTAGTAATCACGTTATATAAATGACCATGATGCTTACCTTGAGTAACTTGGGGTAGTATCTTAGCAATAAGAATAAACGCTTGAATAGGGGTGTATTCTTTGAGGTAGTCTACTAGGGACACTCCATCAATGAAGCTGTAAAGATAACATACATACAGTTGATCGAAATCAGCCAAGTCAATATCCACCGGACCGTTCCTAGTAAAGCCAAATCGATGCAAGGGATTCATGACATTTTGCTGACCTGCTGCGTAATCCTTTGACAACCTCCCTTCTTTCAATTCCGTTTTCATTATATCCAATGCCTATTTTACATCATATGATGAGTGAGGTTATTTGAATAATAGATTGATATACTCACTTTAAATGCATCTACTTCATTAGATGCCTTGTCGCATTTCATAAAGGCATCGTGGTGATGCCAATTTACCCGAGCAAAGCTAAGCTCTTTACCATCTCCACCGCCCCAGCGTACATTCGTCAGTTTAAGATTGCCTTGGTATTTATCGACGTATTCCTTGGTAAACGTAGATTTGATTGGACGACCTATAAGCAGGTTAGCAGACGTCGGATAAGACTACGTATGAATAACTTGCCTTCTTGGAAAATACCACCTCCAAATGAGTGAGCACTCGGTAGCTGGAATAACAGTGCTAGAGCACAAATGCTAATAGTCAATGCAGAATGTGAAGTTACTCGCATATTGTTCGTTACAGCCTAAGAGCAAAGAAGTGAATGTGCTTATGTTGTGCGTGTAAATGAGAAGAGGATAGTAAGCTATCGACTTGCTCACGGCAAATGGCTGCTCATTTATAGGTGAGTAATCGATGGTTACGGTATTGAAGTGTTTTCAAAACCTAGTATCAAATAAACAAACCATGGAACCGTTCGCCATGTGTAATTTCGAATGATAGATATTAGATGGCATTTACGGTACTCATTTAAAGCTGTAACTCTGTTACAACTAACGTGGATGAATACAGAATAGTGTGTTGGAATGTCTTTCAAACGTAGTATCACATGAACGAACCATGGACCCGTTCGCCATGTGTAGTAGCTAATTATAGACATTGAATGACATTAGGGTACTGACTTTATTGCAAGCCAGCATGGATGATGGCCATAATAGATCTTGAATGCTATTAGGGTCCTGATTATATTGCGACTAACGTGAATAAAATCCATAATAGTGTATTGAATTCAGCTGCAATGAAACATGCATGATTGATGTGAAATGGAAACGCAATGGAATTCGATTTAGTTTCAACAATAGCACGATCACATGATGCATTGGTATGCAACTAGTTAACATTAGAGCATTCGAGATAATAGACAAGTCATTGAATACACTCCAACTATGATGGCAATGACCATTAAACCATGTTTCTACTTGTAAGCCACGCTGTCATTCAGTTATAGGTCATGATTCAAGTATTAGGTAGTAATGTGTATCCATGTCAATGCACGCACGATCACGTCAGATGATCAGTATCTATTGTGTTGTTCGATGATTTGCTATACAATTCATTACAATGACTACAGGTAAATATACATCCATTGATATTAATGCATAATCAGTGAGTGTATGAGTGATATATTCTAGTTGACTGCATACTGCTGATAACTGAATAAGAATGATAGGAATAGCAGTAGTAGTAGTAGCTAGTTGTATTGGTTGAAAGCAAAGTATGTTCAATAGAGCGTAGAGAATACAGCGATATGTATGAAGTTGATATGGTGTTTATTGGCTGAATGAGAATAGAAGCAGAGGAACAAGTAGTATGGATAGCAGTAGGAGTGAATAGACGAATGAGCACATATGCTTATAGAATACAAACAAAACAAACAAACAAACAGAGTTGACAGAACAAGAAAGAGGAGCAGTAGCAGCAGCTAGTGAATAGAATGAATACCGCGTATACATCACTTACCGTGTAGATACAAATAAACAATAGAGATACGAGTGTATGAATAGAGTAGTAGACGAGTAAACGAACGAGCTATCAGTACAAGCAACAAGCAGTGCTGTCAATAAACTATTAGAAGCAGTGTTCGTTGTGAGCGATATTAACCAAACAATATGCTTTAGCAAGTGGTATACTACCGGGGAAGCTATAGCAGTACATTCCTGGTCGACTAACCTGCATGTATGCATATAAAGCTACTCCTAGTAGTCAATACAGACTGATGACGATACGAATACAGACTGTAAGCAAACAGTGTGAGTATTCCATAGGAGCATACAGTGATAGAATACGGGTAAATGGTACGGATCTGACGAGAGTGCAGTATCGTAGTTTGATAAACAAGGGAGAGGGTCAACAAGTAGCAGTAATATCGTGCACAAGTACAAGCACCAGACTAGAATACAAATAAACAGTGTAGCCTTATCGTGTACAAGTGTTATAGAGTGGAGGACAAACACAGCGGAATAAAGTGCGTATAACGTGTAATTGCAGTGGCTGTCCGTAGAAAAGCCTCACAAGCTGCAAAGAAGTAAAGGCAATAGAGAAAACGAATATAACGCGTAAACGTATGACGTGGCGTTGACCTATTGCTAGAGCAGCAGCAGTAACAATAGGAATAGGAATATACGAATAGTGAAGGTGACCGAGAACAACAAACGAGTAATGAGAAGAGGAGTACAGGTATGGGAGTGTATTCAGGTAAGAGACGTGTAGCGTTAGCGTAGCGAAGAGCAGATGGAGAGTGGCTAACGGGGAAAGACGGGTAGAGATGGAAGAGTAAGCAAAAGAATCAAGGGAAGCAGGAATGATGATTGGCAACCAAATAGTGAGAGGAATAAAGAAGTAACGCGTAAACAAACAAGTGGTTAGCGAGTGTGTGAGTGAACATATCCACCTCCTACGAGTGTCACGGTGATAGATACGCGGTTGACGAGTGAACTAGTCAGCTAGTCAGCTAGTAAACAAACAAGTGGTTAGCGAGTGTGTGAGTGAACATATCCACCTCCTACGAGTGTCACGGTGATAGATACGCGGTTGACGAGTGAACCAGTCAGCTAGTCAGTTAGTAAACAAACAAGTGGTTAGCGCGTGTATGAGTGAACATATCCACTTCCTACGAGTGTCACGGTGATAGATACGCGGTTGACGAGTGAACCAGTCAGCTAGTCAGTTAGTAAACAAACAAGTGGTTAGCGCGTGTATGAGTGAACATATCCACTTCCTACGAGTGTCACGGTGATAGATACGCGGTTGACGAGTGAACTAGTCAGCTAGTCAGCTAGTAAACAAACAAGCAGGTTAGCGAGTGTATGAGTGAACATATCCACCTCCTACGAGTGTCGCGGTGATAGATACGCGGTTGACGAGTGAACTAGTCAGCTAGTCAGCTAGTAAATAAACAAGCAGGTTAGCGAGTGTGTGAGTGAACATATCCACCTCCTACGAGTGTCGCGGTGATAGATACGCTGATAACAAATGAACAAGTGAACGAATGAGCGAGTAAACGAGTAACGCATAAGCAATAAACGGGTGTGCTGACAAGTGTGTTAGTGTGCATATCAGCCAATTAAGAGTGGTACGGTGATAAATACGCGAATAACGAGTGAGCGAGGAGATCGAGCAGGAAACAAGTATAGTGAATAAGAGGAATAAATAAAGCACGCAACAACTAGAGCGTGCAAGAGGAGTGAGCTCAAGCGAAAGAAGTGAGTAAAAGGACAAGAGCGAGCGAGAGGAATGAGTGAAGCGCACGAGAAACGAGCATAGTGAGTAGATCGTATAAGGGAGCGAGTAGAACACGAGAGAAAGGAGAGTAAAGCACGCCGCGAACGAGTAGATCGAGCAAGAGGAGTGGATATAGTGACAAGATGGAGCGAGATGAGTGTGTATAGTGACGAGATGAAGAGAGAGGAGTGAGTATAGTAAGTATAAAGAACAAGATCGAGTGAGAGAAGTGAGTAGAACGCACGATGAAAGAATAGAACGCGAGAGAATAGTGACGAGATGAAGAGAGAAGTGATGAGATTGAGCGAGAGGAATGTGAGTATAGTGACAAGATTATGCAAGGAATGAGTAGAGCGAGTGAGAGAGAGAATGAGTGTAATGAATATAACATGCGAGGAAGGAGCGGGATTAGTAAAGAAAGAGTATAACAACATTGAATGAATGCAATAATGTATAATAATCGAGTAACAAAGCTACAGCATTGTAATGGGGAACATGGTGGTATTAATGAAACAATATAGGAAGCATACTAGAGGAGGTAGCGACATGGGAGCCATGTGTATAGTGAACATGTCAATTACACTCGCCGATTTTCATGACATGGGTAATGAAGCGAGAACACTACAAGTGCATTCATTCAATCATATTGAAATGAGGAACATGGTGGTATGTGTTGTATTATTATTGAAGGGATATAGAAGGAGGTATAGTCATGAAGGCTAGAGTGTATGGTCATCGGCATGCATATGTCTCAGTATTGAAACAATAATGAATGTTGTCATGATCACCATGGCTATACCTATAGACCCATTAATGTGAGCCATTGTTATTAATAAATGTTGATAAAGGTCAGTTAGCTTACTAATACCCATCAGATTGCTTTGTTGTCTCTTGCTAATAGTATAGCCATGACTACATGCTAATAAAAGCTAATAGGCCAATGGGGGACCATTGCGACTCATGGAGGATCAGGTCATTTTTCTGGTTAATAAAAGTTAACAAATTACTAATAAAAAGTTAATGAATTTATTAATAAAAGTTAATAGCTATTTGGGCTCTTCTGCGGCTCTTCTGCGGCTCTTGAGGGACCGGACCCATGTCTGGCTAGTAAAAGCTAATGAATTACTAATAAAAAGTTAATAAAATGACTAATAAAAGTTAACAAACTTATTAATAAAGTTAATAGCCCATTGGGGCCCTTGGAGAATCAGGTCATTTTTCTGGTATATCCATTTTTCTCGCTCAATTCTGGTCTTCTGGAGGTAGTATTGCGTCTATTGAAGTCAGAAGGCCCGTCCGGACCAGAATATGCCACTACCATTGAGAAATAACGCCATTTGAGCAAAATGAAAAGGACCGGACGACAAAATAACACGATTTGTATGGGAGAAATAGACTATTTGCGATTTATTGCCTGGAAATGCATCGATTGTAGCCGACTCGCATATCAATCAACTTGCTATTGCCGTCTGGACATGCGAAATGCACTATTTGTGCATGTTTTCAAGTGCGTTATGGCAATAGCATTGGATAACACGGTATTATAGGGAAACTACCATACAAATTCAAGAATCACGGCGATTTCCGCGGCTTTACTCGCCATACTACTAAGCAACGCTGGGTTTAGCGAATAAGTAAACTTGTGCACACTGTGTTACCCAGTAGAATGGTAGCATCCGCATGCCGATCTGATGGATATCGGGGAGGAAAACATGGATAGTGGAAAGCACAGCCAAATCAAGAATCACGACAACTATCGGCGTTTTACTCGCTCTATTTGTCATTTATTTAGGCAACAGGCACATATTCTGGTCCGGAAAAGCGAGATACGTTGAATGAGCGCATAAACAGTGAGATTGGACCACAACAACGATAGTTAATGGGGGAAAGTAAAGCGCCATACAAATAGCAATGTGACTGCGTTTCTATTAATAGCTATATAGGGTTAGGGCTAGGGCTGTTAATAATGGGGGATAAATGTTAATAAATTTGTTAACTTTTTGTTAACTTTTACTAATGGGTTCATTAGTAATATTTTGTTAGTTTTAAACTGGCAATTTGTTAACTGTTAACTTTTATTAATAGATTTGTTAACTTTTATTAATATCTTCATTAGTAACTTTTTGCTAGTTTTAAGCTGTTAACCCTTGTTAATTTTACTAAGGGCTATATTAGTAATTTATTAACACTTTATTAATACCGTACTAATGGCCAATTAGTAGGTGTACTAATAGCTTTATTGCTTTTTATTAATAAACGGCTTATACGAGTGTAATGAGCATAGAAAAGTAAACAAACGGAACTTACTTGAAGCGTACACAGTATGCAAAACAGCATACAGAATAGCGTTAGACGCGCAAGCAACACCCGTAGCTAGTACACAGTAGAAATCTAATAAACAGACGGCAGCATACATTGCAATACAAAGAGTAGCAGATGAGCACTATTAACGTACAAAGAAATAAACGCGCGAGTGGATCATGACGCAATGACAGCTGTAAGACACTCGCGAGAACAGCACGGTAGTCTTGTCGTGCACAAGTGCTACAGGCTGAAGAGGAGGTGATTACAGCAGAATAAAGTGAGTATGAACGCGTGATCGTAGTGAGCGTGCGTAGAAAAGCACCGCAAACAACAAAGAGGTAAGGACAATAGGCAGGATGAATAGAACGCGTAGATGACGACACAAACTACCGTTAGATCAACCGACAACAACAAGAAAGAGTGGTGAACAGCAAACGCGGGTAAAACATAAACAAGCGAGAGAAAAAAAGGAAGATGTTTGCAAATCCTGCACTAATAAATTATTTGCTATTTATCGAGTGTTCATTGCCAATGCCGATACATTATAGATGTTCATATCCATTAATTTACTTAGCAATTCATTAGTTAATAATTAATAATAACATAATTATAGGCAATAATCGCGTCTATCCTCATTAGCCGTAATAGATTCATGAATTCTGTATGCTTACTAACTTGATTTCTTATACCAGTCGAGCTTTCATTAATATAGCTCTTTTTACTGGAACATCATAAATAGGGTGACATTCCCCGGCGAGCATCACCAACTATTGATTATTATATTCCTGTATTCATTTTATTCAAATTTATTCTAAAATTGATGATACTATTCTGTATTGATCGTTGTACAGTGAAGCAACTAGAATCCCATTGCTTATGCAATATATATACTCCATCTAAAAGGTACCTCCATCCAAATCTATAATAGTTGAATGTTAGTTATTACATATACATACACATACACATATATATATCATTACCTTCATCATCACCGCCTTCATCACCTTCACCATTATCAAAGTATTGCTGCGCATAGTAATCGTCGTCTTCGTCCTCGTATTCGGCGTCAACAGCACCGTCATCTTCGTCATCGTCTCCATCTTGACGTCCACCCTTTGCATTACCGCCTTCCTTGTCCTCTTCTTCTTCATCTCCTTCCTGTTATTCAGTCGAAATCAATACAAATGACAAATTGCAGTCAAATTACTCATCAACTAACTCACCTTGTCATCCTCCAGCGCTTGTTGTTCAATTCGTTCAAATGTCGTTGCCAGATCCATGTCTATCTTTCTTTGTACTAATATCCAACGCGTATTATTAACATGAAATGAATACCGCTTACGTCAAACTTGCCATTTCCTTTCTTGGTAGGATCCAGTATTCGATGCAATTCATCTGGGAAGAAGTTCAAGTCTATCCAGCTATTAGAATGACACTAATTATCGAGTAGATCATCTAGACTAATTACCGGTTAGAATGGTTCGTAATTTCGGTCGATGTTGATTCGTAGTCAAATACTTGTCCGAGTATCGTTCAATATCTTATTAACAATATTAGTTGATTGTATCGATCAACTACGCGATTCATCACTCTATTAAATACCTTTAGACGGCGGTGGTACTGTGAGATAAAACGCGCTATTACGTAAAACTTCCATAAGCTTATCCTGCTGTTGTAGTATGGCCTCCTCTTCACTCGTGAGTTTACGCGGTATAGGTAGTGTGATTTCCTGAACAGTTCGTTAACTACTATTGTTTTACAATATAATGTTGAATCTATCCTACCGGAAATGTTGCCACTGGCTCGGTTGGAAACAAGAAACCCTTGTATTTCACTTTGTAAACCTGAAAAGCCATAGCACCACGACCTGCACCGCCACCGCCACCACGTCCTCTACCTCTTCCACGCGACATTTAGAATCTATTTCCTATAATATTAGATTCAACTACGAGATAACAACAAATATATGACAACTTCGTTGTCGTGGTCGTGTCAATAGAGTGAGTGTAGCAATACAAACAAACAAAAACGGGTGAAGCCAAAAGAAAAAGAAAATTAAGATGTAAAAACTAATCATGTGATATCTTACATGCTCGATACCATACTTTGTCCTTATTGTTTTGTGTAGAATCCTTGTCATTACTCAAAAAACAGCAAACAATATTCTGCTTTGCACGATAGTATTTAATTGGAAGCATCGGTGTCAAGTAAGTAGTTAGTATGTTGCAGTATGTGTATATACCACGCGATATAAGTAATCGCTGCACTGTGATATATTAGTAGTATATAATCAATTCACCTTGACTAATACGCGATTGTTGCAAGAAAAACAATCTAGAAAACTTACCATGCCATGTTTATGAAGGCTACCAGGAAACATTGGCAGCTAATAGACATTGGTTTTTGGAATGGAATCACGTCTACTTCGATTCTCCTACCGGATTTATGGCAAACACGATTATTACGACCGCAACTTTACATTTATTCACGTCAGCTTAGGAGCAATCCAACTTCAGTAGCACGCGTGTTAACAGCATCGACTATCCCGTGCAAACGTCACCATTCAACGTGCCTATCTAAGCGTCGATCTTTTACGCGACATATTAATGGCGAGCACGTACGTCAATTCAATATGCAAAGTACGTCGGTGTCCGTATCCAATTGTAACGAATCAACTCAACATACCGATAAATGTTCCACTACTAATCTTGAATCATCGGATAATGGCGCATCTTCACCAATTAATCCGCAAATGACACGTCGGCAGCAGCATTCAGAATGAGGAAATACGACGAATCTCATAAGAAGCTTATTGCTATGCGGCGAGATCGACTTGATCCACCGGGACTCAATCAAGTGGCGACACGTCGATTGGTAAAAGCATTCAACGAGGCCATACTTTACCGACGTATAACTCCACTTATGGATGTATCTGCTCAATTATCTGCCCTACATCATCATCGATTAGAGCAGGTGAACGCGGATCAATTAGCGGCGATCGTATCTGGCTACAATTCCAACGAATTACCGTTATACCAAAGACATTACGTCAGATACCCATTAATGCCTATGTCCTATTAGTGAAGCAATTATCGATGGGGAAACCAACCACGGAGGCAGCACGCCGACTACGAACCGTACTATCTGATATGCTTATGGCACGACGCGTATTGAGAAAGTCAGAATGGAATGCCACGTTACATGCATTCTCAGTATGCGGCGATCTAACCTCGATGGAACGCGTTTGGCAAATGATGTGTGCACAAGAGTCATCTTCTATGATCGATACTACACCGGATAATAATGAGTCAACAAATTCTCAACCTATGCATATTCAAACGGTTAAAAGCAACAAGCAAGAGCCAACTGGTTGATTGCCTATAACACGCGTATGCAAGCCTATGCCAATGAAGGTGCCTTAGCAGCAGTCGAATGGATATGGAAGGAGTTGATGGAACATCCGGGATTGTTACCGGATAGAATTAGTTGGAATACACGTATCAATGCGCATGCCAAACTAGGGAGTATCGATAGTATGGAAAAGTGTGCTCATGAAATGACATCAATCTATCGATTACCATGGGATGCTTATACGCAACAAGCACTACTAGTTGGCTATGGTCGCGCCAATCGATGGGATGCCGTAGATAGAATACGAGCTATGTTGGAACAACGTGAAGCAGTATGGATGTCTACACGATTCAATAATAGCAACAGCAGTAATAGTCAAAGTGACGAATCAACTTGTAAAAGCCTAACTAGTCTCACTGTCAACTACGATGCATTTACAAAGTATGCTCATACGATATCGGAACTGCCCAGCCCTACAGCACACACCTATACCGCCCTAATGTCATTGCAAATAGAACAAAAGGACTACGTTGCAGCAAGTCATACCTTACGTCGAATGTTGCAAGCGGGTATTCAACCGACACAAACAACAGTAAACGTCATTCTACGTCTACACGCGGAACAGCGTGATTTGAATGGTGCACTACATCTGCTTAATCAACTCATGGATAGTACTAGGAGTAACAATGGATTTTCGATGGAATGGCGTCCCGATGCGTATACCGCATCCATTTTATTGAATGCATGCGCTCAACAGGAGGCTTACGAAGAGATGCATAGTATACGACAAATCATGATTACCCTTGGTGTAAGATTTACCATTGCTACGCTTACAGCATTGGCACTCGGCTACGCTAAAGCAGGTCAATCCAAGGAGGCGCGACACTTTACAACGCGTAGTCGAGAGGCAATCCTCAATGAATCCTCGTCCAATCGTCCATTATCCGAAACTGACTTGGTAGCCCATGATTACTCGTCGACGGGCGTGTTAAACACGGCATTGAAGGCGCGAAGTGGATCACGCGTAGCCGAGGCAGTATCAGTGTGTTGCGCTGTCATTCGTGCGCTAAGTGATGCAAAGTGTCCAGATGGAGCACATGCTATCTGGCAAGATCTCGTTGCATCCGGACTACCATTGGGAGCAGACGAGCATAATACACGATTGTACGCGCTAGGTGAACGATGTGACTTTACCGCATTGAGGCTATGCTACCACGAACGGATAATGGCATTGTTCCCGCGGAATACAAACGAACAAATGGAGACGGATCATGAGGAACTATTAACGGATATAGCACGCGGACCACCTGCCAATGTTAAAACATTCTCGGTGATCATTCATTGCCTAGCGAAACATGGCAAACTCGAATGGGCCGAGCAGATCTATCAGCAACTATTATGGCTGGCAGGTTTATCGCCACATTGCAATATATTCATTCGGAAGCCGATAAGCATGAACTATTGAAGAAGCCACACCTATCATTGACGGCTTTAGAGCATGCGCGTATCTTCTCTATCCTGGTGATGACACGCCTACAACGACATGATGAAAGAGGCGCGTATAAACGATACATGCAATTGACGTCATCGTTAAAGTCAACCCTTACGGTACCGATCTACACGGCACTCATGGACGCATCGGCACGTAGGAATCGTTGGTCTCGCGTTTATAAACTGCTTAACGATCTACTTGCTGCGAATCTTCCACTGGACACCACTGCCTATAATGCATTGTTAAGAGCACACACGGCAAGTAAGAATTACGATGCCGTACTTGCATGTCTCGAACGAATGAAGGAGAGAGACGATGACATGCAACCTGATGCTCGTACCTATGCGACAATCATAGCTGCTGCTATTCGTCATCAACGATACGATCTCGTACAACAATGGCTACAAGAATTGGGTGAACCAATGCTGTGTCCGTAGATACTCCTACTCCTATTACTCCTATTACTACTCCCTTACCTGAATCTCCTTTATTGCGTAATCATGTATTAGCTACGGTGATCATTCGATGGTATACTATGAATCATAATCTATCTGCTGCTCTCGCTGCTTATCGACGCATTACAGAGTTAGCAACGGATGATACGGAAGTAAAGGTGAATAATGCCAATGGTACATGTAATAGCATACCAGATCTTACCACACGACACGCTTTATTATCAGCCTATGCTCGTGAGGGTGATTTAAACAATGCGCACAAATCTACGAAGAACTATGCAAGGATGGCTTGACACCCACGTCAGAGACCTTTGCCATCCTATTGACTAGTTGTCGACGTGCCACAATGCTGCAACAATTGAAACAAAACACAATGAAAGTGAAGACAATGAGTCAACTACTAAAGCAATATTATATTGGCCTACTACTACGTCATCGTCATCGTCATCGTCATTACCAAGATTACCGGCTGTTATTGAGATATGGCGTCGAATGTGTGAATTAAAGATCAATCCTGATACACGTCATGCACGTCGTGCTATATTCTCGGTCAATTCACCTAGTCTTCTTATGGCTGTAATACGAATGATTCGACGAACACCTATCGCATCAACACCAGCATTACTAGAAAGTAGTAATACTCATGGAGAAACACTCAACACGATCACTGTACATCCATTACTTGAATCGGATCCAGTCAAGGAGGCCATCGCTGAGACAGCACATCGTGTAGGATGGAGTGATCAAGTAAATGACCTTACATCGTAATTAAATATACCAATCGATAATCAGTTAATGTATTATAACTTAAATAAATTAAAATCTTATACAATCAGATATATGGATTAGAGATATGTATTGCTAACTGGTGTTCATGATTAGAAATAAGGCGAGTTCATGAAACGATTTGCTTGATCATGATGATGATGTGATGGTATCATGCATGCTGATTGGCTGTCATATCATAATCTAAAATGATGATGCTTTTCAATTTTATAGTGTACATCTATGATCCATACATTCTCCCTACTATCATAATTTACTTATATTCTGATACACACACTCACACACTAAAACTGTTCCAAGGATTCCTCATTCATTTACTCTCTCATTCACTCTTACTCTCTCTCTTCTCTCACTTGTCCTTTCTACGTTTCTTACGCATATCACTCTATTCCTCGTTTACAAAAAGAGACAGCTTGTTATTGTCAGATCTGTCCACTCATCCGTGCGTAAGAGTGAACGCCGGTGAAAAAACAACTCTTTTCTCGTTGCGCGATCTTTGTCATTCTTCTATAATATCGATCGCTTCACTAACTAAGACTAGCGAGGTCATTGTGTAGGGTTAGCCAACACTGGCCGAACAGCCACTTGGAATCGCTCGTATAAATCTTACTTTTCTCATTCTAAGCATAGAAACGATCGCATCAATTCCGACTTATTGTACTGTATTGATTACTGTTTCGATTCTATTCTATCCTTCTTCCTTCCTTCCTCACTTGTGAAACTCTTTAGTTTAGCCTGCGTATTCTCATATAATTATTTATATATCTATCTATCTATCTATCTATCTATCTATATTTACTATAAGATTCTTAATCGTACTCATTTCTCTCCTTTTTCTCTACGTTTATTACTCTTATTATTATTATCGGATAGACTATATATACATATATATATACTTGATATATAGTCATAAGTGAAAGTGCGAGGGTGTGGGTTGTGAAGCTTAACCACATTCCACTTTCTGTATAGTCTATATACGCATACATACATACATACATACACGCACACAATCTATACGATCTTGTAAAATATGCTACCTTTCTCATCATCTTCCTCACGGCCTCATTTGGCCTCGACTGATTCCACATTCCGCTCCTCGTCCTCACCTTCAACCCGTACACCGTTCAACTACGCTTTGGGAAATAATGGTGGTACAGGAAGCCATCACAGCGGAGATAATGGTGCCAGTAGTCATCGATCCACCATCATGACCAACAACACCACAAATATAGTAGTATGTATAGAATGGATATATGCATAGATAATACTAGATATTACCTTATGATACTATTAGATACTAGTTCATTTGGTACGACGAATGCAGATGGCACAACCTTGAACTATTCAAGAATGCGACACATGGATCGTAATACAGCTTAGTGAGTATTATAGTTGGAGACAACGTATATTGTTATAATTATTAATATATATATATATATATATATGCATACATTATTAGTGATGATGATGAACCAGGTCAACTATACGATAATATAAATAGCGGTAATAGTAATAGTAATACATCTACGGTAAGATAATGAATGATTATAGTAATGTAAATGTAAACTTATTAGTATTTGTATATACATTGTTGATGAACATTAGATGCAATCTTCATCCTATCGAGATCGATATGACAGTTATGGTGATGATATACGAGATCGATATCGATATCGAGAACGTAACATGGATTGGAATCGATCGAGAGATACTGATCGAACACATGATCGTGGATGGAATAGAGAACGAGAGTGGAATAGTAACAATACGCGTGATCGAGGAGACACGGATAGAGGAGTAAGTAGCATAGTAACTAATCATTTATAATTCATATACTTACACTGCAGTAGATGTCACGTAATCATCAATCCTCATCTACATCACCTTCAGTATCTGCTTCCCATTTGGATAGGAATCAATCGGGTTATACACGTCTCGTTATGATTCATACTATTCATCACCTCCACCACCAACAGCATCATCCAACGCGGATACAATGGAACAATCTCGTAATGTAAGATGATTGAGTAAGAAGCACAGCATCATTGATTGTAATACTAATCTCTACCTTTATCTATTCATTTATACTATACAGCGATCTAATCGCTATAATGGTCCCATATCAGATAGAGAAATGAACAACAGCAGTAATAGTAATAATAATAGTAGTAGTGAAAGAGATAGAGATACGAGTTTCACATCAAATACAAATCGTGGTCGTTTCTCATCTGTAAGTGTAATCAAGTGTAATCATATATAGAGACATTATTAATGATTATCTATGAATTACAGGATAATACACGTCGATTGAATGATAGCAATACTAGTTATGGTGATTATTACCGAGTAAGTACATTTGTCTATAGATATAGATACATGATTAATGATTGATTGTTACCCTATAACCCTACCCTATTATTATAGGGTTCACGTCGATATGATACAAGTTCTATGGGTTCACCTATTCAAGGTCGATTCCCTAATAATAGTGACAATGGTGGCAATAGTAGTTATTATGGTGGTGGTGGTAATTCAGCATCATCTAATCCATCCACTTCTACGGATACAAGATCATTACAACGATCAATAACTATTTCAGCACCATCCTCATCTACTAATCTAACGGGTAGTAGTTCCAGCAATAACAACAATAGTAATAGTGGTAGTGGTAATAGTATTACACCATTACCAATGCAGCGTCGCTCTTATTCCAATGATCCACGCAGTTATTCTAGTTATCGTGGACGTGGACGTGGACGGTAAGTATTTCCTACTAGTAGAAATAATAGTAGATTAATTAGAATAATGAATGGTAGATATCGTGGTTCTGAACGTAATCATCGAGGACTTCATTTGTCATCTGGATATGATCGATGGCGACCAGATCGTTATAGTAGTAGTAGTAGTGGTACGAATCGTGATGACTCGTCATTTAATGAGCCTGACTACGACATGAACTCACCGATACATCGACGTCGAACTCGATCAGATGCAGGATCTGATGACAATGATGAGGAAACAAATGAACGTCGTTCAATCACTAACAACAGTAGTATAATAATACTAGTAACAATAATGAATGGCGTTCATCAAAATGGCGATCTTCCTCGAATTACACATCTTATAACAGTTATTCAAAGTCACGTCCAACAATGGAGAGAAGATCGATCGCAGTCATCATCACTTAATAATAGTAATAGCAATAATAGATCATCCTCTTATTATTACGGATCATCTCAGCAAGCATATGACAGTAAGTGTAGTTGTGCATGCATTATAATGAGTTAATAGATTAATATTCAATCTACTGTTACTGTTATTTAGCATACGATGGCAAACAACAAGATTACTATCATCGATCACACACTTCATCCCGTGCTTATTCGAATGAAAAGGAAAAGATCGACAATGAACGTGATGATGAAGATGGTCAGATACAAGATATTGAACCGGGTCAAGTATCATCTGGTATAGCGGCAGTAGCATCATCCGGATCTACAACACCAATAGATCAGGCTGCTCTCTATGCCAAGTCAACTCCTGTAGCGTCCATGACAACTAGTTCGAGTCCGATAGTAGTATTAGATAATAATCGATCATCTAAGACTACTAATGCACCTTCCCTGGAACAACCAGTATCTGATGTTGATTTAACGGCGACAACGACAACAGTCACAACTACAGCAACTACTGATACATTGGCAGACATGAGTAAAGACTTGCCATCAAGTCCACAATTGACTGTACTAACCACATCACCACCTGGAACACCGCATCGATCGGCTAGCATCACCTTAGACTCGATGCCATTAATCGCTGTAGATGGGCCGATAACCAAAGAGAAGATATTCACTCGTATGGATGAGTTGGATACACAGATTGCCGAGAATGAAGCGAGACTACACACAGTACGGCAATTATTAGCTGATTTATCAGTGCCTGTATCATCGCCATCGCCATCGCCATCACTTGTTAGTAAAACTAAAGAAGAAAGCGTTAAAGATGTACCAGTCGTGCCATGTACTAGTGAACGACGTGTTACAACAGCTAGTTTATGGCAAGATGTTGAACAAGTAGTCCACGACATTTACGCTGCTAATCAACGACGAGCTACACTGTGCGAGTTGAACTTGAACGAAATGGATCTTTCAACTGTACCGCCCAAATTGCAACCAGATCCAAACACGCTGTCATGTATTAAACGTAACACGAGAATCTACCATCAATTGAAACCGGCGATGGTTCGCGCGATTGCCATACGTAAATCGACTGTTGCGAGCAAGATCAAGTCGCTAAAGCACGAGTATCGATCTTTATGGAAGAAATGGCAGTTACGCGTCGAGAAACTTGATCGAATTCACAATAACAGCAGTGGTGGTGGATTACGCGAGGGAACACCCGGTGTACTCGGTCTAGGTGATGGCGGCGATGACTACTCCTTCGTTACGGGTCGACAATACTCGCGGAGGACATTCCACAATCCGGATGCAGCGCGTAGTGAGGCGGAATTTTGGAGATACTTCAGTTGTTGCAAACGGCCGAAGAGCGAGATCCCGAGAATCGCGCGCAACGTACCGCTGCCACCATCGCAAATATGATTCTCGATCCTATTGCCGATGACTACGCTAGTACAATGTGTTATCGTAATCGTAATGGATTGGTGGAGCATCCACCGTTATACTATCATTGTACACCGCCACCCGGTGCCAGTAAACCATTGGACGTTGATCACTGGACGAGTGAAGAGGAGGCGATATTTAAGGAGGCCTATTTGCAATACCCGAAGCAGTTTGGCAAGATAGCCACCATGCTACCGGAGAAGACGTCCGAGCAATGTGTATTATACTATTATCGCAACAAGAAGCGTATCAACTTTAAGACGTTGCTGGCGCGTAAGGAAGCGGCCAAACGACGTAAAGGTGGCAAAGGTCGTAAAGGCGGTGGCAGTTCGGTGGGTCAAGTGGACACCACGACCAATAAGCGTAAAGGCAAGAGTAGAGGCAGTGCACTACTCGATAACATCAAGGAAGCGACGAATAAGAAGAAAGGGCGTAGGAAGGAGGCGGAACGAGAAGCCGATGCAAATGCAGCTGCATCCACCACAACAACATGGATATTATAACGACCACTACCATAGAGGAGGATGAAGCGTATGCGCTAGCGGTGGCAGCTGCCGACGAACGTCCACTCACCCGATCGAGTCGATCACGTATACGTAAACAGGTGACGGCCAAGACAACCCGCCAGTCTGCCGCATTGCAGACATCCGATGCCTCCACTGGTAGATTGGAGGATGGCACGCCAGTTCCATCGGCTATCCCGTTGACTATGGCCACCTCATCGTCGCGTTCTATCGATGAAGCAGAAGAAGAGGACGAGATGGGCGATGAAGAAGGTGAAATAGAGGCGATGTACGGACAACGATCATAGAGGAAAGGCAGCGATCTATGAGTGCTACGGCAGTCACGAGTACTACGACAACAATGGTAGAACAAGATAATCCGATCAAACCATGGCAACTTCAATGGTAGCATCCTCTAACTATCCAGGTAAGTTATATTAGTTTGATATACGTGTATATTAATGTCCCTTTATTTGTATAGATACAAGTAATTATTCGCTATTACCCTATCCAGATGATATGGATACCGATGATGGTGGTGGTGAAGATGAGGAGAAGAAGACGAAGAAGGTCTCCTATTGAGTACAGGTGGACATCGTGCAAGCAACTCGCGATTAACCGCACGATGGACGGAGGGTGATCGATTAACGGCGCTCAAAGCGTATCAGCAGCATGGACGTGATTTCGAGGCAGTAGCACGAATAGTAGGCACGAAAACGGAAGGACAATGCCGTAACTACTATCATAACTATCGACGTAAGCATGGTGTAGCAGCATCTGAAGGTTACGCCTTGCTCAAACGAGCAGGTAAAGTGCCCGGTGTAATATATGATGATGAGATATAATTGCTGATCAAATGATGCAAGAAGAGATGGAAGACGACGAGTTGAAACAATTAACGAACAAGGTAATTGATGTGTATTAACAAATAGAATAGAATGATGAACTAACTAAACAATATTCTATAGACGAGGGATTAGGTCATTTATTGGGAGATGATATGGAAGAATCCGAGATGCTACTACCGTTGAATGGCGACGACCTTGATGATCCTAATAGTGTCGAGGCAAGATTAGCAGCAGTTGCCGAGATTGCTCAACAGCAACAACAAAGTAAAGGTACCAGCAATGCTGTCACGACATCTCGTAAACCACAGAGTAGAGCAAGATTCCATAGAAAATCATCTACTCCTACCGCAACTACTGCCATTGCAACTAATACAACTACTGGCAATGATGGTATGGACCTATTACCCGATACAAATCATCCTCGAAGCAATAGTTATCAACGTGGTAGAGGACGTGGCCGTGGTGCTAGTAGTAGTAGTAGTATCAACAGCAATGTCGTTAGTAATAGCAGCAGTAGTAGCAATAACAATGGTGGACGTCGTGCTTCTGTAACACCACTTCAAGTGGCTAATCGACTACGACATAGTGGCATATCATCGGCTGCCTCTGAAGTGTTGGCTGAAATATCACCTGATATACTACCAGAGATGATGTCAGGTTATTATGAACGGGAAGTGGTACGCTCACCATCTAAGGAACGAACATTCATCATCATCATTATTATTACGCAATGACAACAATGACGATAATGCTAATAATGATTATGACTATTCGAATCCCATTGAAGCATCCAATACAAATATCATACCAACCCCATCCTCGCCACCTGCTCATGATCCTATGGCAGCATTGGCAGCAGTAGCGGCAGCTCGTAGTCTTATGGAGGATACACCATTGGCATCAGTAGTAGCGGCAGCAGCTGCAGCAGCAGCATCGACATCATCGACATCATCTACTACGAATACACATGGTGTACCTAGTAGTGACAAGCCACGATCTGTAAAAAGAGGTCGTCCCTCGGAAGACATGTCACACATGGGAGATCGATCATCTGATGGAGTTGTAGCAGGCAACATTACAGCACATAAAAGCCCCATTTATGATCAACAGCCACAGCCACAGCCACAGCAACAGCAACAACAGCAATCTCCCATTACTAATTCCGCTACATTAATGGATGATATGGCAGGAGCACAAGTATTGGCACAATTAGCAGTATCATTACAGCAACAACAACAGAAACCAC
Source organism: Syncephalis plumigaleata (assembly GCA_025201365.1). Taxonomy (NCBI): domain Eukaryota; kingdom Fungi; phylum Zoopagomycota; class Zoopagomycetes; order Zoopagales; family Piptocephalidaceae; genus Syncephalis; species Syncephalis plumigaleata. The sequence continues at coordinate 2,543,996 of JAIXMF010000001.1, forward strand.
AATCTACCTCTCAACCCATTGATTCTACACCTGCCACTACCACTACCACTGCTACTACTAGTGCTACTACTACTACTAATGATACACAACCACAAGTTACGGGTAATCGTAAGAAACGTCGAGTCCGTGTACCAAATCCTTTAAATACATCGGGTAATGCCGTATCTAGTGGTCAGCCCTCATTACCTGGATCGGAAATGAGCCCAGTATCATCTACTACTAGTAGTGGCAATAGAAAACCTACCTATTCCTCATACTGGTCGGTAGCGGAGAAGAGTAATTTCATGCAATTATTAATGGTATACGGTCGAGATTTCGCTAGTATCTCACAAGCATTAAAGACAAAGACCATCATTCAAGTGCGTAATTACTATCAAAGCCATGCGGAACAATTGGATCTAGAAAGTATTACGGCACAAAGTGGTAATCAGTCAGCATCAGCATCATCATCATCGCTCGCCAATAATGCAACAACTACTGCAACATCACATAAACAATCGAATGCACCTGTTGTAAATAAGGAACGCGATACAATGAAAGCGATGATGTCACGAGAAACAGATATGTCACATCCTCCTCCTCCTCCTCCTCATCATCATCATCATCATCCTCATCATGTAGCATCATCAATGGTACAGAGTCCTGATCTTCCAGTGAGTGCACTCATCGGTCCACGTCCAGGTTATTTCTCAGTAAATACTACAACTAGTAGTAGCAATAGTGGTAATAGTAATAATGTCAATCATCATTATATACCATCCAATGAAGCAATGACTACTACTACTGCTACTGCTATTGCTGCTACTAGACCATCATCACCTCCACCATCAAGAAGTATTTCTAGTATTAACGCCCTACTTAATAATGAAGAACCACCTATTGATCCACTGTTAGGAGATGATGATGATGACAATGATAGATTAGTTAATAATCGACATTATATTACTAATAGTAATAGTAGTACCACTGCTACTCGTAATATTCCATCATCTACCTCAATGATGACTACGAATACTGCTGCACCTCCAATGGCTCATTATACAAATACGACAAGTCATCATCACACGATAACTAATAATAGTAATCCTGTTACGAATACACCTGGTAATACTGCGTATTTATCACATCAACAATATCAACAATATCAGCAGTATCAGCATCAACAGCATCAGCAGCAACATCATCGTTCAATGTCATCAACAATGGTAGCTCCACCTACACCACAACCCTCCTTGGCTGGTTATCATGCATATCATGGATCTACGGTTATGCCACCACACTCACCTGCTCATCCACATCATAATCATCCACATCATATGAATCAAGCAATGGCAACATCGTATAACCCTAATAATCCTACTAACAATCCAAATACTAATCATCCATTACATTATACGACATCATCCATGTACCCTCCTCCTCCTTCCCCTTCCTCTTCTTCTACGCAACCCTATCCTACATCGATGGCACATCCACCACATACTCCTACTGCAGCTTATTATTATAGTACATCAATGGGTACTGCACAACATACAACACATGGTAGTGCTAGTGGTGCTGCTGGTGGTAATGGCTATCTAGCATCACCATCTCATCGATTAAGTATGAGTGGTGGTAGTGGTGCAGCAGCTGCTGCCACACCCTCTCCACATTTATCACATCCAATGTACGCCAATATGAATTCACCCTCGCTTCCTACAATTCATCATGCTAATCCATCTATGAATCATCCACATGCACCATCATCGATGCTTAGAGCACCACCACCACCACCACCTACTACGAATACGAATACAAATACGACACCAGGTTATCATCCTCATCCACATTCTCATTCTCATCCATATTAAGTTGTTTGCATTCATATGTTATAGCTGTAAAATAAAAAAGTATTACTATCTGTATACAAGTGTTAATGATATATAGACATATTTCTATCTATTCAAGAAAATAACATCTTAATGATGATGATGATGGTTTATTATTTACTCAATGTCCAGCAACTTGGTTACTTTACCAATAGCCACCGTTTTACCTAATGACAGCATGTCATTAATCAATTAATCATTAATCAGTTAAAGAGAAAGAGGAGGGAAACTTACCTTCATCACGAAGTGTGAATCGACCTAATTGTGGATAATCCTCAAAGGTTTCCACACAAATGGGCACGTTCGTTTCAATACGAACAATCGCCTTCTGTCCCTTCTTAATATAAGGTGGTGGTCGCTTTGATATACGATTTGTCTTTTTATCAACCAGATGCAATAGACCCTGTTATTAATAAAGTATTAGTATTTGTTACTTGTACAGATATACAATGTGAATGATATTGATTACTTACACTTAGAGTGATTTCCTCGACAACAGAATGAATATGCATTACTGCACTATAACCTGCGCAAATGATATTTTTATGATCTAGAATGGCTAATTGTGCCTCAAATCGTTGTACAGCATGTGCTGGTTGTTTAGATGAACATAGAATGGATCCAATAGCGATATCCTATTATTATTATTATTACAGTTATTATACAGTAGTATACTCGTTTATTCATCGACTTACCTCTTCTTCAACACCGCGTATACGTAAACGAACATTATCACCTGATACGGCAGCTTCTACCTCATCCTCTTCTATATGAATGCTCGTAATCTCTACTGATTTCTGTATAATGAGAGATATCAATCAATATTAATTATCAAATGGATACTGCTATTGCTGTTGCTATTGCTACATTACCTTGCCTGGCATGATGACAGCGCGTTTACCCTTCTTGACATGACCTGATTCAATCTTGCCAGCAATGGTGGTACCCATTTCCTAATTGCATATATAACAAGTATTAGACATGAATGAATTCATAGTGTTTTGAAAGTAACCCTACCTTTGATTTATCCGTAATTGGCATCATAAGTGGTGCATTCATTTTACGCTCCAACATTTGCATATTGTCAAGGTATTGCAAAAGAGAAGGACCCCTAACGGTAGATGTAACATTAAGAAGGTAAATAACATACAATGTGATACACTATTCATAAAAATAGATACTTACTCATACCACGAGCATACATCTTTACTAAGTGGATCCTTTAGATTGGCACCACTAAAGCCGGAGATAGGCATAAAAGTGATATCTAATGGAAAGAGAGAGAGAGAGCAATAATCATTTAACATTTTATATTATATTATACATACTTTGTATAACTTGTTACCTGTCTTTGGATTGTAACCGGTACCCTTAAGGAAAGGAGTCAACTTGGAGACACATTCATCATAACTAATGATTACGTCGATAATATGTTAATATGCTTATGTTAGATCGAGTAACTATATTAATAGTAACTTACCGCTCCTTGGACCATTGTACAGTTGGATCATCCATCTTATTAATCACTACGACAATTTTATTGACACCATTCGTCTTGGCTAATACAGCATGCTCGCGTGTCTGACCACCACGTTCAAAGCCAGTCTCGAATTCACCCTTACGTGCCGAGATTACCTAATAATAATAATAATAATAATAATATCAAATGATTACTAATATTAATATCATGATAGTTAGACGATCTTTACTATTCTACATACGAGAATGGCTAAATCTGCTTGTGATACACCACCAATCATACTGGGCACGTAGTTCTTATGGCCCGGAGCATCTAGAATGGTGTAGCGACGTTTATCGGTCTCAAAGAAGGCTCGACCGCACTCGACAGTCTTGCCCTTGTTACGCTCTTCGGCGCCCGTATCAAGAGCCCAAGACAAGTACCAGGACTCGCGATTAAGTTCACGGGCTTCCTTCTCGTATTTCTCCATAGTACGCTTATCGACCATACCAGTGAGGAAAAGGATATTACCACCCATCGTTGATTTACCAGCATCTAATGGATCAATGTAAGAATGTAATCGTAAACTACTACAATCATCACTTACCAACATGACCAATAAATACAATGTTGATATGTTCCTTGAACATCTCGCCTGAGAACTCATCGTTATCATCCTCCTCTACTGCCGGTGCTGGTGTAGGTTCTGGCGCCTGCTTAGGAGTTTCAGCTTTAACTGCTGGAGTGACTGGAGTGACTGGAGCTGCTGGTGCCGCATCAGTTGTGTTGGGCAGTGGCGTAATTGGCGTGGGAGCTGGTGTCGCGGTAGATGGAGGAGAGGCAGCTATAGTGATCATATATATTTTGTTAGTACAAATAGTCTATCGATAATGGTGTTATAGCAAGATCATACCTGCAGGTTCATCTTGTTTCATCCAGCTTGGTACGAATGAGACTGCATTGGCATTAGGCACGAATGAAGTCGCATTAATATTCAGCTTGGTCTTTAGCTGTTCAGTTAGATTTTGTGCTTCGTCGTTACCGGACATGGTCGTGTAATCAAAGAGAAAGAGATCAAAAAAGGGTAAAGAAAGAGAGAAATACTCACAAGTAGCGCAATTGACTATAGAACGCTATAACTAGTATCCAGAATCGTGCTACTATGGCCGTACTTGTTTATAGAGCCACGTATAGTATAAGAAAGCTGCCACGACAAAACCAAGTGAAGCGAAAGAGGAGACGGTTAGACGACGAATATTAACATCGACAGAGAGCACTTTGTTCGTTCACGTCTTTTCATTATGATGGAAAAAATCATAATTCATATTAGATCGAATCCGCTCAAGTCGAGTCAATTTCAACAATTTAGTTGTAATAATGAAGGCAAGACCAAATGACATTGAACTAAAATCATTTTACGGGTCTTCTACTACCATCGTCTACCACAAGCACTCGTATTTATGGCTACTTTTATTACTGTTTCATTTGTTTATATCTTGATTTCATCAAACTAATGTTAATATTACATCGATGATAATGGAATGGAATGATTATGCAAATGTTATTGTCATCATCGTGGTATGGATTAATTTACATTCAACTATACTCATACACATAATGTTTAATACAATCATTTCAATAGAATTTGACTAGTCATGATGGTTGTAACAGGTATACTCGTCATCATTGATGAAGTATTCTGAAATGATGACGATGTGTAGATTCAGACAATTGACAGACCATGCGGTTACACGACATGACAGGCATTCATTCATGCATCTAATTGGTGCTAATCTGCTCTGTATACTACCTACAAGCAATGAATTGACAATGCAGTCATACCAATATCCACTACTGATTTGCATAATGCTGTTGGAACAGTATTACCCTATCATTCAGATAGCAAATCTACTGGTCAATATCCACATGGATGGCATGGTAGACGTGCAGTCCGATAGATGTTCCATCATTCCGAGTACAATCCATGTACAGAGGAGAGTATCGTATGGAGATAGTCTGACTGTGGTCTATGACCGTCTTATTATGCTCACTAGGAAGATCCGCCATCATCACTATCATCTCGGCTATAAATCAAGCACATTTTGACACCCTCGACTTGCCATCTTCATACTCGCTCTTCTATTCTATTCTACTCTAGCTACTACTACTATCACTACTCGTATATACCACTGCCTTATATTATCGTTCTATTCTACTCTCACCACTTTCTGCTCTCGTTCTAGTCAGCTTATCTGTCTATCCATTCCACTAGGCCAACATCAACATGAAGTTCTCTGCCATTATCGCTATTGCCGTCGCCGTTGTCGCTGTCGCCAGTCTGGTCGCCGTTGAAGCCAAGCCCGCATTGGCCCGTCGTGGTATGTCACAGGAACAACAAGAACAATGATAGTAATGGACACTAACTGACTCATTAATAATTGCTCGATAGCTGGCAAGTCTACCATTTGACCACAATGTCCCGTGTATTAACCATGCTGTAACACTATTTGTACATTTATTCCGTCAATAGTTGGTATGTTGTCAGTGTAATAATGATCCGATTCGATGTGCTAACTGTATTATAATCATGCTCAATCCTCATATATATGTGTGTGTGTGTCTATTCCGATAGTCGAACGTAGGTTTGCCAATAAATAAATAAACCACCTGACATGCTACTAATCATACTGCCATATCGACACGGTACATGGATCAATAGGCCGTAAGTAGTAGTCATGTCATGCTGACCATACCATTCAATGAGCTAACACCATACAAATGGAATTATTCCACAAATAGGTGGTACGTATGACTACTATGGCCATGTCGATTGATGTACTAATCGTAGTCTATTGTTTCATTGTTCATTGATGATTGCCGATAGCTCGTAAGTTCATGTATATTAAATGGTTGTTTTGAGGTGCTAATCATATTGTAATGTTTATTTTAGCTGTCGAAGCAGACGTGAATGCTAGTAAGCTGTACCATTGACTGTAACGTGTATTGTGCTAATTGTAGTGTAAATCAATATCATGTGCGGCTACCATTTTCAAGAGGAAGTAAGTCACCATTCTGACTGCTGTTTACAGTATACTAACCTCACTATAACGCACGGTCTACCTATGTTCCTTATGATAGGGCGTAAGCTATTATTATGATTATAATTTATGAGTGTACTAATTACAACATGACATATAATTTACACATTTTTCTATACAATAGAAAGTAAGTTGCCATTCTGACTCTTATGAATGACGTACTAACAACGATGTAATTCACGATTCATTTGTGATTAACAGAGTGTAAGTCAGCATTCTAATCGTAACATTTAACATGCTAAACATAATTTGGTACACAACTTGTCCATGGTTATACGCGATAGGACGTAAGTCAACACTCTAGTCACAATAGATAATGCGCTGACGGTGATGTATGCCACACGATTTACACGTGATTACTTGTAATAGTCTGTAAGCTAGCACGCTAATCACAATACACATAATACGCTAATAACAATGTTGTACGCAATCCACGTATATTCACATGCAATAGTCTGTAAGTTAGTATCATTATTGCAAGATGTAGTACGCTAATGACAAATGGCACTCGGTCCACGCATGACTATGCATAACAGGATGTATGTTAGCATTCCAATCATAATATTAATGGTACTAAATGCAGTATGGTACACGGATTACGTACGTTTGTGCATAAACAGGAAGTAAGTTATTACTCTGGTTGTAATGAATGGATGTACTAATCACGCTATGCCATATGATTCACATATATCTTTGCCTACACTAGCCTGTAAGTTATTATTTCTGACTGCAATGTATGCTTACTATTCACACTATGGCGTATAATCCACGTATGTTTGTATACGATAGAGTGTAAGTTGACATTTCAATCGTAATATATGGCGTACTAACCACAGTATCGGCACGTAATCCACATATGTTTCCGTGTAACAGGATGTAAGTTGTCATTCTGACTGCAATGAATGGATGTACTAATTATGATATAACACATGCTCCATACATCTGCCTACACCAGTCTGTAAGTTGTCATTTTGATCGTAGTGAATGGTGTACTAATCACGCTATGCCATATGATTCATATATATTTTTGTTTATGATAGGGTGTAAGTAATTATTTTCACCATAATGAATGGATGTACTGATTATGATATGCCATATGATTTACATATATCTTTGCTTACACCAGTCTGTAAGTCGTCATTTTGACCGTAATGAATGAATGTACTAATCACGCTATGCCATATGATCCACATACGCTCCTGTATGATAGGATGTAAGTCGTCATTTTGACCGTAATGAATGGATGCACTGATTATGATATGACACATGCTCCACGTATGCTCATGTATGATAGCATGTAAGTAATCATTTTTACTGCAATGAATAGATATACTAATAATACTGTGACACATGATCCACATATGCTCCTGTATGAAGGGTGTAAGTAATTATTTTGATTGTAGTGAATGATGTACTAATCACAACATGGCCCATGATCCACCTATGCTCCTGTATGATAGCTTGTAAGTAATTATTTTGATTGTAGTGAATGAGTACTAATCACGCTATGCCATATGATTTACATATATCTTTGCCTACACCAGTCTGTAAGTTGTCATTTTGATCGTAGTGAATGGTGTACTAATTACACTATGGCATATGATTCACGTATGCTCCTGTATGAAGGGTGTAAGTTGTCATTTTGATCGTAGTGAATGATGTACTAATCACAACATGACCCATGATTCACGTATGCTTCTGTATGATAGGGTGTAAGTTATCATTTTGACCGTAATGAATGAATATACTAATAATACTGTGGCACATGATCCACGTATGCTCATGTATGATAGCATGTAAGTAATCATTTTTACTGCAATGAATGGATATACTAATAATACTGTGGCACATGATCCACGTATGCTTCTGTATGATAGCATGTAAGTTACCATTTTGACCGTAATGAATGGATATACTAATAATATTGTGGCACATGATTCATGCATGGTTGTGTATACCAGCCTGTAAGTTAATATCGCGATGATGTCGTACGGTGTACTAACTACATTTTGGCACATGATCCACGTATGTTCGTGTATGATAGCATGTAAGTTGTCATTCTGACCATAATGAATGGATGTACTAATCACGGTACGGTACACAATCCATACATATTTTTGCATAACAGGGCGTAAGTGCACACTCCAATCGTCATTTACGCTATGCTAATCACAATACAATCTATATTAATTGATTGAATAGCCACAAGGTTAAGCGGTAAGTAATAATCCAACAAACCATACTCATACTAATCCACTATGATTACAGGACAAGCCAAGGACATCATCAAGTAGATATTATAGGTATTCAAGTCAAGAATGGATTGGTGCAAGCCCCTTTAGTGTTCATGTCATTCAAGTCATTATTCCTTGGTACAACAGCAACAAGTATATCTACAAGATCATTCAATCATTTATTGAATAAATATGTCGTATTCTGATCATTATAATTATTGTTAGCAATGCATTAATAACTTATTATTGCAACTAATCAATCAATCGACATTCCGTTGGCTATGTAAAGCATCATGTAATATCCCAGTATCATATTCGTCTTTCTATTTATTCATTCATTTATATGTCAAGCTTACGAATAAGATCGTCAAGCGCATTACGAATATCGCCCGCATCAGCATTCATTTTATCGTATATCGATTCACCTATTGCATCCGATTAGTTTAACCGATCAAGTAGAGATGAGATCTTACTTACGCGGAATGATAGGTTTAACGTCTTCGTAAGCTGGTAATTCGGTATTCGCCGTGTTCTTGATGGTTTCCACTCGTTGTTGAATGACACTTGCAATGTTACGATGAGCCTCGGCCAGCTGATGATGCACTTCAGCGAGACGACGATGAAGGAGCATTTTCCGCAGCAATATATGAACTTCCGACTCCATGGCGGCTCGTACTCGTTCAGATGCTCGTTCTCGACTGGCCCGTGCGTGTACACGCGCCCTGTGTCGTCCATCGCTACTTTCGCACACGTACTCTTCCATGTCTGTCATTTCGACCGTCATACTGCTATTGACTTGACTGCCATTGAGCAACTCGGATAAAGTAGTATTCGATATAGTCGCTTGTTCAGAACCTGTTATTGAAGTATCCCCCTCCTCTTTGTTACAAATAATAATAATATCTGACAAGTTCTTTGGTCACTTACGAGTATGCGACGTATGTATATCATCATCACCACCATCGTCATCATTGTTTGAGATCATTTCCACGTCACGACCGGTGTAACTGTATTCGTGTAGAAATAGCATTTCTTGATGGTTCGCCACCAGTGTCCAACGGGAGCGTTCGATGGCAGCGGCTAATCGTGCATTACGACTTTGTTCTAGTTCAATATCGATACGTCGAATCCGATTATTCAGCATGTTTACCTGGCGTTGCAAGTATAGTACATTCTGCTGTAGAGCATTCTGCTTTGTTCTAAATTGTTCCTCAATAGCCTGTGCCCATGCAGGCAAGATAAAATCCGTAGTCGTTGGTAGCATCGCTATTGTAGACATGAATGATGACGGATACGGCCATCAGTTATGGGTATAGAGTTTTCTCGTTTACGTAGCAAGAAGGATGTTACCATGTATTAACCAGTACAATAGAAAAGAGTCGATCTACGTAATAACAACTAATGGTATTCAACGGGGGATTTATTGGTTTTAAACATGACCGAATAACAGGACCAAGTGACTGACTACTTGACTGACTGACTGACTGACTGACCAATTGGTTTATTGGTTTATTGGTTAATCTATGTTTTATATTAGACATCATCTTAATTATTGACATCTACATGGTAACCAATCTCTTCTCTACATATACGTCCACATTGCTCCAATTGTAATCGACAGTATTGTTAATTAGAATTGAATTCGATAATAACATTGTTATAATGACATAAAATTATGCCGCTTTTTTAAAAACAATTCTAGTATATTAGTAAACAAGTGAGCAAGTGTGCGAATTGTGATGTAATGGCCGATGCGTCATCCTACCGCATATTTATTCGTCCTACATCATCTATTCGTTCTCCTCGCTCTACAACCTCTTTCACTTTTCTACACTTCACAGCCATCCTCAATCTCTTTGGCAGTATTATCAAGTAGCAAGTGGTACTGCTTCTGTTTATTTCCTATTGATTTCCACGTCATATAGTCGTATATACGAAGGTGCAATCTCATCATGTCCAGCGTTGTCAATCCCAAGATGGACGTCGATAAGACGGAAACTGCCATCGATGAAGCGCTTTACTCTCGTCAGTTATACGTGCTTGGACACGATGCCATGCGTCGTATGGGTGCCTCCAATGTCCTTATCGTGGGATTACGCGGCCTAGGTATTGAGGTAGCCAAGAACATTGTACTCGCCGGTGTCAAGAGTGTCACTCTCTACGATCCTCAACCCGTAGCCCTTACTGATCTGTCTACTCAGTACTTCCTACGTCAAGAGGATATCGGACAGCCGAGAGATCAGGTGTCGGCACCTCGTCTCGCCGAACTCAATCAATACGTGCCAGTATCGGTGATGAGCGGTGAACTAACACCGGAGGCACTCGCTCCCTTCACGGCGATAGTTGTTACGGACATGCCATTGGAGCGTCAACTCGAGTTAAGCGACTACACGCATGCTAACAATATTTATTACATCTCCACGGAGACAGCCGGTCTATTTGGGTGAGTAGTACGATGTGCTCTATATAGCTACTATCGATCTATTGTATTAATAATAATGTTGATGATAGATATGCATTCTGTGATTTTGGCAAATCATTCCAAGTTATCGATTCGACGGGTGAGAACCCGCTTAACGGTATGGTGGCAGCCATCGATAAAGGCGCCAGTACGGTTGTTACCTGTGTTGATGAAACACGCCACGGCCTAGAGGATGGTGCCTACGTCACTTTTAGCGAAGTAAAGGGTATGGTGCAGTTGAATGGATGCGCGCCACGTAAGATCAAAGTACTCGGACCGTACACGTTCGACATTGGCAACACGTCCGACTATAACGACTATGAAGGAGGCGGTGTCTTCACGGAAGTTAAAATGCCCGTCTCCTACGATTTCAACTCATTGCGAGAGCAGCTAAAGAAGCCGGAATTCTTGATATCGGATTTCGCCAAATTCGATCGTCCAGCTCAGTTGCACATTGGTTTCCAGGCGTCGCATACCTTTGCCAAGACACATAATGGCGAACTGCCAAAACCACGCAATGACACCGATGCTCTAGAGGTCGTGTCGATTGCTAAGGAAATCAATGCATCATCGATGACGGACAAGGTAGAGGAAATTGATGAAAAGCTAGTCAAGGAACTCGCCTATCAGGCACGCGGTGACCTTGCACCGATGACCGCATTCTTTGGCGGTCTTGTTGCTCAAGAAGTGCTCAAGGCGTGTAGCGGTAAATTCACACCTATCCGACAATACCTTTACTTTGACGCGTTGGAAGCACTACCCGCGAGTGTCACCTTGACCGAGGCATCCTGTCAGCCAACGGGCTCTCGATACGACGGACAGATTGCCGTGTTCGGTCGTGAATTCCAGGAGAAGATCGCCAATACACGTGAATTCCTCGCGGGTGCCGGTGCCATCGGTTGTGAAATGCTAAAGAACTGGGCCATGATGGGATTGGCATCGGGCGAGCGTGGTCACATCTACGTCACCGACATGGACACCATTGAAAAGTCCAATCTCAATCGACAATTCCTGTTCCGTCCCAATGACGTTGGCAAGTTGAAGTCGGCTTGTGCCGGCGAAGCGGTAACACGAATGAATCCCGATCTTGCCGGACACATTACAGCGCATCAGAATCGTATTGATGAAAAGACCGAGGACATCTACGGGGATAGTTTCTTTAATAGCATCGACGGTGTTACCAATGCTCTGGACAATGTCAAGACACGTCAGTACATGGATAGACGCTGTGTCTATTATCGCAAATCCCTATTGGAGTCTGGTACCCTTGGTACTAAGGGCAACACCCAGGTGGTTATACCATTCCTTACTGAATCCTACTCATCGTCGCAGGATCCACCCGAGAAGTCGATTCCTATGTGTACACTCAAGAGTTTCCCCAATGCCATCGAGCATACCATTCAGGTGAGTGTCTAATGTGGTAGCAACACAACGTGCTATTGTAATTAATGATGTGTATCAATATAAATTAGTGGGCACGCGATTTGTTTAGTGCACTATTCGCATTGCCCTGCGAGAATGCTAATTTGTATCTAACACAACCAAACTATGTTGACTCGATAATGAAGCAGACGGGTAGTCAGGTAAGCCAATTGGCATATTCTAACTATGTCACTATGAGACTAACAATGATAACAATGACAATAGAAAGAGACACTCGATGGTGTATTAAAGTATCTGTCAACGGAGAAGCCTATTAGCTTTGAGGAATGCGTCGTTTGGGCCCGTCATCGATTCGAGGAATACTATAACAATACGATTCGTCAATTGTTGTATAATTTCCCTAAAGATTCGGTAATTATAATGATACCTGGTGTATGTAACTGATAGTAGAATACTAATTGTATATGAATGAATCATGATGATAATAGCTTACATCATCAGGTGCACCATTCTGGTCTGGTCCCAAGCGAGCACCCGATGCCATTGCCTTTGATGCCGACAATGTAAGTGACTAGAGTTTGATGATACGTGTAATTGGTAGTAATCTTGTCATGTAGGAACTTCATTTGGACTTTATTCTAACTGCTGCGAATCTACACGCATTCAATTATGGACTCAAAGGTAGTGTTATATGATTACATTATGATATGATGTAGATATCTATACTAATATTACCTATATAATAATAATAATAATAATTATAGGCGAAACTGATCGTAATAAGATTCGTCAAATGGCCATGGATGTCATGGTACCAGAGTTCTCACCGAAATCAGGCGTTAAAATCCAAGTACAAGAGAATGAAACAGTTAATGCACAAGCACCAGGTATACAAATTATTACAACAACAACAGTAGCAGCAGCAGCAGTACTAGTTTATTAACTTGCTTGTTTATTATAGATGAAGAGGAATTGCAAACTATCATTACTTCACTTCCATCTCCTAAATCATTAGCAGGTTACCGATTAACACCAGCAGAATTCGAAAAGGTAAACAATATAAATACATATAGTGTAACAAGATCTAATACAATAATACATTGATTAGGATGATGATACAAACTTCCATATTGATTTCATTGCTGCTGCATCCAATCTACGTGCCACCAATTATGGTATTACTCCCGCTGATCGTCATAAAACAAAGTTCATTGCAGGCAAGATTATCCCGGCCATTGCCACTACCACATCATTGGTGACCGGTCTCGTATGTCTTGAACTTTACAAGGTAGATTAATCATTCATTACATGTATATGTATATGTATATATACTCATGATGTACGTACTATTTATTAGGTGATTGATGGCAAGCAGAAATTGGAAGATTACAAGAATGGATTCGTCAATTTGGCATTACCATTCTTTGGCTTCTCTGAACCAATTGCCGTACCTAAACTCAAGGTAAATACAGAACAGCTGAATGATTGATTAATAGTGTATTCATACTAATTGTATGTAATTGATGTTATTTCCAATGACTAGTATAATGATAAAGAGTTTAGTCTATGGGATCGATTCGAGATTGAAGGTGATCTCACCTTGCAGGGCATTATTGATTACTTCAAGAATGAGCATCAACTAGAGATTACCATGTTATCCTCGGGCAACTCTATGATTTATTCGTTCTTTATGCCAAAGAAGAAGCTTGATGAACGTCTACCATTCCCGTAAGTGACATTACTGCTTGTATTGATCACAAGTAGTTATGCAGTACTAATACTAATACTAATACTAATAATCATGACTTGATATAGTATCTCACAAGTGGTTGAGACAGTATCTCGTAAACCTATTCCTGACCATGTCAAGTCATTGGTACTTGAGATTTGCGTAAACGATAAGGATGGTGAAGATGTTGAGGTGAGTAACACTACAGATATATATATTCTTACAATATACTGATTGTATTATTAGGTACCATATGTTCAAGTTAAAATTCGACCATAATCACCAGATTAATGAATAATAGTTAATCGATTGATTCAATCAAATAAACGACATCTTTATCCTACTACTTAGTAATGAAAATGATTAATTAATAGTAAATGAATGTGCAAGTGTTTATTAATAAACTGTAAATGTTAAAGGAGAAATGCGCTAATTGGTTGAGAAAAACACTGTATTCATCACATTTCTTCATTTCATTGTAGATTATAAATCATATCAATCTCTCTCCGTTATCTATCTATCTCTATCTATTACGCTTCTTATACGACAAGTATAAAGGCCGTTTGTTGTTAGGGGTAATCACTGTCCTGTGTTACGCACTTGTTGGTACGCCTTTCTTTCTTTCTTTCTTTATCTCTTCATTTTCTTCTTTTCCTTCTTCTCGTAATTATGTCAGGACCATTTGGTATTCCTTTAGCGGTGCTTACCGACTCGTACAAGGCCACCCATCCATTCTTATATCCGGATGCAGCACAGGCAAGTTGTACACTAGCACATAGGATATTAGCGTGTACTATTAATACCATTATTACACTGTTATCCATTTGCAAAGAGATTAATGGTTAATTTATTACGTATATCTAGATGACAGCCTATGGTGAATTTAGATGTTCCTATAATAATGATAAAGAGGATCATCGTATTGTATTCTATGGTATACGACATATCATCGAGCAATTGGTGGTGAAACCATGGACCGAACTGGATGTTCAACGAGCGGATGACTTCTTTAAAACGCATAACGCAGGATTTACTCCTTTTCCATTTCCTAAAGATTTATTTCTAAAGGTGAGACATTGATTGTATCTATGATGTCATTAGATGTACTTGCTAACTTGTTCATGGATTATCCTAGTTTATACGCGAGCATAATGGCTACTTTCCCGTAAAGATTGAGGCATTACCCGAGGGTACAGTATGTCATCCACATACACCGGTCTATCAAATCACCACTACTGGTGACTATGCACCGCTAGCCACATTCCTAGAAACTATTCTTACGATGGTATGGGTAAGTAATAATAAGAAAGAAAGCAAGAAATATATATATTAATATGTATATATTAGTATCCATCAACAGTGGCTACTTTATCTCGTCGTGTACGTGATGTCATTGAACAATTCTACGAAGAAACCGTTGATGAAAAGGATTACGGATCATTAGAAAGGTAATTCATACTTGATATATAATGATGATATGAGATCATTTATTGATATTTATCTAGTCGATTACATGATTTCGGTTTTCGTGGTTGTACAAGTGTTGAACAAGCAGTAATTGGTGGTGCTGCTCATTTGGTAAGTGAACTACTTGAATATGTCATCCGATTGATTGATTGATTGAATGATTGATTGATTAACGGATATAATAGCTTAATTTCCGTGGTACTGATACATTACCGGCTGCTTATCACGTACAATATCACTGGAATGAAGGACAACCGATTGGCACGTCTGTTCCTGCCACTGAACACTCTGTGATGATGTCCTATGCCACGGAACGAGTAAGTAGAGCATTAGAGGAAGTAAACATGCTCATTATAATAATGATAAATACTAGGAAGCAGTATTGCATATGATTGAAAAGTTTGGTACAGGTGCATTTGCTTGTGTACTTGATTCTTATGACTATGCCCGTGCATTATCCGAGATTCTTCCGTCCATTGCTACGGAGAAACTATCAAAAGGTGGTTTCATGGTACTACGCCCGGATAGCGGTGATCCTATTGA
Organism: Syncephalis plumigaleata; assembly: GCA_025201365.1. Classification (NCBI taxonomy): domain Eukaryota; kingdom Fungi; phylum Zoopagomycota; class Zoopagomycetes; order Zoopagales; family Piptocephalidaceae; genus Syncephalis; species Syncephalis plumigaleata. The sequence goes on from JAIXMF010000001.1 coordinate 2,560,238, forward strand.
AGTAGTGCTTATGGCATTACGGTAAGTGTACACGTTTATTTGATGTCTATTGCATTGATGCTTATTATCGGGATGTAGAGCGGGAGAGAAAGTATTTGGTGTCGATATCAATAGCAAGGGATATAAAGCAAGTATAATGTTAAACGATGCTGCAATTGATACTAATCTATGGTATATACATATATAGGTATTACGTGGTTGTGGTGTTATTCAAGGTGATGCTGTTACCTATGATTCACTACAACATATACTGGCAGCTGTCAAGGGAGCAGGCTATGCTACGAATAATGTAGCGTTTGGTATGGGAGGTGGTCTACTACAGGTAATGTATTATCATAATACTACTAAGCTAGATACATCTATCTATCTATCTATCTATTTGTATATTAAATGGTAGTCATCATTAATTAGCGTATGAATCGAGACACAATGGGATTTGCCACGAAACTAAGTCATATCGTCTATCCGGATGGTAGTGATCGGTAAGTGTACTAGTATAGCGTATTGACGACAAGCATTTTCCTTATTGATTGTTATAGTAATGTCATGAAAACACCTAAAGAAGCACGAAGTAAAACAAGTCTGCCGGGAGAGTTTTACGTGAAACGTGATGAACAACAGGTGAGTTAACTGTTGTGTAATGCTACTACTGCTACTTACCATTTTTATACGAGTGTAGCGTATTAAGGTATATCCAAAATCACGCACTCCTAATGCCGTAGTACCCGATGACAATATATTCGAGGTCGTCTACGATCATGGCCCGGTAGCGGATCATCATTGGGACACGTTCAATGTGGTGCGTGAACGAGTAGCTACGCAATGGTCGCAGGCCCCGAAACAACACGATCCCATTAGTGATGCCTTGCATGAACGCATTATTAATGTGGAAGCAGTGCAAGCACAGAATAGAACTCGTATATAATCGCATATATGATATATAGATATATGTATATGAATGAGAGCCTAGTACATAGCCAATAATGGTAATGTAATAGGCAATGTCGACGAGTGTCATCTCAACATGTGTGTCATTGGACTAGTATGAGCTGTGTGCTGATTGGCTAATACGACACATCACCTTATCATCGGAGCCATCATTCGATGAACACAGACATGAATAAAGAAAAATGTCAATGCAGTCACATGGAGTACATTACAATCTGTCGAATAATGTAACAAAACATAGGCACAGATATAGACACGCGTATGTATCCGTACCTACATTCGCATGAACGAGCGAGCGTATACAAATAGAGCGAGCGAGCGAGAGAGGACGACCTTTTGTAGAATAGCTTCTTTTGTTTCCTTAAGCTACTACGAAACTATCATAGTTCTAATTGTTATTAGTCGCTATTAGTTACTATTGTATTGTCTACTATCACTACTCTATACCTAGTCTAGTACAGAATCATTCTATTTCTACTACTACAATGTCGCCGCGTGACTATGACGTTATTGTTATTGGTGCTGGTGTATTGGGAGCAGCCTTAGGCACGACACTCGGTAAACTAGGACGTCGTACTTTAGTATTGGGTAATTACTACACTAGTGACATACTGAATGAGACATAAAGACTAAATGAACGAAACGAATATAGAGCGTGATTTACGAGAACCAGACCGTATTGTTGGTGAATTACTCCAACCTGGTGGTTATCGTGCACTACAAGCACTTGGCTTGCAAGGTGAGTACAAGCATTCTATGAGTATTACAATGAGTATCGAGTGTAATAATGCTCCGTGTCATTTGCTCGTAGATTGTACCGAGGATATCGATGCCATTCCATGTCATGGCTATCATATACAGAATGCCGTTCAACAAACGGTTACCATTCAGTATCCGGTGATTGACCCCATATCGGAGACGGAAAAGGAGGAAAGACCGCGTTATCATGGTAGATCATTTCATCATGGTAGATTTGTTAATAAGTTGAGACAAGCATGTCAACGCACATCAAAGTAAGAATGCTAGCTACAAAGATGTATTGATATTGGTACGATGCTTATTAACATTAAATGCTTAGTGTATCACTAGTAGAAGCAACTGTTAGTGAATTATTACGCTGTCCAGTAACACAGCGAGTAATTGGTGTGAAATGTTACAGTAAATCAAGTAGTACATCTGAAGATCGATCCTATTATCAGGTAATGATGATGTATAGCGTATGGACATTAATGTGCTAATGAAGTGTGTGTATATATATACATTGATTGCAATTAGTATTATGCGCCATTAACGATTGTTGCCGATGGATGTTTCTCAAAGTTCCGTAAAGAATGTGGTGCACTTCAACCGTATACAGTGTCACATTTCTGCGGGTAATACACTTTTATTTAACATATTGCCATTGTTATTAACAGTGAATGAATTGCTAGGTTTATACTACGTGATTGTAAATTACCATCACCACAACATGGCCATGTTCTTTTAACGCCAGGTGCACCATACTAATGTATCAGGTAAGTGGCATTGCTATTACTACTGCCATATTAATGAGCTAACACGTAACAGATTGGTACGCATGAAACACGAATGCTTGTCGATATACCGGGTAAACTACCAAGTATCGGTAATGGTGATATGAAGGTGGGTAGACACCATTATGAAGTAGATGTCAACTTGCTAAACATATGATAATGCAGAGATATTTGGCCGAGAATATCACACCGTATCTTCCATCATGTGTTACGGTAATGCTTAGTTGAATCAATAATCATTGTTGGTGCTCCTCAGCTAATGCGTGTTCCATTTTTAGGCTAGCTTCCAAAAAGCGATAGAAACGGAACGATTCCGAGTAATGCCTAATAGTCGACTTCCCGGTCATTTGAACCAAGATGACGGTGTAATGATACTGGGTGATGCATTGAATATGCGACATCCATTGACAGGCGGTAAGTAACGAGTAACGCGTTATTATTCAATAGTATCGTAAATTAATCGTGCTGCCGTATTGTACAGCTGGTATGACGGTCGCCTTGAATGATGTACTACTACTACGCTCGCTACTGTCACCGAAAAACATTCCCGATCTATGGGATGACGTGGCCATACATCAATGCAAACTGGCACTGCATACCGGGCGTAAATCGTATGCTTGCGTACTAAATGTGTTGGCACATGGATCTACACTATATTCGCCGCAGATCCCAGTGAGTAGCGTGTATATCTTTATTCTCATGCACGGTATACTAATTTAATCTATGAATGCATTCTCCTGTCAATACACCCTAATAGATGACCCACAAATGAAGGTGATGCAACAAGGCTGCTTCAACTATTTCAGACTCGGTGAGAAATGGTATGATGGACCAGTAGGTCTACTTGGCGGGTAAGTGATCATCGATAGCAGCGTAGTAGTGATAGCTAGAGTACACTTATGATTAATATGAATGCTTAGTGTATATCAAAGTCAATGGCTTCTACTCGGCCACTTTTATTCGGTGGCCATGTACGGATTATGGCTCGTTCTATCGGGACAGACGGCATTGAACCATACAGGTTCACGACCATCCATGCTTGCCTGTTTACTTGCACTTCCCTAAATATAGTGAGATGCGTTATCGTGTTATGGGCAGCATCATGGCTACTATTACCGGCTATGTTGGCCGAGTTCTTGGCTTAATTATTATTATTTGTTGCTATTGCTATTATTATTATTATTTGTGACTGGTGGTAATGCTCCACTACTTACTAATGCTTTCTTTTTGATCTATAATAAATTTATTCGAATATAACCAATGTAGAAAGATCGATTGTTGTTATTGCTAAAAGCACAACTGTTCATGTGCATCACTTGCAATTATCACGTATATGTATCGTTAGATGATGGTAAATACTAATTAGAAATGAATGTAGAATGGCTCATTTTTATTATTACTCATATTAAAGAGTATAGTTCTATCTATAGAATTAGCAAGCGTATATCCTACGGTAACAAATAATAAACAGGTCTAAGATCGGATTGATGTTTAAGCACCTGAAGTGATTTCTCCAATTTATCTATGGCAAATGCAATGTCGGTAGCTTTATCTTCAATAATTTTGTTCTTTTTAGCTGATCCAACTGAACGGAATAGATTAGCTCGCTATAGAAGCAACAGAACATACTAATAAACGAATACTTACAATGACCAGATTCTGTATCGGTCAGCTGAAGGATGACATGTGGCTCCGGATCTTGTGGTCCACCGGCAACACTACTTGCTCGTAATCGAGCCACCCATTTGGACGGATCTAGTTGATTACATTATTATTACTATTGTCATTATTATTATTGCTACGGGAATAGCTTACCCCAATAAGGAACTCGTTGATCTTTTATACCCACACGAACCAACATGTTGGGGTATTTCACGTTGACCTTGATGTTGTCATAGGGCGAGTAGGATTTGATAACGTTGAAATCGTCCTTGTTAGTAGGATTTCCCCATTCAGGATACTCGCCTTTCGTCAACGGGAGATTAGGGTTCATCATCGTATTCAATACATCTACGAAGGGTGCTTTGTTTATCGCATGTGAATTTACCGTTCATTCGATTGATAAATATTAACTAGACCACTTACAATAGGTAACGGCTACTTTGGCGATATTTGGCATCTGATTCATGACCGCTCCCACTAGCATACCACCGGCACTATGTCCCTCGATGACCAGCAGTTCATGTCGTGTAAGTTTAGCTTGAACAAGTTGAAGTGCTGCCGCGATAAAATCATTAAAGCTATTCTGCTTGTTGTGTAGTCGACCACCATCCGTCCAAGCATCGCCCAGATCGCCACCACCTCTAACGTGAGCGATTGCATAGACGAAACCACGATCTAGCAGTGAAATGATATTTGGATCAAACTTGGGAGTTGACGTTTCGCCATAGGCGCCATAACCATGTAACCATGCAAAATTACTACCATCCCAGTTTAGTTTATCATTTCGATAGGCGATGGTGATGGGAACTTGAACAACATTAGGCTGACCCGAATTCGGTCGACTACGAGATGTCGCGTGGATTCGAGTGGTGGTGTACAACGCTTGATTGTAGTTGGCTACATCTTGCTGGAAGATGAGACGACATTGGCCTATGGCCATATCGCAATCATACTGAGAGATTGGTACGATAAGGCTTTCAACGGCGATCCGTAGGATATTGCTCGTACGAGATGGTTGATGCGACATCGGTGCTACATTATAGGCGGTGAATGGTATATTTATGACACGATACGGCAGGGCATTCGAGTTTAGCTTGCCTTCACCATCAAGCTTAAATAGTTTAATGGCGTTTATCCCGTTAACCTGCTCGAATACCGCCATATATTGCGATGCAGCCGTGATATATTTAACATTGGTGTGTACGACATTGTTAAATACTTTTCGCCAGAATCCATAGTCGCATTCATCGATATCGTCGCACACGTAATACTGCTGCACTTCGCTAAGCATTCCCTTCTGGTCCATGTTACTTATAATGAGAAACTGGCCGTTAAAATGATCCACACTATACGCATGATTCTCTTCACTGAGCACGAAGCGTTGCAGGTTCGTCATCTCTCGATCCATGTAGTAAACGTCACTGCTATAATAATCCTCGGATTCAATGAAAATGTACTCATCACTTGATGATCTCTTGATTTTAATCTCTCTTTCTTCGTTCTTCTCCCGATGAAGGACATCTTCTTTAATGCCACTCTTCGTAAGAAAACGACGTTTCACATGGTTTATACCATCGTAATAATGTGCGTAAATGATACTTTTGCTATCTGAATGCCATTGAAATTGCGGGGCAGCATCATTAATGGTGATGTGACTGAGCAACATATTGGTGGCAAGATTCACCACATAAATATTGTAGGCATCGGTGCCTTTTATGTTCGCGGCAATACCAATGTGCCTTTCATCCGGACTTACTTGTACGTAAAGAATTTTGACGTAGTTGCTACCAAATGCATTACCATCAAATAGCAGTTGCTCCGGTTGATTAGGCTGTCGCTGATAGCTTCGATACAGTGCGGTAAACTCTTTACCCAGTGGATATCGAGTGTAGTATTTGTAATCGCCCACGAATTGTACCAATGATGGATCCTCACCCGAAGTACGCTGACGTATCTCGCTGGCAATCATTTGTTGAAGTTGACATAACGGTGCTAGCATCGTGTTGGCATAGTTATTCTCCTCTTGTAAGTGTTTCTGCATCTCCACGGATACACCACGGCTATTCTGCATCCAGTCATACGGGTCGAGATGCGGTCTTTGATGATAGGTGCGGGCATATCTGACTGCCGGTGCTATCGGTGGAGATAGGTGATGTCCACTAGAACGCTGACAAAACCCTGGTTTAGGATTAGGCGATGCGAGCGAGTCTTTAATTCTGCTTGTATATCCAAAGAGTAGCAGTATCGCCACAGTTACATGGAAAAATCGTATAGTCATCATTCTATCATGTATAGCGTACGTTCTAATATCGTAATGCGAATAGAGGAGGGGGAGAGAAAGAGGAAGCTAAAAGTTATAAAGCACCATGTGCATGCATATGCGGATTTATGTCAATATCCAACATCAGTTCTGCTTACTCCTTGAAATGAGAAAATGTCACAGTCTTCCATTTATACTATCGAATTTCACATTCTGCTCCTGTTTGGCATTCCAGTTTTTTCTTCAGACCTTTATATTTCCATTCCTAGTACTCGAAATAAAACTGAGCTCGTTTAACCACAGTTAGCGTTGAATGGTAGTTGGTAAGCTTGACGCAAAAGAAAACATAATTTTATATTGGTTCATAATCCATGCAAGTTATACCGATGTTGTACTTACTAGTGATATCATGTAATACCTAGTTAATGTCATGTACGGTAAGCTAATGGCAAGTCATACAAATTCATCTTGCCAATCAATCTTTGCCTCTTGTCCATATTCCATTTGACTCCTTTAGAACAAGTATTCTATACTCTCGTCGTTCATTACTGTCATTACACTCCTTTATTCCAATATTACTTTTATTCGTGTTTATCGCTGCTTTATACATTCGTGCTAGTCTGCTTGTTTATCACATAAAGTTAAGATGAAGCTCTCCACTATTATTGCTACTATTGCTATCACTGTTGTAGCTAGTCTGGTTATAGTTGACGCAAAACCCGCTAGACTACGTCGTGCTGTCATACAACGTCGTACTCTGGCAAAAGAAGGAGTGTTCGCCATTACTCCCAGGTGCTCGCAACTCTCTCCCGCACAAGTTAAAGCGCATATTTTTTGTAATCCCGCCCAGCAGTTAGAGAGATGAATGAGCGAGCCGAGTAGATGCAAATAGCTAATGATACATTGATATAAAGGCATTAGAGACGTATATTGATATTGTTCAAGTAGAGCTATAAACCAATATATAGATTGTTACATAAATACCGCATCGTATTTGATGCTATTTGCTCAACCATTCAGGTTCATTGTGAATAAAGATACAGTATTATCTATTCTTTTGTTACATGTGTCAATCAAGATGAACGATAAAAGTAAGCCTGCACTAGAGGCATACACGTGTGGTGTGCTCAGTTGTCGTATTGACATTGACCAGTGATCCCATGGAATTACTGAAATTACCATCATGGCAAAAGGAGCATTATCAGTAATGGCTGTACTAATCAGCAGATACTGATCACTAGATCGTAAGTAGTGCGTGACATTGTAGTGAAAGTAGCAGCAGTATAACTGAATCTATTCCTATAGCTGGAGTATACGTACTATTGCTGTCGACATTTGATAAGGGCACACCATCATCGTTTAAACTAACGATTACATCGAATCAACCTGGAGTACAAGTCATTAAACTGTAATGCAACAACACAATAGATACTAAGCAGCAATACGGGTAATCAAGTTTATTGTGATAACGACTTCATCACTCCTTTTTACAGGTACCACCCATAACAACAGCTCCACCCATGCCTGCACCACTATGATTTGCTTTAATTTCGCAGCGAGTTCCTTCTTCGCAGTCCTTCCAAGTTATGCTGGTACAGTAACCGCCTTCGGGAATCCTTCCTCGACGCTGAATAATTGCAGCATCAGTGAGTACCGCACATGATGATGCTAGAGCGACAATGGCCAGGATGATGGAGTATTTCATGATTGAATCGGTTAACTTGATTGAAAGATATCGGCTATGGATGTTGAAGTTTGACGAGAATGACTTGATGTATACGCCTAGCACAGCTAAGGTGAACAATAGTAGAACAATTGGAAGATGTGAATGTGAATGTGATGCTTGTACTCGAGACTATGCATTTGTAGATGGCTATTTATACACTCGATGAACTAGTAGCAGCAAGTAAGCAATTTACTACAATAGTACAATCGAATGATCCTACATTATACGAATCAGGATATCATTGCATTTCTGATACTGTTTCAGGTATCTCATTTGATATCTCTCATTGCATTATTATTGACATGTACAATCTATAGTAGAATAGTATCGTATACCAATCATTTGATCATTCTCACAATATTCGCTGATTCATTGTCAATCACAAACATATATAGACATCATTATACCTGCTATAGAAGTAACAAACGAATGACTATGGCATTAATTAGCGGAATACATACTAATAATAGAATTGAATACTTTTGGATGTCAATATTCCATATTCGTTATTGCGGAACTTGAACTACGGAGACAATAGGTCGATACATGTTACAAGTAATCGATTAAGGCAGCATTGCCCGTTATTATTAGACAGCGAAATATTCGTATCATTCGTCAATGCAGTGACAAGAATAGCAAGTATCAATGACTGATATGAGAAGTTGTCATTACAAACAAGTCAGGTAGGAGCAAATGCAATCCAGTACACTACATCAATATGTGTCGTCTATTTCCGTATCATCATACTCGATGGGTATCACGTATGCAATAATATCACATCTCGTTGACTGATATACGATAGCGTGTAGAATGCTACCATTTATTCAGTATACTAGGACAAAATAAAGCATCTTGATCATGATGGATTATCGAAATGCAAGCGTGTACTACTTGTATTATTTCTTGCTTTTGTTATCCATCTCGACATAACACTCAGGAATGCCATAGCTTGTCAGTATCCGTTTGACTTTGGTTACATGATCACCCTGTACCATGATCTCTCGTGCATCCTTTTTACCAGCTACTGGTCCAACTATCGTGTAGAGTGGCAGTTGTTAGTAGCAGGTAGTTTCATCTACATGAATAATCAACTACATTTATATCACTAGTGTAATGATCAATACGACATATTTATTCAATAAATGACTGATATTTATGTAATAGGACCATGAATTAGTAGCAATATAGTTTTACTCATAAACTGCTATTACGATACAAGTACGAGAAACCATTTTAGTATCAAATGGCATGGTGTAAAAGACCATTTAAATAAAAGTTAACACCAATCGCTTGCCATAATCGTCCCCCTTTCGTAGAGATATTTATTTTTAGCTATTGGCAGATCTCCTATGCTAAATAGAGTAGTTCATCACATCGTTATAGCCATGTTAATGGACTACTAGTTCAATGGCCACGTTGTCGTTAAACGTACATCACATGGCGTAGTATCAATCAGTTTATTAGTCCGCTTTTCCGTTATAAACTTCGAGATGCGCTCGATTGAAGCTGTATTAAAAATAGATTCCGATTGATACAATGTTAATTGCCACTGTTTAACATCGCCATCGTCATTGTGAATACTACCAAGGTAGATGACAAGTTAGTAAAGTATCCATGGAAACATGCCAATATTCTATTCTATTCGTTAATAATTGATAGTAGTAATAGGTTGACGTCTTTCACTATAGCTATCTATGCTGTCTAGCAATATTCTACATCTTGACAACTACGACTACTCATACCGCGTGTTAATGACAAGCCAGTATTAACTGACCGGTTTCAACCTTAATCGCCACATGTCACATCTTGTCTGACATGTGTACATGTTCACTTTATCATCGGATATCGCTTATGCCACGCCACCTACGCTAAATGGCTGTACGAATTGGATGACACTACGAAGTTTCTTCTAATTTTACCTTACCTATTTGACAAGGGGGAGCGAGTAGAGGAGTAGAAGTGGAGCGGGCTTATCAGTCCGATCAAAGCACCGCTATATTTATCCAATTCCTATGAACGATGATTGGCTAATGGCCATAGTGTTGCTACTCACAATCATGTGTGAACACTATGCCATTTACAACCATACACACACATCACACATCACACATACACGCACACACATGTATCCACTTTCATTTATCCACACAAGTGTCCATTATATTTCCTATTAATAAACTGCGCTAACATACCATTCACAGTTACCACCCGTCGTTTCTCACATGGCATCTGCTTGGCCTGGCGCTATAAATAGTCATTCGTTCGCGACATCAAGGACATTTGCTTCTTCTCCGGTCCATTCTACTACTGATTTATCTATCTCTCTCCCACTCTCCCACTCTCAGTCTCTATCTATCTCTCTTCACTGCCTATCCACGCTCGTATATACATAATATACACGCGTGAGACACTGTTTACTCTTCACTTACATATCGCTGTTGTCATTGCCGTTGTTGCTGTTGTTTCTACTACTACCATCTTTTGCATCGCCTATATTCAATAAAAGTACCGCTGTCTTTTCTGCTCTCTCTCTCTCTTTCACTCTCCCTTTCACTTTACTTCATCATGTGTGGTATCTTTGCTTACCTTAACTTCTTGGTTGAGAAAGACCGCCGCTTTATCCTCGACACCTTGCTTAACGGTCTCTCCCGTCTGGAATACCGTGGTTATGACTCAGCTGGTAAGTCGGTTATAATGTATATGAAATCTCGGTATATTCCTGCCTTTCCTTTCTCATCCTCTCCCCTGGATGAGCGAAGCACCGCCAGCATATATACGTAAATACGTATCTAGGTATACGTGTGTATAATATCGGTGATGGCGGTGGTGGCGGTGGTGGTGATGGTCACCTAAAGCAGGCTTATGCGCGTGTGCGTATGTGGGTGAGTGGGTGTTTGCACAAGGCGGTATCCATAACGACGACACGCGCTACGTCAGCCCATGCCACGTGATGATATCTTATAGTAATTAAACTTTCATGCTAACATTTCCATTGTACACCCATTTGTATATCCTATATATAATAGGTCTTGCCGTAGATGGTGCTGGCCCTGAGGAGATCGTTATTTGCCGTGAAGTAGGCAAGGTCATTTCCCTTCGCAAGCTCGTCGACAATCAAAGCTTTGACTTTAACCAAACGCTCGTGTCGCACGCGGGTATCGCTCATACACGCTGGGCTACTCACGGACAGCCCACACCTTACAATGCCCATCCTCATCGCTCAAGCGATAAGAACGAATTCACCGTCGTTCACAATGGTATTATTACCAACTACAAGGAAATCAAAACCGTGTTGATCAACAAGGGCTACAAGTTTGAATCCGATACCGATACGGAGATCGTTGCTAAGCTCGCTCATTTCGTATACGAGTCGCACAAGAACAACAACAAGGCCAATATTACTTTCAGCGACTTGGTTAAGAATGTCGTTAAGGAATTGGTAAGTAGCTTTTACATTATCATTTTTTTTGGTTTTTATGATACACGTTTACTTATCAACTTTCTGTCTATCTTTATCTTAAAAGGAAGGTGCATTTGCTCTTATCTTCAAGAGTACTCACTTCCCCAATGAAGTGGTCGCCGCTCGTCGTGGTTCACCATTGCTTATCGGTGTCAAGACCTCGAACAAGCTCAAGGTCGATTTCGTCGATGTCGAATTCGCCTCGGCCGATCCCGAGACTCACGATGGTTTCCTAGCTCCTGAGGCACCATTGCCAAACTATGCACGCACACAATCGCGTGCTTTCCTCAGCGAATCCGGTCTACCACAACCGATCGAGTTCTTCATTGCCTCCGATCCATCGGCCGTGGTCGAACACACCAAGCGTGTCCTCTACCTTGAGGATGACGACATTGCCCACATCTGCGAGGGTGAACTACGTATTCATCGTCTACGTCGTGACGACGACAACACACCAACTGTCCGCTCCATTCAAACGTTGGAGATGGAGATCGCCGAGATCATGAAGGGCAGTTTCGACCATTTCATGCAGAAGGAAATCTTCGAGCAACCGGAATCCTTCTTTAACACGATGCGTGGTCGTGTCAACTTTGACGAACACAAGGTGACACTCGGCGGCTTGAAGGCCTACCTCTCCACCATTCGTCGTTGTCGTCGTATCGTATTCAGCGCTTGCGGTACCAGTTACCACAGCTGCTTGGCTACTCGTGCCATCTTCGAGGAATTAACGGAGATTCCAGTGTCGGTTGAGTTGGCGTCCGACTTCCTCGATCGTAAAACGCCGATCTTCCGTGACGACGTTTGCGTATTCGTGTCGCAATCCGGTGAGACTGCCGATACCATCCTCGCTCTTCGTTACTGCATGGAGCGTGGTGCCCTTTGCGTCGGTGTGACCAACACGGTCGGCTCGTCCATCTCACGTGAAACCCATTGTGGTGTGCACATTAACGCCGGTCCCGAAATCGGTGTTGCCTCCACCAAGGCATACACCAGTCAGTTCATCGCCCTCGTAATGATGGCCATCCAATTGAGCGAGGACCGTAGCTCGATGACCAGCCGTCGCAATGAAATCATCGACGAGTTGCAACAGCTACCCACCAAGGTCAAGAAGGTGCTCGAGCAAGATGCCTCATTGAAGAAGTTGGCGCAAGACGTGTTGCACAAGGAAAAGTCCCTTCTCATTATGGGACGTGGCTTCCAGAACGCCACTTGCCTTGAGGGTGCGCTCAAGATCAAGGAAGTCTCCTACATGCACAGTGAAGGCATTCTTGCCGGCGAGTTGAAGCATGGTCCGTTGGCACTCATCGACGAGAACATGCCGGTCATTCTAGTGATGACCAAGGATTCTCTCTACCCCAAGGTGGAGAACGCCCTCAACCAGGTAACATCGCGTAAGGGTCAACCCATTATCATTTGCAATGAAGACGACACCGCCATCGAGAGTAAATACAAGACCATTCGTGTCCCACAAACTGTTGACTGTCTACAAGGTTTATTGACGATCATTCCACTACAGCTGCTCTCCTATCATCTGGCCGTCATTAACGGTGTCAACGTTGACTTCCCACGTAACTTGGCCAAGTCCGTTACCGTTGAATAATATATAAGCTTGTTTCTATGCTATGCTATGCTATGCTATGCTATGCTTGTGTGCATGCATGTATGTCTCTGTGTGAGTTGTTGAGGGAAATGCTACAGTGTTTACCTCATAATAAACATTATCATTGGTATATATTTGCAGTATTATTTCGTCATTAATCATGTTACAAACACGTTGTGCACATTTGCCATCTTTTCATCAAGTATAGATGTAATGTAACATGAAATGCATTCCTTGTCATCTTTAGATCTTTGTATGTATTTAATATTTTACTACTAAAATCATCATATTCTTAGTATTCGCGTAGCTACGCTTCTAAATCAGAAGCGGCAATCTCTTGATCTGCTACTGCATAAATATTACTTGCCTAAACGTATTAATGACATTGCACGATTAGTGATTATCGATAATATACAACTATTATGCATTACTTACCATCTGCCATACTTGACAGATATTATCCTCGGCTGTCGAGGCTAACACCCATGGCTCATTGGGATTCCAACTGAAATCGGCCACTTTATTCGTATGGCCACCATGAATAAACTAGATAGGATGACATGAGCATGAGTATGAGTATGAGCATGAGTATGAGTATGAGCATGAGCATGAATATATTAGAATCAAGTAACTTACTAGTAGTTCGGGTGGGCCATCCTCGGCATCCTCCGCCGTTTGCTCCTCGCCAATACGACTAAGATCCCAGATATTGACACGACGATCGGCACTACCCGAGGCAAGAATCGTGCCACAATGAGGTGACCACGCCAGTTGAAGTACATCATCTTGATGCGATTCAAATGTATGCAATTTAAGCGATAAATGACGTAAATCCCATAAAGCCACCGTCTAGATGAAGGGAAAACATTGTATGATTACTCATTCATATAAACTCATTAGTAAATAGTAAATGGCCTTACCTTATCATTTGAACCGGTAGCCAGTATATACTCATTAGTAGGATTGAATGCGACAGAGTTTACTTCTGCTGAATGCGCAGTAACCGATAAATAGGGCTTGGTCGTGTTACCCGTACGTAAATCCCATATCATCAATTTCATATCATCGCCGACTGAAGCGAATAGATTAGCATGCAAGGTATGCCATGCTACATCCTAATAATGTAGATATACGTATATATTAGTATTAATCAATTAGCTTACTAGTTGATCATTTGTATTACCTCTACTACAGCAGTATGGCCTGTAAACTTGTGCTGAGCATCCATCGTTCGATGTTCTTTGTTAAATGCCGAGATATCCCTGCATTAATAACAAGTAAATGTATAGCGCAATTAGTCATATAGTAATTATATATACACTCACTCACTCGTTATTACACACTTACCAATAGCATACAACACCATCATCGGCCGCACTTAATAGTTGACCTTGATTATGCATATTCCAACTAATGCCATACCTAATAGATATTATATTAGATCATTATATATATATATATATATAGAATATTTACCCTTCTTTAGTATGACCCTGTAGACGGATTTCTGGTGATGCTACTGCATTCGGTGCCGGTTGCGATGGATGCTTCGTACGATCGAATATGTGCACCTCACCGCTTACCGTCTTCGTGGCGATGACATCGGGATTCTGTGGCATGTATCGCGCACGATTGACCTCACCCTCATGTGGAATGCGTTGCGATACAAAGAACTTGCATTCACCCGCACCATATCCACCAATCTCTACGATGATGATGATCATAATGAGTGATATTGTGCTATTATCGTGTATTTCATAGCATCTCTCTTACCTCCATCGGTATTCGCTGATCGATCCTTGGGTTGGGCTAGTTCGTTAGGCAAATGCAAATGAGCTATCTGCACGTAGTTCTGATCATTATCCGAGGTATGCGTGCCCAGCAATAGTCGTTGTACTGTATAGTCTTTCTCACTCGGTCTATATATATATATATGCAATTAATATATATGTGTGTATGAGTTAGAAAAGTATATCAGCAGTATGTATTACCGTTCAATATCAGGGAACCATTGACAAGTTAACGAGGGCCACTCTAACGCGTGTGTCACGACTAGATCATACAAGTAGGGCGAGTTCTTTTTCCATATCTTGTACTCCTATTGACACGAATACAATGAGTTACAAAAAGAGAAAGAGAGACAGAGACAGAGTATAATAACAAACCTCATTGATCAATTGCTCGTTGGCCATTTGTTCTATTGTATTGTGTTAGTAATAGCATAAAGTAATACAATATTACACGTACCTTGATCAATATCCTGACTCACTTCCATGGCTTGAGCTTCATTCTGTTCGGACATGGTGAGAGTAATCCACGTAATACGTACAAGTAAATCAAATGGTGTAAAGAAAAACACGCGAATAAATGAATAAGAAGTTAGGAGAGGAGAAAAACACAGGAATGATACTGACACTGACACACAAAATGATATCATTGTCGTCATAGGATTATTTTATCATGGCAGTAGTAGTGAATAGGCACAGAATCTAGAAACTATACCTGCATAGCTTCTTCTCTTTACTACTACTACTACTACTACTACTACTACTACTATGCTATATTGCTATTTATTAAGCTATTTGATATTCCTTATGGCAGAAGAGTCTACAAACCATACGGCATTTCCCTGGCGGGTGAACCCTACAACGATGACGGTGCACCCACTGATACTTCCTATAGCCAGGTAAAAGAATAAAAAATGGAATGCCAGTTCTATGGGCAACTAGTTCGTAACACGTCATTCGTTGATAGGCAAACACGGAGGAACTCGTAGAACATGCCTATGCCGGTATATATGAGCAGTTGGATAGTCATGGTCAAACAATACAGTAAATATCCAAATGATAATGATAAAATAATAATTATTAACCATTTTGCTTATGTTTAGACTATATCGTTCGTTACATCAACAATTCCTGCGTAAACATTTGAATAGATTAAGTTGGCACTTTGAAGTATTGGATGCCAGTAAACCATGGTTATGCTTCTGGATAGTTCATTCACTACATCTACTCGATAATAAAGATGATAATAAGCAGAGTAGTCAATCTACTACTCGAGGAGAGTTTTCGCTAGATATGGATCTTAAATTACGGTAGTATTAACCATCATCATTATCATCATTCTCAAAACAGTAATTAATGTAAATAATTAGGATAGTGAATACACTGGCTGCATGTCAACATCCAGATGGTGGATTTGGCGGTGGACCGGATCAACTGGCACACTTGGCACCAACCTATGCGGCAGTAGCGACTATCGCCACCATTGGCGTGGGCTATGACATGATTCGTAGGTGAGTATATTCAATTCTGTATCGAGTGACTATTATATAGATTAATGACATATTGTGTCCTCTTTATTATTATTATTATTAGGGAACAATTGTATCAATGGTTACTTCTGTGAAACAAGCGGACGGTTCATTTCTTATGAGTTATGGTGGTGAAATTGATGTGCGGTAAGGAATGATCATACCTCATGTACAAGTGTACTATAGGAATGACCTATCGCTTACTCTATTCTACGTCTAGAGGATCGTATTGTGCTCTTACGGTGGCATCATTACTAGGCATAATGAGACCGGAACTATTAGAGAATTGCGGATCATTCATTAAACGGTAACTAATCGATGATTACATGTAGATCATGTCTATTGTCCATAGTAGACGACTAATTGATGTAGATGTCAAACCTACGAAGGTGGTTTAGGCAGTCGACCAGGTGTCGAGGCTCATGGTGGATATACGTTTTGTGGACTGGCTGCTATGTTACTACTCGAACAAGAGCAGCAATTGAATCTACGTGCTTTGACTGTAAGAAGTGTCGCTACACCAATGTAATGACATCCCATTAACAGTATGTATATTAGACATGGGCTAGTCAACGACAAATGTCATATGAAGGCGGCTTCCAAGGACGTACCAATAAGCTAGTGGATGGGTGCTACGCATTTTGGTGTGCCGGGCTTTTCCCATTACTATATCATGCAAATATCGGTCGTACGCATGGTCTCTTATTGAATCGTGGTATGTAAATCATAATTGATACGATGATCATTACCATTACTAATTATTAGCTGATATTAGAGGCATTACGTGATTATATGCTCTATTGTTGTCAGTATTTACGCGGTGGTTTAATCGATAAACCAGGCAAGTAAGTGTGAACTAGTCATGTATACACGCACATTATATATACGATTATTACTATTTGTACACTAGGCGACCCGATTTCTATCATACTTGCTACGGTCTAAGTGGACTTGCACTCGTGTTCTATGGCGAGGCAGCCCTTGATGCATCGAAAGATGATCCACAAGCACATCGCTCGCAACAAATGCTAGGTCCATTCAAGGTAGGACACAACAGTAAACTAACTAATTAGTTGATTGATTAATGATATCTCTTCTTTAGCGTGTACATCCTATATTCAATGTTGATGAGCAACAAGTTACTAAAATGCAACGCTACTTTAGTAACAATGACGACGTATAGGCAACGCAACCCTAGTGACCGTCATCTGCAATACAAAATAAAAATCCATCAATTTCCACGGAATTCCATGTTTGCAAGATTGATGAATGCTATTTTCTCATTTAGCTATTATTCTATATGCAACAGGATCATGCATTACATATGTTACGCACTAATAAATACACATTTATACGAATATATCATTAGCATACATGTTTATTAATGTTCTATTTATTATATTAGCTATTTATTTATCATTGAGATATAATCATGAAAGGGGAGAATAAGAATAAGAAGGGTAGTTATTATCGATGAGAAGGGGAGAGGGGAGGAGGAGGGTAAAGTGAGCGAGAGATTCGAAAGGAAAGCGAGAGAGAGAGAGAGCGAGAGATGACGATAGCCAATCAGGAGTGATGGGATAATAAAACTTTTCGGTGTAGCAATCGAGCCGCCGGCTTCCTCCTTCTCGCCAGCATCTCTCCATCTTACCCCATCTACTCGGGTACTGGAAAACCACTTCTGCAACGCAAGGATTATGTGAGTAGCTAACGGGTCAATGAGTAAATGGAAGCATCAGTATATGCATGCATCCATCCATCCATCCATTGATCTATCCTATGATATAGATAATAAGCAAGATGGATGGATGGATGGATGCATACATATACTTATAGCATATGTGTAAGGAATGTGTAAACAGTGTAATATATATGTGCATACTCTAGTGTGCAGCAGCATATTAGTAAAACCAACTATAGTCTACAAACAATATAGTAGCATAGAGTATAGTAATAGGTATGCTACTATTGTCATCATTATAGTATGCTTACTTTTCCTAGTGTTTCTAAGAAGGAAGACAAAGACAAGGAGCATATTATATAGATGACAATAGTAGTAACAGCACCAGCAGTATTGTTACTCAACTGAAAAGGGGAGAGAGAGGGGAACGGTTATGTGTTTATTGATTGGCTGGCTAACTGACATCAGATTGCGTGGCAACTGGAACTTTTGGACGCGTGTTATTGTATACGTGATATCTGAATCCGTGTACATCTAACGCGCTTTACCAACGCTAATATAGCAAATGGCTGACTCTGGACCGGCCGATAGTCGCGGTGGTAAGTATTAACATGCTACTATGACTATGAACATAGGTAGAGATACGCCCACTCTATTCTATGAGCGTATAGAGTGTAGTGAATAGTCATAGATCATATACATACATTTAGATGATATTATCCACTAGGCTACATCCAACTGGTTAGCTAATCGTGATAATAATGACATACGATATTCATCTTGATATCTATATACATTAGCTTATATTTATTACTTGCTTTCTATATGTCATCTATGATCTATGACAACATTATTCACATATACTCTACGCTACTCGATCTCATTATATTATACGACAATGGCTAATTACATTACCATTTGTGCTTGCTTACCTTATAGGACGCGGCGGTTTCGGACGCGGACGCGGTGGTGACCGTGGTCGTGGTCGCGGACGTGGTCGCGGACGTGGACGTGGTCGTCGTGACGAAGAGAAAGAATGGGTCCCCGTCACCAAGCTAGGTCGTCTCGTCAAGGAAGGCAAGATCAAGTCTATCGAGCAAATCTATTTGTTTTCGCTTCCCATCAAAGAGTATCAGATTGTTGATTTCTTCCTTCCTAAACTTAAGGATGAAGTTATGAAGATCATGCCAGTCCAAAAGCAAACCCGTGCTGGTCAGCGTACTCGCTTCAAGGTAAGGCTTCATTCATTTGTTGTTTGTTTGTAGATATAGTATAGCTCCTATATTACTTGCTTACCTCATCTATCTAGGCTTTCGTCGTTATCGGTGATTCCGATGGTCATGTCGGTCTTGGTGTCAAGTGCGCCAAGGAAGTCGCCACTGCCATTCGTGGTGCCATCATCTTGGCCAAGTTGACGGTCATCCCTGTCCGTCGTGGCTACTGGGGCTCTGCTCTCGGTGCTCCACACACCGTGCCCGCTAAAGTCACAGGCAAGTGCGGCTCCACTCTGTGCCGTCTCGTCCCTGCCCCGCGTGGTACCGGTCTCGTGGCCGCTCCTGTGCCCAAGAAGCTCTTGCAGCTCGCTGGTATCACTGACTGTTACACCACCTCTCGCGGCTCTACCCGTACCCTAGGCAACTTTGTAAAGGCTACCTTCGCGGCTATCGGTAACACGTACGCCTTCTTGACCCCGGATCTCTGGGCTGAGACCAAGTTCACCAAGGCACCATACCAGGAATTCACTGATCTCTTGGCTAAGCCAGCTGAGAAGAAGGTGCGTGCCTATGAGTCCGGCAAGTACTAAGTACTGCTTACCACTCTACCACACCACAAGAAAGAAGTGTGTTCTCGCTATGTCCTTGTCTTCTTGCGTTTTCACTTTCTATATACGGCATATATTTCCATCATTTATGTCATTTCTTCAATGCATAATATAGCTGCTGTTGATCCATCTTTACACTTTTGTCTCTGATTGGCATTCATATATTGTCTTGATTTCACTCGTCCATATCGACAATCACGATCTACTGTCGTCAGAATACCGTCGTGTTATTTGTGGTTTATTATGCTTTTTTTATCTGCAGTGGACGAATAAATTTATCTGAAACTGTTTGCCAGAGAAAAACAATTACTTGTATGTAATAATGTATCATGTATCATTCATATTCATTCATAGTATTAGAGGGAAAGATAGAAATATGGACAGCACAATTAGTCAAACAATACGACAACAGGTTCATAGTTCATCTTTAATCTTTCTTCAATGGATGCAATTGTGTATCTACACCATCTCTGGTAATAACATGCAATTCGATATAGTCACCCGTGTAGATGTCACGTTCAGTCGCCGAGGTAAAGGCATCCTTCACGATACGAATGGCTCATCCTTGGACATTGGCCTTGCCTCCAAACTATTCTGTCCATTCAGCATTACCTAATTGTATTACAATGTTGTATAATAGGGTTATCAATTATTCCAATAAAATACTATCCATCAATAATAACAGCAATGCGCTCTACTTGCCTGATTGTCCAAGAAGGGTTGCACTAGATTCTGAGCTGATCCTGCGGCACGACACTTGTATCGTTCGAATGAACCCACTGGATCATAACCATACACGGCACCTTTACCTATTTACCATTTATTATTTTATTATCTATTATATATGTATACATATGTAATCGCTTACCTTCAGCATCTAGTCCACCTACAATACAGAATGAATAGTATGGGAAGAATCGTTTACCATATAGAATGGTGGCTAACATTTGTGCGAATGCTGATGTCGACATATCCTTTTCATGAGCATGTCGATACCACTACAAATAGGAATCAAATAGATAGTAAGCATGTATAATCTCGCTTGTTCCTCTTCACTCTTCTCTTACCTCAATGCGCTGATTCAATCGTTTGGCCAATGTAACACCATCAGCGTGGAATCCACTATTGGCTAATACCACGTTATTCTGCCTGTATATCATATAACATACCAATGTATAATATATGTATATATTAATAAATATGCTTATTAGATGAACATGTTCATCACTACATTACATTTTAAATACTTTGGGTGCATAACGTGAATTGATAGAGTAGCCTTCACTTTGACGAGTATCACCGGCTACGATACAAAAGTCATCACCTGCTATGGCTAGTGTCGTACTAATAGTAATAGACGTTAGTACTTAATCGTATTAACTATTCATAAACTAATCTAGCTTTTAATCTTACCCGCCATTATCGGCATAAGGATCAAAACGATGCTGGATGGCACCTTCAGTCATGGGTGCATCACTCGATGGAAGTGGTGTAGCGTAGTATGCCATCCTATTCAATAGCGATAATAACAATAATAGTGACAGCAGTCGAATAACTTGTTCCTAATCAACGTGTACTAGAAAAGAAACAAGAGAAAGGAATAAGAAGCAAAGAAGTGTAGATGTGGTGCAAACGGTGATGATATAGTGAAGAGTAGAGAGAGAGAGGAAAAGAAGAGCCACGTCATCCTGATGATAAATTGATAATACGCTTTATGCTGCCATTCAATTTAGTGGTTTATTCTCGTTTATAACAAGTCGCTATTGATAGTATATACACACTACTTCTTACCTTCTTTCGCTTGTTATCGCTGATCTCTCTCTTTTCTCTCTCTCTCTATATCGTCATCTATCAACTATGAATTCATTTGTGGAACGGTTTACCTCTGGTAGTGATCTGTTAAGCACTCATCGTAAGGGTTTGCTCTCCGGTAATCAGGAAGTACTAGGCCAATGGGATGCGGCAGAGGAATTTGCTATGCCACAGTTTGAACTGCCACAGTGCGCAGACCCGATAGCCTTTCTGCAACGACAGACTGATGACAATCTACAAGAGGATTGTCGTATCAAGATTCAACACGGTACTACTACACTTGCCTTCAAGTTTGCACAGGGTATTATTGTAGCAGTTGATTCTCGTGCCACTGCTGGTGCCTATATCTGTAAGTAGTGATCATTTATATAATTAATCAGTATATAATGAATTATCTATTATTGTATAATAGCACGCAAAGTGTAAAGAAGGTCATTGAGATTAATCCATATTATTGGGTACCATGGCCGGTGGTGCCGCTGATTGTTCCTACTGGGAGCGTGAATTAGGACGTCGTTGCCGGTTAGTAGATTATTTATTATTAGTATAATGGGCACTTGGCTAAGTAATCTATCGATCTAATTATCACTGTGAATGTACAATTAGATTATACCAACTGCGTAATAAGGAGCGTATCTCGGTGGCTGCTGCCTCAAGATTCTATCGAATATCGTATACAGTTACAAAGGCATGGGATTATCCATGGGTACAATGATTACTGGTTGGGATAAGACAGTAAGTAATGCATACATGTATAATAGATGATTAATATGGTTATTGCTCTTATTAGGGTCCAGCCTTGTTCTACGTTGATTCTGATGGTACTCGGTTAAAGGGCTCATATTCTCTGTGGGATCCGGTTCCACCTTTGCCTATGGTGTCATGGATAGTGGCTATGATTATGACATGTCAGTGGCGGATGCTATCGAATTAGGACGTCGTTCCATTTATCATGCCACACATCGTGACGCATACTCTGGTGGTGTTGTCAATGGTAAGTAGAAATACGTTAGTATCTACTAGTATAATAACAATATGTTCTTTAGTATATCATGTTAAGCAAGAAGGCTGGGAATACAAGGGCCGTACTGATGTTAATGATCTACACTACGAGTATCAAGATCAAGCGAAATCAATGCATGTACCGGCATACACGCTCTAGTCAATACGCGTACATTCAACTATATATACATATATATATATATACATATACATATATATGCCATTCAATCCTATTCTACAACAAGCACTACATTAATGGATCTATTCCATTTGTAAATGTAGAATTTATACTTGAATAAAGTGATTATGATTCAATGATATTCATAGACACACACACATATATATATATATATAATTTAATCTTTGTTATCATGATTACACGTTCAATTAACGCTTAATACTCTCCACTGGATAGGCTAGATCTTCCAGTAAATTTGTCTCAATGGCTGTCATGTCCGGTTTAGCGAGAGACAATGTCATACGACGTGTGTGTTCACCTATTTGACGGAAGAACGCACCCAACTCGCGTAGATCATCAATGCGATGCAACGATATCATAGGACGCCGTTGTAAGCAATGTGTCGATTCATAGGGTCGAGTAGTGACAAGCTAATCATTATTTATATAGTATTAGTATTAGTATTACAGTATACATTTGTGTATTTGTATTACTACTTACGAAATCTGCCTCTGATGGTATACTCGATGAGTATCGCTTAGCTAATAAATCGAATAATCCTGGTTGTTGCCATGATTGACTATTATTATTATTAGTAGTAGCGGTGGAGTTCCTCTCTTTATCTGCACCATCGACTTGTCCATTGATTGCATCTGATTCCGCGACAAATATCCATTGATGACTAGTATGTATCAATATATTAATATATCAATATAGTATCATGAGTAGTTGCTTGTCACTTACATGCGAAACTCTTTAGGATTAAGCGAGAATAGTAAATCGATGAATTTACATGCAGCCAACACGACATTCGTCAGACCTATATCGATCTCCTTATCCAAATAGACTTGCAGGAATAGACGTCTCTAATGATGTGCACGATAGATGATGCTTAATATAAGTGTAATCAATGAGTATTAGTATAAATATCAATTACCGTTTCTGTAATAAGTACTGGTAAAAAGTTGGCTAGATTCTGACTGGGAATACGACAGAATAATACGCTTAGCACAAGGTACATCTATACATTATTGTTTAGCAATCTATCGACGATATTATATATATATATATATATAAACTTACCTCAACATGTACAATATTATTACTGGGTAGTTTCATTAATTCAACTAGTTTCTCTTGCATGCTAGGCAATTGCGGTAGATATTGTCCTGGTTTGCCGCAGTAAACGGCAAATGCAAATCTACGTAATGCTTGAGCACGTCCCAATGCCTCCGTCTCCCGATTGGTGAATAGTGTGGTGGCACCGCTAAACGTCGAGATACGACCTAGCAACTCGGTGATACGTTCTCGTTCACTCGCCATTAACCTGCCGATAATACGCGTCCATCGTGGTGCCGCTGTCGTCGTTGACATTGGGAAGAAACTATTATCTAGGAATAGATCCCATGCATCTTTACGTAATACTTTAATGCCTTGTGGATGCTGACTAATACCGACTAGTGCATCCAAAGCAGCATCCTTCTGTCCACTATTAACACGTAGATAGATAATAGATAGATAGAATGTTAATCAATGATAAACAAACATGCTTTTACTTGCCTTGTTCCCTTACGAAGAATGGGTAGAATGGCTTGATGTAAGATAAGAGCTAGTGTATTATGTACGCGTTCTTGATCATTGAATCGTTCAACCATAGCTGGTAATAACACTTGTGATACGAAATAGAGCAACTAATAGCATCGAGTTAGTAGATGACATTCATCAATAGTTCACATGTTGCTAATAGTCATGTCCTACCTTGGAATCAATATCTGAACCATGTAAACGATAGGCTAATCGTTTCTCTAGTATAGTACCACTCAATGCTGGTCTCAACATATCATCTATACCATTGGTAGCAGTATTAATATCACACATTGACTGTATGCATTCTCATTTGTATCAATTCTATTTACCATCAGGTGAGACAGCTTCCTCATGATGATGATTACGACGTTTCTGTGATGGTGGCACCGATGATGATAACAAGCATATCTCCACTAATCGTATACATAAATCCTAGTAATATATCAAATAATCATGATCAACTATCATTTACTAATATATACATATCTTGTTATCCTACCTCTGCAGCTGATTGTAATTGTGTTTCTGCTGTGGCATTAGCATGTCCTACACTGGTGGATTGATTCGTCTTCTCCCATGCCGTAATAAAGTATTGTAGACATGCAATCCAGAATGGACGTGTCCTATTGCCTTGACTAATCAATTCACGTATAAATTCAATGGTACGTGGCCATAGTACAGCCCATTCACCCGTCTCTACTAGTAGACAGTAGCGTGATAGAAAGTCAAAACATACAACAAATGAACTAGTAATAGGGTATTATTTGTCAGTAATACTAATATAATACTAGCTAGATAGTTATCGTCATTACTTACCTTGCTTCATGATAATGACTTGCATTATGACGTTGATGTGATATCGATGCAGATGTCGATGTCGATGTCGGTGGTTGCTGTAGTTGCTGTGCCGGTATCATTGGACTATGATGACTGGGAGATCCACTTGTATTGTTCGCATGATTACCGCTACTACTGCCACTACTACCACTTGTACCATAATGGCTTGATGTTTTAATCCGTTTGAATAGTTTCTTAAATACGAATGCTGGTCGTATACTAGTTAACTGACTAGTAATTGACATGACATCCTCTCCTATGGCATTACTATTATTCATAGACCATACATCTAGTAGGGCACTTGTGGTGGGATCACGACATAACACGCCCAAATGTTCAATGAAACTTAGAATACGATTCCGTATACGTTGACTCTGCCATGGCATTAATGTACGTGATTTCGTGGCATCATGCATGGCCATCGATATCATAGTCAGTTGTAGGCTAGATGCTGCCGAGGATCGTCTACGTGTCGGGCCTTCCTTTTCCGTCTTTTGTTCATTAACCGGTAGCCAGCCTCCTATTGTTTGCCATACATCGATGGCTACTTGAATAACCACAGGTAATTGTGATAGTACAATATCTCGTAGCTGTATATATATATATATGCATTAGGGTTAGTACTTGCTATTATTCATAGATAATAACATACCTTATCAGATGATGCATGTTGCTGCTGCTGTTGTTGTTGTTGTTGCTGTGCAATTGAGCCATCTATAATGAATGATCATTAGATTGTTACTTAGTGGATATACTAACAATAACGACTTACCATTAGATAGTGATGTGTGTAGATTAGAAGATAAATGAGCATAAGCAGTGGATGTGACCGTTTCATCGAGACAACCGACGACAAACTCTTCCAATCCATCTAGAAGTGTATCTAGATCCCAACTGGAATCGGTACCAATGTTCTCTGCCGTTTGACTGGATGTCCTAGCCAATTCTTGACAGAATCGATTCAACGATGGCAATACTAGATTGACCTTGGCATCTTCATGCAATCGAGCTGCTTTAGGAATGAAGTCTATCCAATTCCTTAGTACACTTCTTGAAGCGGGACTAGCAATGGCTTCAAGAGCTGCCTGCGAAAGAAGCACCATCCATTCCAAGGATACCACACCATTATATTCGTCTACACCATCATGCTGATTACCATTACTCTGTTGTAATAATTGAAGCATCAGTCGTAACAACAATGGCTGTTGACTCTGTTGTTTGCCATGACTAACATGTCGACTAAGCGTGGATGCCACTTCATATAACGCAGTGGGTAGTAATTGAGTAGTCGCTAAGCGTTCACTCGTTTGACGGGTTAACAACAATGCTAATTGTAAGGCATACGCTTGAATGGGCTGCAATTCCGGATCTTGATCCAATAAACGTGCCCTAGTCCCTATACAATATCTAATACATATGTATATATATCAGCTATAGTAATCATTATAGATCAGTAGTAGCATTACTTGAAACTCTGTGCTAGCCATAGATCAAAATAGGTCGATGGACTAGTTTTATCTTCTGTCTTATCTATTATAACAAAGCATTAGTAATAGATAGCTACGATGAGTACTTCATTACCTTGTTGATGTTCATGTCTAGTTGCTCTTTGTAGTACTTGTGAGGTAACGCGTCGATGCATCATCATCATCATCATGTCGCCGTTTAACTCGGTAGATGCCAGTAACTTGCCTACCAATCGAAAGGCATAAGCCACTTGAGCATCATCAAAACTGAACTCGGTAATCTCTCTTGAATGGCCTATCGGGGAACCCTTTGATGATATGCCACCACCACTATAATGCTGATGACTCTCGTCAATACGTCGCCAATCATCCTCGGCATCCATTAGTATGAGTAAGAATGGATCTAGCCAACTAGTAATGACACAATAGAATGATTAGCAATCCTTGATCACTAACAATAGAGAATCACTCACCAATGAGCATTCTCTAGATTTGCTTGCAACCATGATTGTGCTGCATGTCGTAATCTAGCATCAACATGATGATCGTATACTCGATCTAGAATAGAGAATAGAACCGTTTGAAATGATAGTTGGGGTAAATGCTGATCACCTATAGTGTATACAATATTGTTTAATATATGCATATATATATGCGCAGTTAGTCAACCTACTTGATAATCGCCAGAATACACAGAAATGTGACAATGCCACTACTTGTTGTTCAATCGATGATGCTGACTGAATAAACGGTAATAGAATGGCTTCAACCGCCGATGATCCAACTAGATCAACATAAGTCCATATCAACTGAATTGCTCGTTCATGCAACCATAGTTGATTAGGTGATAGGAATGACCATAACTGCATTTATAGGAATATGTATATACAAATCACATTGAGTAATTCAGTATAATTAGCATGTATATATAATCTACCTTAACAATGGCCGATCCTAACCATGGCATACTTGTATTGTTCAATACATCGACGTAATGCTCTTGTACCATCACTGATGCTACAGATAATGCAGCAGTAATGGAATTAAACTCTGACATCTAGTATACAGTATAGTAAATAGTAAGTAACATCCAGTTATAATTCCTCGTATATAACCCACCTTACAACTAGTATTGATTAGCAGTAAGAATAATGCATCTTGACGTCGTTCAGTAAGCGATTTCAATGGTAATCGTCCATGATGACGTAGATTACGCTTTGACTGATGCTGCTGCTTATTACCATTGCTACTTGATAGATCAGATGGCTCATTTTCTTCCACAGTAGTGATAGATCGACGATCACTCTCCACTAGTTGACCACGCATCTTCACTAGCCATTCATAGGTTTGACATAGTCCTACGAATAAATCACTCATTTTAAGAGAATGCTGATTAGATTCCTTTGCTGTTTCTGTGGATATTGTATGTTGATCGAGTACTACTGCCATCACATTAACCATGGTAACACGAGTATTTTGCTCATTATTCGATGATGGCTCATATGCCATAGATCGACTACATAGACTGGTAAGTAATGCCTCCATACACTGTAATGCCATACGAAGTAGGGTAACACCATCGGGTAGGGCAATCTGACTAGGATCGGTGTCAGCTTGATAATACGCCCATAATCCATCAAATATATCCTGAGCACTATGCCATGTAGTAGGTGAAGCAACCGCCGTATGATCATTGCTATTGATACTAGTCGAATCTTGTTGCTGTTGTATTTGTGTTTCCTTTTGCGTAACTAGTTTGGCCCAATCACCAGATCCAGTGGTTCGTTTAAAAGCATTCACAGATACACGACCGATCAATTGAGCAGCTAATCGAGATAGATTACTCGCCCCTGCTAAATCAAATCCTGGTGTATCTACCATCACCTATAGTATGTATCGTTTCTATTAGTGTGAATAGCATTGATTACATATTGCATTACTTACCGATAATTTACATAGAACAAATAATACCATACATGGTAGTTGTACATCGCGTATCTCAGGATCAGCTGTATTCAGCATAAGCAGTAAGAACTCGATAACATGTATCCACTAACATTGACAATGATATTAATCGAGTGATGTCATTCATATTGCAACAATTTAATAGTTACCTCTTTATTGACGTGAGCCGTTTCATTTGCATTAACTAGACGTGCAATGGTGCTCCATATCTGCCATGGTTCCAATACATCAAATAGCATGTTTGCCGTTTTAATCAACTATTATACAAGATTAAATACGTATTCCATCATAATAATACTAATAGTAATTCCACTTACATTGGCTTCCTCGTCAGTTAGCGTGGATTGACTAGTGACGTGTAGTCGCAATGATATCATGACATCTAATAGAGTCTCCTTAACCATAGGTTGACCCAGTTCCCATTTATCAAGCAGTGATATAATTATCTTAAATGGTCGTTGTAATGTGGTTAAATCCTCCTCCGCGTAAAGTAATTGCTAGTAATCATGATTACACTTGTATAAGATGTGGGTCATGAATGTATTAATTCAAGTCATCTTACCGATAATGCTTTACTCGCAGCTTTACGAGCATACGTGTCGAAATACACCTGTTGCTTACCCCGTTCCTCATCCGATCCTAATAGCCAGGTGTATAGTCGTCGATTCAATGACATATCCCTTCTTAGTACGGTACTAAGTGCGGCAACCATTAATGCAGTCAATTGTGCTTCATTAAATAATCTATATCACATTATTATTGTTACTATTAGTGTGGCTGTTAGTGAAACTAATCCATTACTTACTGTCGATGTAGAGGAAATCGATTAACTAGTAGATCCAACATGCCACGCTGTACCAATGTGTCCGTGTCCACCAATGATGCCTCAATGGCCCGTACAACCAATGTCATATCATGTCCAAGATAGGTCATCACCTCTAATCATAATATTCAATTATTATATTCATTAATATTGACTGTAATGAATAGTATCTATACATGTATTGACCTACCCTCTCCATGTTCTAGTTTTGGTAGTCGACGTCCCAAGTAATGAAGCCCTGAATTACGACATTGATCTGAAGCGAGTAGACAATGCCATAGTGCTTCATAGAACATCGATATGCCTACTTGTTTAGCTATTTTATCAAACAGCGTCATTACCTATACATCATTGATGGTTACTAGTCATCTTCTAGTGGGATATCCAACTTACTTGAGGAAAATACTCGCTACCCTCCTCATCTAGACCGGGTAATAATGCCAATAAGAGACTTTGTAGACAAGGACATAGATGTTGACCTAATGATAGGAAATACTCGCTGAATAGGTTCAATAATTGTGGCTATCAAATAGAGTGTACATGATTAATTACCCATTATTGTCATCATAATAGATAGGCCTACCTTTACTGAAGTAGCAGCATGTTGCAAGAAAGGGAATAAACCATAAGCATAGAGTGATAAATCATAGGCCAATTGATCTGGCTAATAACAATGCATGATATTCATCATACGCGTTAAACAGAGAGTAGGAATGTCACTTTGTTATCCACTCATACTTACACCAATCTTCTTCAATATGTACGCGTATACTTCAAGTGTCTTCTGATGAACACCCGTAGGTAGAGCGGGATTCAAGCACTGTGCCAAACGTTTAGTCACTA
This sequence comes from Syncephalis plumigaleata, assembly GCA_025201365.1. Classification (NCBI taxonomy): domain Eukaryota; kingdom Fungi; phylum Zoopagomycota; class Zoopagomycetes; order Zoopagales; family Piptocephalidaceae; genus Syncephalis; species Syncephalis plumigaleata. The sequence goes on from JAIXMF010000001.1 coordinate 2,590,758, forward strand.
CAAGTTTATGCGGAATAACTGGGAATTCAAACGATTGAAATGCCTAGTACAGATTGTATTAGCATACACGCGTATATATATACATATATACGGGCAATAACTTACTTTTAGTAGTTTGCCTAAGAACGAGATAACATCAGCCCATTCACTAACTGTATCGAACGATTGTAGGTTACGTTCAACCAGCTGAGCATAGCGGTTAAATTTAGATTCTGACGCATATCGTATTTCAATGGCACTTTGCATACTGCTATTACTACTGCTATTACTGCTACTGTTACTACTACTACTATTTGGTCTACTAGTGTATTAACAGTAGAATATGGAAATACGAGAAATAAAGACACAGTGAAATAAACAAGAACGTGTTGGATGGAATAGAGAATGGACAAATGGCGTATTAATGATTTGATGACTATAAGAATACACACAAACACGCTGATTGATATAAATATGATACACCATCATTATTACATTCTAATGACAAACACATCAACATTCATTTATTTATAATAGCAATAGTAGTAGTAATCATAGTAGAATTGCACTGTTATTCATATGCAATTTAATGTCGTGGTATTACTTTACGATCTGTAAACACTTCTAGACTAATTGTAATGAGACCGATAACAATCTCCAATGCTGTATCATATAAATGTGTCATTATTAGATGATATGAATAAATAATATAATCATTGTAATTACACTTACCAATGAGATAAATAACAATCCATTCCAATCGTTCACCTATAATGATAGCAATATTAGTAGTATATATATGTATATCATTCTCTCTATTCTTACCATGACGACTATTTAAATGTTCTCGTAACATATCCAATAGATCACTAATCACTGTCACTCGTTGATTTAATAGTTCTACACGTTGGCTAATCTCCAAATAGCCTATCATTCATTATGAAGTAGTAAGTTATCTTACACCACTGCTGTTAATATGTTTTTTGTTCCTTACCTTTAATTGCATCGTATAATGGTTGGAAGGCTGGTTCTGACCAGAATATCTCGGGTGTATCAAGTACATTGCTAACTAGATTCACATTGATTCTCATAATAAACAACTATGCATGATCATTTGTGTTATTAGCAATGATTGAATTAGTTAAAAGGCAACTACTCACCTGTCCTATCTTCTTTGAAATGGCCGTTCTAGTCATATTGGAATTGCCGGTACGTGCCATCTCCCATGGAATATGCTTCGTAGTATCGATGGTATTGTCAACTAGACCCTCGAACAAGGCTAATTTAGTCGATTGAGCTACAGCATGCGAGATAGTCAGCTTGGCCATATAATTGGTAGCAGAGCGTAGGGTAATGATGTCATTGTAGATACTATCAAATAAAGAAAGAGGAGAGCACACATGTTAGTCATATCTATCAATTGAGTTGAATAGTAGCAATCGTATTACCGTGGTTGACCCTCCTTATTGTAATAAAAGTGGAACTCCTCCAATTCAATCTCATCAGGTGCTAACATTAGTATGGTTATTGGTATGAGCGAGCGTATATCCCAATGTAATAATGAAAGGAGTACTTACGCAGTTTCTCATCTTCGAATGGCGCTAGACGAAGTAGCAATTGACCTTCTTGCTCACGAGTGAATCCCCATAGAACAATAACGCCATATCGAATACGAATATTTCACCAAGTGGCTCACTGGCATCATCATCGGGACGTGCATTCGGATCAATCGGTGATGTTGGTGACGTCAATGGCATTGAATCCGATGTCAAATGGCCACCATTCGCTGCATGACTACTGGTACTTGGTGCATTATCGTCATCGATACGACGAGTAAATGAATAGGGCGAATAGAGACTAGATTAACGTGAGATAATGTAGAAGTGTAAGCATACCTATTACAATTTGTATTCACTATCGATTATTACCATTCATCGAATAATTTGGGTGCAGTACTATGATTTACTTTAATTGATTGGAAATGCTTAAATAGTTGATCTAATCGATATGAACTATACAATCATGTCAGATTCATTGCTCTTGCATTGATGTCTTTCAAGCGACTTACGATGCGGTACAATAGGCTGTCATTCGTGGTAGACTGCTACGATCCAGTTGTCGTAACTGCTCGACATCCCGTTTCACCGTGCCTTGCGGTAGACGGGCCACTTGATCGTATACAGGTCGATCAGCGCCCGACATCTCATCAAATGATCCGTAAGCATTGTCCTCGTCCACGGGGAACAAAGCCATCTTCTGAGATGTACGTGACTAGAAGGATACATATCATCAAATCAGATCAATGCTTCTAGGCGTATCACCAGTTCACTACCGTACGACTAGGCTTTATCTTTGAACGACCAACACTGGTATTCATTTGATTACGCGAATTGTGTATACGGGCAAGTGGCGAGGACGCCTCATTGCCACCGGGATAAGACACACTTCCGGGTGAGGCATTGGGATGGAAGCCTATAACCCGGTTGGAAGGTAGGTTGTCTATACTGCCGTCTTCACCTACTAATAGCGAGGCATACTCGCTTGCCAGCTTATTAGGCTGTCGACGGTGTGGACGCTGCATAATGAAAGAACGAGGAAGCTCGCGGTTACGATAGACTATACGATACCTAGAGTAGCTGTAGCTAGAGTAGTAGTAGTAGTAGTAATAGAGCCAAGCTGTAAGCTGATAGTAAGATAATGAAAAATGAAAAACATAGGTGAGTTACTACAAAGACGATGCATTTTTAATATACTCTATTTATAGCAGCGATAGTCATAAGAAGGTAATGGTAAAAAATGACGAAACACTCGATTGATTTGGAAACATGTGATGGTTCCAGATTATGCAAATACTGGTTTTCAGCCGATTAGCGCTGTTAGCCTTTAACATTGATAGGATAACAATTATCAACTAAAGCAATTCTAATACAATATTCATTTATTACCAATAGGCCAGATATGTTCTAATGAGTGGTTGGGCTTGGAGGTACATATGGCGGAACTGGATCAGTAGCAGAAATAGAGCCGCGTCGACTGCCAGGAGGGAGGAAGAGAGGCATGGATATCTCATATCCTTAATGATATTATTTACTTGGGTATTAAGCGTATTAGGATCAATCTGATTATTAAATGCCAATCTGATGAGAGCAAAAAGTAACTTGCGAAGGGAGTATAGATTCCGTTTGTTGGTTGTTGCCTGCTGATTAAAGCAGCCATATGTTGTAATATCAGCAACTCCCCATAGGCATCGAAGCACATGTCTATAGCAAGTGTTCACGTTAGCTTGATGCGAACACAATCAATTGAGAATAACTTACTACGTGGATGAATGATATATAGAAAACCTTTGACCTTTGCATATATTAAGGCTAATTACAAATGTTAGCATAGTGTAGAATACGTATAATTACATTGCCAAATTTACCTGCAACGATTTGAGTAAGAGTCTTGTCAAAAGATTCCTCTTCCATGGACACCATTTTGCTAAGGTTCGCTACATGCTGCTCGTAGGTGTATTTGCATGCATTATCAATGACATAGCATTGTTTTCCAATGGCGAGGGAGCGGCTACAATATAGCCAAAGTATTGCCTCCTTGGATAGCTCGATAGTCAACCCTATCTGGGTTAATTGGTAAATGATGTTGCTACAATACTTCTTGTTAGCACCAGGCAGAATAACTATAATTATTGAATTATTCACTTACCTCATAGAATGATTGAACGATTTTTCCTTCTGGTTGATTCAAATCTGGACATATAACAGTGGCAGATTACCTTCCCACTTTCCTTCCAGATAATGAACAGGACCTTCCTGAGAAATAACCTTGACGAGTTCTAGATTTGACAGGCCAAATGCATCCTTTTTGCTTATCGTTTTACCTTGATACACAACTTCGCCTCTTCGATCTACATTCAATTAGCATACCGATAATAAATGTGATAATACGTTGTACTTACTGCCAAACAAACGCATCATACTCTCGGCTGATTCGATCGAGGCTAGAAGCAGTGCAGCAACTGCGGTAATACTGATAATATTCATATTGAGATGCATGATAAATGACAGATCTCTCGTGGTGTAGTCTTGTAATCGTAAGTAAGCAAGTATCGTTAGGCGAGCGTAGTAGAAAGCAATGAAAACGAGGATATAGATTATGTGGACATATTACTTGGAAATATCCCATGTATTTATAATGACTGCCTACTCAATGACCCATGTATTTCCAAGTTGAATTTGTTTTGTAGCAGCATGATGCTACCATTCCTCTGTTACACCGTGCCATGTGGTTATTACCAGTATACAGCGAATTTATGTAAAGTACCTTTCACGTATTCGCCTTTCGTCGTTTTAGCGAGTTCCAATAGCTCAGACGACTACTAGGGTTCTCCTTCAGTAATTTCGTGTATCCATTTTACTTGCAATTCAATATAGATAACTCCAATATCCATTATTGAATACAGTTGATTAGCCATTCAATACATTAGAAATCCTTATCTTTTATCAATAAAAGTATTTTACTCATGTCCAATATAAAGTGAACTGGAAAAGCCATACAATCAAACCTTATCACACCATCATCCATCTATTGGAGTTCTAGAACTTAATTAGGAATAACAAAATAAATACCCTAATGGAATGGTGTACCCATTTAGGAATGTGAGCATGCAAACGTATAACAATAACTTCACGGCTCAATCATTACTTGTTGCACTGTTTCTTCACTCCTTGGATGTTTAGAGGTAACGACACTTGCTGGAACCTCATTATTTGATTAGATGCACACATCAGAATTGTAAAGATGACATGAAGGTAAGGATTCGAGTATCGTGTATGGAATCGGGATATGGCAGCATGTCTGACTTTATTCAGATTATTCTCAGTCTTCGCAATGGAAACGATGTTCCAACACAACTACATCAAAGTGCCATTACTTCTAAACGCTCAAGGAAGGAGGACAAGGACATCGAAGAACCAAACAACAAACAACAACTTGCCGTGATGGTTATTGCTTTCACCTCTAAATATATAAATTTAATTATGTGGATCACTGTATTTGCAAAGGATATTGCGTAAATCTATTGATATATAGATTGATTAGATGGGAAGCAATATGCCACGATTTTAATGTAGCTTATGCAGCTATTTATATATATATATATATGCACAAAAATTGACGAATAGTGTATCCGAAGAGAAGAACGTCATAGATACCAAGTCATTTACAATAACAGTAACGACAACAACAATAGCAGTAACAATAGCAGTAACGATGACAACAGCTCCTTTGCTAAATGAACCAACTACAGTGTTTTTCCATCCAATTTGCGCATTTATCCTTTAACGTTTGCTTTTTATTAATAAATAGATTTACACAATGTTAACACCGTCTTCGCATTGCTATTATTACTAAGTAGTTGTCATTGCCTAGCAGTTGAGGGAGATGTTAATGACCGTGATATCATATGTTACAATTAGTGATAATTAATAATAGACATGTTGATAGAACTCACATATCTTGGATGCAAAGTGATAACAATTACGGATAAGTTATTTCTTGTTGCTTAGTTCCTCGTTGTTGCACTGATCCTTCATTTCTTGAACATCTGAAGGTAGCAACACTTGATGAAATATATCTATGGTATACGTAATCCTTTCTGAGATGCGCTCCTTATTGCTCCTTATTACCACCTGTCACTCCTGCATCATGATATTGGTATCTATGCTGGTATTACAGCCATGTCCCTTCAACACTCACCATAGTTTCAATATTGAATAATGTTACATTATCCACTATAAATATGGGTCCTATTTTGTACAATTGAATAAACTTATCTTACCTTCCAGTTCAATCGTCCTATTACACTCTACTCACACTACCTTATCGTATATCGCCTACACATTGTGCTTGAGCAAATCGAGCAACCATAGCTCCCACACTATCAATGAGAAAGTGTCCTACTACTTGTCATGATCCCTTACGGTAAGTATAACTCATTACACTTTGATATTTATTACAGTATACTAATTCATTATTCTATTAGATGCACACATCGAAACAATGATTAAGAGGACATGCAAGTTAAAGGATTCGAGTATCGTTTGTGGAATCGGGTTATGGTTGCTCGTCTGGATTTCATTCAAATCACCAACTGCTTCGTAGTGGAACGATGTTCCAACACACCCTCATCCAAGTGTCATTGCTTCCAATCATTCAAGACAAGGAGGACAAGGACATCAAGGAACCAAACAACAAATTACAATTCATCCGTGATAGTTATCGCTATCTACACCCCAAAATACAGGGTAATTGTAAGTGTTAAATATTATTTATTCGTAAAGACAAAAAGCTAACTGCGCAAATTGGATGGAAAAAGCCTGTATTAAATGGTAATGGCTACTTACTCATTTGGATTCAGCTCCTAATTACCGTTACTGGCTAACACGCAAATTCCTTTATTTTTGTTTACTCAATAAACAGCCTTTATATCTTTCATATCTATCCTCTTACCATGTCTTCTAAGGTAATGCGATAAAGAAACAGAGTATGTAGCTACTGACCGAATGAACAAACAGACAGGACCACAATACACGCATGAGTTTCTTATTTTGGAGGGAAAGCAAACTATGAAGCAAGAGGGAGCGAATGAGTTAAACTCAAAGGAAGAAGAACAATCGGTGGATGAAACAATGCTTAGTAGGATGTTACAGTTTGTGGAGGAAAAGGATCAGTTAAAAGATAAACTGCTTGCATCAAAAGATGAACTACTTGCGTCAAAAGATAAATTGTTTGCATCGAAAGATGAGTTGCGTGCATTGGAAGACGAGCAGATTAAATCGATGAAGACCATTGGTGAGCTGTGTTGCGAGAATGTTCAATTAAAGGAGCAACTAGCCATGGCTAAGGAAACAATCAAGGAGCAGGCTAGTCGCATAAATCAATTAGAAGAGGAGAGGAATCAGCAACAGCAGGAAATGAATAATATTAGGTTTAGTACGCAGCAGCGATTATTGGATCATGCTACTAAACAGAATGATATTAACGATATGGAGAAGCAACTGCTTCGAGAAAAAGAAGAACTCAAAGAAGTACAAGAGAAATATGCTAAAGCCGAAGAGGAGCTCAGACAGAAACAGCTGGAATTAGACAATCGTGCAAAGGAAGTGAAGCAACGAGAAGAAAGATTAAATAGGCACAGGAAACTAGCGCGGCCATTGAAGAAGCTATAGGCTAAACCTATAAGGAATGTAGCGATGCATAGGGAAGCCTAGACAATAGGAAGAGAGAATTGGATACACGCGAATAGCATTTGTATGGAAAAATCACGCATAAATAACATTAATTAACTTATTAACACTTTATTAACAACTATTAGTATCTTTATCATCTCGCTGATAAAGATGATCTTGTTTACATCAAAGAAATGATTAAGCAATCATACGTCACTTTTTACTCCTTTTCCCGTTCTTTCTTTCTCTTATGCGATTTATCAATGAGCATTTGTAGTTTCCTTGGTTCTCTTTCATATTGATAAACAACACGTTATTTCCCTTTCAAACTATTAGAATCAAACAAGCTCGCATTTCAGTTTAGCTTATCGCCATGCCCTTCACATTACATACTCATTCGGGACAGTTTTGCTATCATGCACACGGGACACTCGAAGAACTGATCAAGGCGGGTGTAGCAGCTCGATTAACTTTCATGGGATTATCCGAGCATATGCCTCGTACGCGTGCTATCGATTTATATCCGGAAGAGTTGGAGGTAAGTCTCATATAATATGTATATATCTATATATCGTTATTAATCTAATAATGACTAGGCTGATGCCACACCAACCGATTTATCAGTTCGTTTTACTCAATATGTCGCTGAAGCACGACGGTTACGCGACCTGTATCGTGAACAATTACCCATACTTATCGGTATGGAGACGGAGCATATTTATTCAGCGCAATCATTAGAGGTTAGTTCACTATGTAGAATGCACGAATTGGACTACGTTATTGGATCGGTACATCATGTTCATGGACATCCCATCGATTTCAACCAAGAAATGCTCGCTCAAGCTCAAGCGGCGAGCGGTAATAATGGCACGGTAGATGATTTGGTACTTGATTATTTTTAGCACAATTTGAGATGTTACAACAAGTTAAACCGGAAGTAATTGGGCATATGGATCTTATACGTCGTCTCCTACCGATAGATTTTACCTGGTCGTCTGATGTATGGAGACAAATACGTATCAATGCAAAGTTGATTGCTAGCTATGGTGGATTAGTAGAGATCAATACGGCAGCATGGAAGTACGGGCTTACTGAGCCATATCCACAATCTACGGTCATTAAGGTAATGAATAAGTATAGCTGTAGATTCACACCATGATAATAGCTAATAGAGAGATGTACAACTATTAGATATTACAAGAGGAAGGCTGCCGATTTACCATTTCAGATGATGCACATCATCCGAATCAAGTGGCCGTCTTTCATAACTATAGACTACGTGATTATCTACAGCAATGCGATATTACTACAATATACGGACTTGAACCAAAAGTGGTTGATGCATCATTGAATGACGATACCGATAATGATGATGATAAGTCAACCTATACGCCTTTTACTAGAGTTCAGCCTGTAGCCTATAATAATATACATGAACATAAATTCTGGCAATTTAATTCATAGTTATAATACTTCACTAACACACGAGTAGACAAGCCTGTAGTCTATTGATTGTGATATTCTCTCTAATTTGTACAAATCAATTAATAATGGAAATGATTATGATTATGATTAATAATAATAATAAAATCTGAATTGTTTAATGAATACACATACACACACTCATACTCACATTCACATACGCACATCCCCTAAACAAACTCATCTTCTTTCCTTGCTCTTCTGTGTCATTTTTTGAATCGATTTTTCATTGGATACTCCATCACTTATACTATCGCAGCGCTTGCTTGAATCTGCTTATTGTCTGTTTACATCTGAACCATCATGGAGAATGGACAAGCTGCCTTGTTGCTTCAGCGTCAGTTACAAGGTGAGTGAGCGGTCAGTGTAGATATTCTCGAGTATCAGTTTGAGTAGCATTGCTGAAAGTCATATTACAGAGCTGAACAAGAATCCCGTCGAGGGTTTCTCGGCCGGTCTTGCCGACGACAATATATTCGAAGTAAGTTTACGTCTTTGTAGTCCATCTATGGTGAAGAGGATGATGATGATAGCAGAGTAATTAATACATTTGTATACGATATCCAGTGGGATGTATTGATTATCGGTCCACCTAACACACTCTAGTAAGTAACTGCGAAGTAGTATATATATATATATCTAGTTCACAACTATACTGGTTGTGTCTATAAGATTCAGTGAATAAGTCAGATTACCATGTTAATTAATAATTTATTCGTATTTACAGTGAGGGCGGCTTTTTCAAGGCACGCTTAACTTTCCCCGAGGTAAGAGCACATGATGTATTCTTATGCTATAGAATATAGAACATAACTGATATCTATGTATTTTACTTGTTAATGCTTACTAGACTTACCCGATACAACCACCGAAACTACGGTTCTTATCAAAGATGTGGCATCCTAATGGTGAGTATTCAGATGTGTGTGTGTATGCTTCATTTATTTCTAATATATTATGTGTAACATTCTATCATATTAGTCTACGAGTCCGGTGAGGTTTGCATCTCTATCTTGGTAGGTTATTAGTAGTAGTAGTAGTAGTAGTAGTAGTAGTAGTAGAGTAGTAGTAGTAGTAGTATAGTAGTAGGCATAACATACGGTAAACTTGTCATTATTAATTACTACTATTGTTATAGCATCCACCAGGTGATGACAAATGGGGCTACGAGAAAGCGAGTGAACGCTGGCTACCTGTACATACGGTAGAAACTATTCTTATTAGTGTTATTTCCATGCTTTCCAGTCCTAATGACGAATCACCGGCAAATATCGAGGCTGCAGTAAGTGTTGATCTACGAGGAATACACCATACTCAATGACTAATGCACCCGTACAATTACAGAAAGAGATGCGAGAAGACAACGAGGCATTTAAGAAGCGTGTACGACGTATTGTACGCGAGTCAGCCGATTTCTGCTTCGATTAAGATGTTGGCGATGTCGTTGAAGATGATGAAAACCTGATATTAGTAGCAATGCTACTATGATTAGTAATAAATAAACTATGATTGAAATGAAACAAGTGCATATCATGGATATGCAAATAATAACAAATAGGTGTTGTTGATTGATTATTACCATCAGTGGTGATGTCTAGCTAGTTTTTTCATTCTTGCCCTTTTCTTTTTTGAATCACACGCGTGCCAACACACATATAGCAGCATTACAATGAAAACGTCTGACAACATATATTCACCATGTCTACACAGAATATACGAGCAAATATCGCAAGGTTAAGTTGTCTACTTCGACATTTCGTCCAAGTGCAATGTTATGCGATGCTATGTATTTCACTATTATCGACTATGATAAATTTTTTTTTTTATTGGTCAATAAAACATTATTTCTTCTTTTTTGAATAAAAATAATATGGAAAAAAGCACCAGAATGAAAAGTGAGTATGTCAAGTTAGTGCTATGTATATAGTGATGGAATGAGCAGATCTACTATTATTCAACGTAAAAGTGAGATATATATATGTACTAATAATGACAACAATAACCGTATAGATATATGGATAAGCGTTTGCTTATTCAGCTCAATGGCACGCGTAAAGTGACAGGAGTATTACGTGGCTACGATCCATTCATGAATATTGTATTGGACGAGGCAGTGGAAGAGGTGTCATCCTCTGAGCGTAATAACATTGGTATGATTGTAAGTATAATCGACATATATGAATATGAAGCACGCGTATCTAATATATACATATATATATATATACGCACATCATCATTGTGGATGTAATAGGTGATTCGTGGCAACAGTATCGTGTCTATGGAAGCATTGGAGCGTATCTAAAGTGATTGATAATCCATACGTCGTAGCGTAGACTATCAATACGGATGATGATGATGATGATGATGGTTAGCGGGAATTGCCATTCAACGTCGTAATAAATACTGTTTATTCAGAGTAATATATTCAGAGTAATGTAGTATAGAAGATTGATGATCAACTCTTACATCATCTATGTATGTATATAGGTATAGGTATAGTTTATTCATTCTTTCATAGAGTATAGTAATCACACGTTAAAGCACAAACAAGAAGCGTAAATCCTCTTCGGTCAGACGAGCAAGCGCCTTTTCATCCTTGCCTATTGTACTTTGGAATAACGCTTGCTTCTTCTCTTGTAACTGTACGATACGCGACTCTATCGAGTTCTCTACGATAAGTCGTGTCACACGAATAGGTCGATACTGGCCTAGACGATGAATACGATCCATGGCTTGCTCCTCTACGGCTGGATTCCACCATGGATCCATGATGAATACTTGACTGGCTTCCGTAAGATTAAGCGCAATACCACCCGCCTATAGCATGATATTACAAGCAAGCAAGCGAGTAAGTAAGTAACTTGTTATTCTATACGCATCACTATAATAGAGATGCTATCGCACACGCAGGCACACGTTACCTTAAGACTAACGAGGAATACGGTAAGTTCCGGCTTACTCATAAATCTGTAAATACGTGCATGTATCACGAGGGTATAATTAAAATAGGCCGGATTAGCAACCTGATTATTATTACTAACTAACTAACAAGCTATTGCTCTGCAGGATACTTACGCTTGAATGACGGCATCTCGTTGCATCGGACCCATACGTCCATCGAGTCGACAGCAACGATAGCCTGCCCTATTTAAACGCCATTGCACTAGATCGAGAAATCCGGTAAACTGACTGAATATCAGACTTTTCAGCGAGGTGTCACGACGACGTAGCGAGTCAAGTTCCTCGACGAGTGCTTCAATCTTGGTGGATGATCGCCAATTATTCATGTCAATCTCATTGACGATTGATTTCCTGACGGTGTTGGCACTTTGTACCGGCATCTCATAGGTTGGCTGGGATAGATCCAGAGTAAGTCTGGCATAGCATACGGGACATAATGGCAATTCATCGATACAACTTGAGATGTATTGATGAGCATCCTAAGTAACAATATTAGTAATGTATAAATAACTATTAATAGCAACTATATTGCGTTAATGAATTACCTCACGACAAAATACATGTTTACACTTGGATATGATCGGGTCTTCAGGCTTGAATTAATACAATGATATGGTTATCTATTATTAGACAAGATACGTATCATAATGCATAGTAATGACTTACTTCATCGTTGCAAATACCGCACACGAGTGTATCCTTTCGCTTGTTGACTCGAATCAATTCCGGATGATTAGCGGCCAATCGCATTCTTGATAGCAATTCAAAGATATGCGCATAGTTATGTAGTACGGTGCCTGCCTCAACATATGTATTGAATTTACGTGCAATGTCCATATACAACGATTGGTAGAAATCATCCTCTTCCTCACTGAAATAATCACGACGAATGGTGACCGTTTTAGGTGGTAATCCCAAGTCATCCGCTCGTTCATTCTTCGTACCTAATCAACATTATAATAATAATAATGAGTATCTTGACTATCTAACATAGTTAATGAGTGTTATAACTTACGTCGTAGCATGATACGATCAAGTAGTTTGCCTAGTTTCTTGTAACCTTCAAGACCAGGTCCTTCAGCACCAAACTTTTGAATTGGCTTCAGAATCTCATTATTCCACCAACAGAAATGGCTAACATCAATAATGATTAATTAGTTTAATATGCATTAGATATTACAGGTACACTTACGACATGCCATGATGTCCACAATCATCACAGTTTTTCCTATCACTAAACTTCCATTGTAAGCTTTTACAACTGCATTTACGACAGAAATAATAACTATATGGTTCCTATTTATAATAAATAGTAATGATTAATATTGATCAATCTAATACTATTCTATAGTTATGCTTACAATACGCATATAGCGAATAAGTGAATAGATGCAACGCGGTAGCCCACGTTTACATTAATCCCAATTCGCGTTCCCATTTAACTATCTGTACTACACAAAATCTTAATAAAAAGAGAGCTCCTCGCCACATTATGTGGGAGGGACACCTACGTTTTCACTTCAAAAACCCTAGCGGCAGTTATCTTTATTCAGTGTGTGCTTATACTTGTTTCAGTGGTAGCAACGGAGGATACGCAACTTCAGTCTGCGTTAAATGAGCACCAGATATCAATCAGCAAGGGAACGCAGAGCCAATCAGTCACAGCAGTACCAGCGGCAGGATTCAACAGAGAATCAATCGTCAGATAATACAGTTGTCGAGCAACAATCACCACCATCGTCAGACACAGAAGTTTACTACGACACAGAGGCAGAACTTACAGTTACATACGACTCGGAAGAAGAAAATACGGCTACGACACCCCCATTAACAGGCACTAGCACGTACCGCGTCCCAAGTACACCATCATCAGAAGGATCAATCAACATCGACTTCCTCCCGGAGACTCACCGGGAATCAGACCTATCGCCTGCCCTAGATCAACGGCTATTAACAGCGTCATCACACACATCATCACCAGTACCGCGCTCGTCGTCATCGCAATCGAACAACACCGAAATAGTAGACACGAACATGGGAGACCCAGTAGATATTCGTGACCTCATCCGCAACCTTATGCAGGAAGCACTACAGGATATGCGTGCAACCATCGCCCACGACATGCAAACGGAGTTACAACCTATACAACAACAGTTAAACGACGTCACAAACCCTAATGCGGCGACACACGCAACAACCGTCGATCCCGCAACACCACAACCAATCAATCACGACGCGTTAGTCGCCGCTATCACGGCAGCAGTCAATGCTAGTAATCACGGACGTTTAGCCGGTGGCCACCGCGACTTGTGGTTATCGCCGAAGGCACCGGAATATCAAGGCCGCGACAGTGAGGTACCCTTCAATATATGGTGCAGGATGATATCGGACGAGGTCAGAATGTACGCCGATTGGACAGAGGAGCAGAAAGTGTGGGCAATCACTCGACAATTGAAGGGTGAAGCCGCCACGTGGTATCAGTTCTATGCAGAACAGGCAGATGCCGGTCGCCCAGGTTACACGCCAATCACCACTTGGGAACAGCTGCAAGCGGCGTTACGTAACCACTTCCATCCCAGGGAGCAAACACACGTGCTGCTAACTCGATTCGACAATCTCAGACAGGATCGGCGGCCACTATCCGCGTACCTCACGGAATTCCAACAGCTGGTGATGCAACTTCCGGAACTACCCGAGGAACTCAAGATACACCGTTTCCGCAGCGGACTATCCATATCCCGCTGGCAAACAGAGTTCAACATCCGCAATCCGACCACATTGAACGAAGCCATCGAATTCGCTATGTACCTGGATTCAACACGATCCAACAACAATAGCAACAACAACAACCGCTATAGCCGACTCACCTACCAACCGCAACGCTCCGCCCAACCACTACAATACCGCGGACCGCAGCCGATGGAACTCGACGAGATGGCGTTTCAACCGGGGCCAAACGACTGTTTTAACTGTGGCCAGCCTGGTCACCGGCGTTTCGAGTGCACCAATCAGTCGAGGTGCTACAACTGTGGTCGTCACGGTCATACGACACGCAATTGTACGCAGAATCGACCCCACGCGCACCGAGCACCCCCAGCCAACCGTCCCGCCGCCACAATGACACCTCGTCAAGCCCCCATCGCACGGGCCGGCCAACGCGCAGCTCAGCCAGCCCATCGTCGCCCGCGGCTAAATAATGTTGAGTTCGGCGAAGGTGCGGTACCAACCGCCGACATCCACGAATACGAAGCAGATGCGGAGGATTTTGCCGCCGACCAGTAAACACCGGCAGCTTACTGGTCCAAGCCCCCACCTTGCCGGACCCCCCTCTCCTCGCGATCTCTGCACTGCTGAATTGTAACACACATTCCGACCCCTCTACCCACACACATCCCCTCCTCACCCTGCCATGTACTATCAATGGCGTTCCGGCACGCGCGCTCGTAGACTGCGGTGCCACAAACAACTTCATAGATACACAGCTAGCCCGCCAATTCCCCTCTCAATTCATGCCTTACAATTCCAACGGTCCTAAAGTTCGGTTAGGAGACGGCTCGGTCCGTCCGGTTACTGGGTTTGCAAAGAATGTCACAGTTAATATTAAAGATATTATTTTAAACCTTGATTTTGAAATTATGTCACTGGGACGATACGATGCAATACTAGGTATGCCGTGGCTGGCCAAACACGACCCAGATATCGACTGGAAGAATCGTGTGTTACGATGCCTCCGTCGTGGAATATCGGTAGTAGAAACTATACCGTCAGTGTTAGATG
Source organism: Syncephalis plumigaleata (assembly GCA_025201365.1). Taxonomy (NCBI): domain Eukaryota; kingdom Fungi; phylum Zoopagomycota; class Zoopagomycetes; order Zoopagales; family Piptocephalidaceae; genus Syncephalis; species Syncephalis plumigaleata. The sequence goes on from JAIXMF010000001.1 coordinate 2,606,186, forward strand.
TTAAACTGTTGTCACCAAACGCGACGTTACCCACACGAGGTTCGAATCAAGCAGCTGGATACGACCTCCACGCCGCCGAGGAAGTAACTATCCTACCCGGCCAATCGAAACTCGTATCCACAGGATTAGCAATGAAGCCACCCGAAGGGACATACATACGAATTGCTCCACGCTCTGGCATGGCGGTTAAGCACTCGGTCGACGTGCTAGCAGGCGTAGTTGATGCAGACTACCGTGGCGAAGTTAAAGGTGTTTTAATGAATCACGGCAGCGACGAGGTACACATCCAGAGAGGCGAACGTTTCGCACAAATCATTTGTGAGGAGCACAAGTCTCCAACAGTACGTCAGGTAACGGAACTTGACGATACGCAACGCGGCCAAGCCGGATTTGGATCCACCGGCGTTAGGAAGGCACTCGACCAACCAACTGCGACGGCAAAAGGAATCGAAAGTGAGACACCCGTGGAACTGCGAACGATCGACGGCGAACCGTTGGACCTAGTGGAAGACACTCCAATGTTACTGTTTATAACGGAGTCTACCCCGACGACACCGCGTAAAGCTAAGATGGCCGATGACGTAACGGGCGACATTATAGAAGAATACGCGGACGTGTTTCCAGACGATCTCCCAGCGGGACTACCACCTCATCGTACCGTTGATTTCGCCATCGACATCATACCAGGATCAACACCACCATCGAAGCCACCTTATCGACTATCGCAGGACGAACTGGAGGAATTGAAGAAGCAGTTAGACGACCTACTGAGCAAAGGCTTCATCCAACCGAGCGTCTCACCTTACGGCGCGCCAGTGCTATTTGTGAAGAAGAAAGACGGTACTTCACGCATGTGTATCGACTACCGTATGTTGAACGACATAACGATCAAGAACAAATATGCGTTGCCGTACATCGACGATCTGTTCCGACAACTACATGGCGCCAGGATATTCAGCAAGATCGACTTACGCTCCGGTTATCACCAAGTTAGGATCAAGGACGAACACGCGGAACGTACGGCTTTCCGTACCCGTTACGGCCACTACGAATTCCGCGTCCTACCGTTCGGCCTTACTAACGCGCCGGCAACGTTCATGCGCCTAATGAATGACATACTGCGGCCGTTGCTCGATAAATGTTGCGTTGTATTCTTGGACGACATACTCATCTATAGTAAATCCGAGGAGGAACACCGTCAACACGTGCGACAGGTGTTGCAACTGCTGCGCGACAACCAATTATACGCCAAGCACAGCAAATGTACATTTGGCGCGCAACAGGTAGAATTCCTCGGGCATATGGTCAGCGGCGAAGGTATTCACATGTGTCACGACAAGCTAGCCGCCATTCGCAACTGGCCACCACTCAGCAACGTACACGACGTTCGCAGTTTCCTAGGCCTGACCGGTTACTACCGACACTTCATACGGAACTATTCCAAGATTGCACAACCTCTCACCAACCTCACGAAAACCAATGTGCCATTCAACATGGAAGGAGGACCGACCGCAGCATTCGAAGAACTGAAACGGAGGATGATGGAAGCGCCAGTATTGATGATACCCGACCCAAAGAAACACTTCATGGTTACGACGGACGCGTCAGACTTCGCGATAGGTGCCGTATTAGAACAGTCGGACGGAAAGAAGGCACGACCATGCGCGTACCTATCGCGCACGCTTACAACCGCAGAACGTAAGTGGCCAGTGTACGATAAGGAATTGTACGCCATTATGGAGGCGATCCGTGTCTGGGACGTCTGGCTAAAATGTGTGAAGTTCGACGTATACACGGACCACCAACCACTACGCTACCTTCGCAAGCAGACAAGTCTACCGAAACGACAGTCGGGTTATTTAGACCTGTTAGCAGACTACGATTTTGACGTCCACTACAAACCCGGACGTAAGAACGTAGTAGCCGACGCATTGTCACGACAAGCGCCTCACAGGATGGAGCTAGCTAATGTGTCATCAGTGGTACCGGAAGGAGCATTGGTAGAGCGTATTCGAAAAGGCTATACATCGGATACGTTTTTCAGTACGCTAGCGGGAGTATTGAACGGAGAGGAAACAACAACAACAACCAGAGACCGCAAGTGGAAACGGCAGTTCAGACGAGTAGACGAAGATGGATTAATATACGAAATGCGGTCAGCCAATCCACGATTATGTATACCGAAAGTCGGCGACCTACGCGTGCAATTGATCCGCGAACATCACGACGCGCCGACAGCGGGGCACTATGGAGTAGAGCGCACAGTAGCACGATTGAAACGACTGTACTGGTGGCCCACACTCCGCGCGGATGTACAACGGTACGTGTTATCATGTGATAAGTGCCAACGGAACAAGTCACGTAATCGACACCCAGCAGGCCTACTAAAACCGTTGACAGTACCGGAACAGCGTTGGCAGGAAGTATCGATGGACCTAATCGTTAAATTACCAGCAACAAAGCGGAATGTAGACGCCATATTTGTTGTAGTCGACCGACTGACAAAACGAGCCCACTTCATGGCTACCAAGACTAGTGCGTCAGCCCGCGACTTAGCTCGATTATTCATCGACAACGTGTTCAAGCTACACGGCATGCCAACGCGTATTGTATCGGATCGCGACACGCGCTTCATGTCACAATTCTGGAAGTCAATGTTCGACATATTGGGCACGCAATTACGGCCATCATCTGCATATCACCCACAAACGGATGGCCAAACGGAACGCACGAACCGCACGTTGGAAACGATGATACGACACTACGTCAACTTCGCACAGGATGATTGGGATGAATGGCTAACCGCATTAGAATTCGCATACAACGACGCGGAACAAGAATCGATTCGCATGTCGCCGTTCTACTGCGACACGGGACGCCACCCACGACGACCGGATGCGCTATCGCGCTCTTTCGACATACGAGGTGCAACAAACGTGGCGGAAACGGAGAATTTCGTAGGCAGAATGCGCGAAATCATCCTAGAAGCGCAAGCTGCAATGGCGGACGCCCAGGCCAAGCAAAAGTATTACGCCGACCAACATAGACGTGCCGAAGAATTCGAGAAAGACGATCGGGTATGGCTATCAGCAGAGAATATCAATACAGAAGCAAGTAAAGAACGACCAACACGCAAGTTCAACGCACTTTATTATGGACCGTTCAGAATCACAAAGAAGATCTCGACAGTATCGTACGAACTGGAACTGCCCGGAAACTGGCGCATTCATAACGTGTTCCACATATCCTTATTGAAGAAGTACGTACCGGAACCGGAAGACATGCAAGGACGAGCGCCAAGTCGACCAGAACCGGAAATTGTCGATAACGAGGAGGAATACGAAGTAGAAGCAATATTAGAAACACGTGGCACAGGACGAAAACAGCAATTTCTAGTCAAATGGAAAGGGTGGAGTTACGACGACGCCACCTGGCAAACGCGAGAAGACTTACGTAATGCGCCCGAAATCCTACGACAATTCGAACAAAGAAGAACAAGACGTAGCAGAAGAGTCGAGGTCGACTCTTTCAATAGGAGGGAAGGTGCAACGCGGTAGCCCACGTTTACATTAATCCCAATTCGCGTTCCCATTTAACTATCTGTACTACACAAAATCTTAATAAAAAGAGAGCTCCTCGCCACATTATGTGGGAGGGACACCTACGTTTTCACTTCAAAAACCCTAGCGGCAGTTATCTTTATTCAGTGTGTGCTTATACTTGTTTCAATAGAGCTCTCCTACACGATTTTGCATAGGAGTACCGGAGAGTGCCCATTTACGTGTGCTATTCAGAGCAAACTAAAGAAATAAAGCAAGAGAGAGAAGCATTAATCCATGTTTACTCGTAGTTTAATAATGACAATAATGATGAATAAACTTACCACTGCGCGTGCTGTATTACAAGAACGATCCTTAATGTAATGTGCTATAGCCAATGACATGTTGGTTACTATTACTGCTACTAGTATAATGCGTGTATACCGTCAATTCATACTTACCTTCATCTAATATAATACGGAACCATTCGATTTTATGCAATGGCGACTCCTCCTTGACAAGGGCGCCTTTTCGTCGAAAGCCGTAATGATGTTTACGGAAGGTTGACTCGACCGTAGAATCTAATGATAATCAATGATTAGTATAAAATGCACTAGACTAGCAGAATAATTATACACGCGTACATGTCGTTAATACAATGTCGTAATCCGATATGGCCTTGGGATCTTTTAATCGATTGATACCTAGCAATAACAATTGTAGTGTAAGTAATATTATTACAAATCAGACTATTCATTCTAGTTACCGTGAAATAGTAAAACACTCAGTCCACTTGTATGAGCATTGATTTCGTTGTTCCATTGCATTAATGCAACCTAATAATGACATATACATATACACGTATCATCTATTAGTATATTACATACTGGTATGTCTATAACTAATTCATATTACCGTTGGTGCAATAATAAGATTGGGTTTACCGCGTGGTCGACTAACCATCAATGAAATCATTTGAATGGTTTTACCTAATCAATCATTCATTAGACATCATTGATGATAGTAATAATGCTAATAATAATACATACCCATACCCATTTCATCCTAATCAATTCAATGTATATATGTATGTATATGTATGTGTTAATTATTATTAATCACTCTATGATGTGTATTAATAAACTTACAGCTAGTATACCACCATGGAACTAATTATCATCATCATCATCATCATACATGTAAGACAATTGTTATTTATTACAAAGTTATTAGCAACACTTACCTTGCTAATCTCTTGGCGTAACATCCAACCAAGTCCTTCTTTCTGGAAGGGAAGTAGCTTCAGCTTTAATTCAGCCGGTTGAGTCTCACACACGGCTTCAATCAATGGTAATTTATCCATGTCTTCCCAGACTGTATCCAATGTGGGATGCACCTTAACTAAACGTTCATGTTGTCGTTTTAACTAAGTAAATGAATCAAGTAAGTAAATAATCTACTATTAATGAACTATTAAGGGCAATTACCCGTAGACGATAAGTTTCTTCATTTACTGGACTGGCCGGTGTTTCATCGCCATATCGTCGTCTATTCCTTGAATTGTTGCTACGTTTCCTGTTATTAGAACTATTGGAAGCTTCCTCCTCTTCCTCCTCTTCTTCTGCTTCTTCCTCTGCTTCTTCTTCAGAGGATGTCTCTAGTTGTGTTATTTTCGCTTCATTCTCTGGTTTAAAGTCTTCATCATCATCATCGTCGTCGTCGTCTTCCTCTTCTTCCTCACTATCACTCTTGACGATTTCTTTTATTTCCTCTTCTTCTTCTTCTTTTACTGAGTTGTCATCATCACTTGATACAGGCAAGGTCTTTGATCTCGTCCTAGTACGCGTAGTGGTTCTACTTTGCGTACGACGTCGTTTTACTGGTCGTTGACTCGTCTGACCTATATTTGTGCTGGTCACTTTCAATGGGTTACGCTTAAGTGTTTCGCTGTCAATAACCACGTAAACGTGTTCTGCACCGGCAGTTCTAGTGGAGGACCGTTTAACTAGAACCTTTTGTTCATTACCGCGTTGTCGAGTAGAGCGTGTCTGCATATTGCACTTTTTACTTTCTTCTTTGTATTCGGCAATAACCTATAGTAATGTTGAGTGTTGTAGTTGAACAGTACAAGAAAGAAGTAAGGGAACTTCGAAAATTATATAGTGAACAAGTGTAATAATAACAATAGCTGATAATAAGAGAAAACTTCGGTCCGAAATAAAGAGAGGTGAATCTGCTTGATTAATAAGAATGCCGACTCACATCACCGTAAATGTGAACAACGAGCATAATGAGCGTGAACAAAAAAAAAGGAAACGAGCAGACAGCACCAATGAGAACACGATGAGTCACATTTGCATAAAAAATAGGGCAAAAAACCAACATATAAAATACTCGTACTTGCGCGTCGTTTCAACTGTATTATTTTCTATTAGCGTGGCATTTATTCTCAACTGTGACTATGAGTAATCGAGTGAAAGGGCCTACATCTGCGTTAAGCGACTTCCTTAGGGTAAGTTTGTAACGTATAGACTATGCTGTTGTAGTAATAGTGTCATAACCCTATGGTTTATTACGTATACAACGTGTGTGTGTATGTTAGGAACGAGGAATTAAGGCACGCAGTTTTCATATGCTTAGTCCGAAGACTACGCAACCACGTCCATTAGAGCGTGCCTCAAGTGATTCCGACGATAATGAGAATAGTAAAGAACGTAGTAGGAAGAGGGTAAAGAAGGAGGAGACCTCGTCTGATACGGCGTTGTCTAAAGTTAAAGAAGAACACTCGATTGAACCGGAAACAGACCTCACTACTACTATTACAGTTACTGCCACCAGAGTCACACGTAGTAGTAGTAGTCGTCGTCGTCTCCAGCATGCTACTAGTACGAGTCAATCGGTTAAGGATGAAGACGTGCAAGTAGATGGTGTCAAAGTTAAACAAGAGGAATCACCCGTATCGACCAATACGATTATTCCGGTGGCTGATATTGGACAAGCGATGCGACAGAGACGAGCAGCATTACGTAGAAGACAGCAGGGTTTAGCAATTGATGATGATGATGACGATGAATTTGTATTGGATAGTAAACAACAACAACAGCCAACTGTTGCCTTTTGCAAGCAATGTCGACGTCGATTTACGATTACATCCAGTTGTAGAGTATTACCGAATGGTGCACGATTATGCGTAGAATGTTCAGCGAAAGCCGGTCGACTACCAGATACCGAGTTGAACGGTCGAGGAAAACGACGAGGTGCCAAGGGTAGCAGTAAGAATACGCTTGGTTGGTGGTTACCAGAAGATGATCCAGTAGTATCATTGAGAAATGCGTGTATTAAAGTAAGTATTTAGTAATGGTAACTAGAAATGATGATGACTAATGATTTATTTCATTTTATTATAGATGATTGGTGATAACATTCATAATATGGACTCGCTCGGTAGTCTTAGTGAGCGTAATATGGATAAAATATGTCAGATTATATGTAAACATCGTCAGCTATATCCTAATGTATTAAAGCTGTTCCTTGATCCGTCCCGTACGACGATTCAATTGTATGATTGTACAAGTGAGTCAACCGGATACATTGCTAATAATAATGATCTAATCGTTATTATCATTATCATTATTAGAATTGGATGAAGATGATTTAAAGAGTATTGCTCAGTTCTGTCCGAATATCGATACGCTATCCCTTTGGTATTGCGGACGTTTATCGCCCGAGACATTGTTGTTCTACGCGGAACGATTACGACACCTACGATCGATTACGTTGCATGGTCCGTTCTTGGTGACGGATCAAGTGTTTACCACTCTACTCGAGACAGTGGGTGGGCAGCTGCAACGATTCGCCATTAGTCATTCGGGTAGATTGTCGCATAGGACGCTCACTGCCATTGCACAACATTGCTCGAATCTTAAAGAGTTGCAATTAAGCGGGTGTAGTGCGGTGGATGACAGTGACATTCTTAAATTGGCCGATATAGTAGCGCGTCAATCTATCACTACCCTTGATTTATCGGGTACGGTGAGTCGAGTATCGGATGATACTATGATAGCCGTATTACGTGTACTCGGTCCTGAACTACGTAAACTCAACTTAACCGGTGGATCATTGCTTACCGATAGACTACTTGTTGAGGGTTAGCGCCCTATTGCACTAATCTACGAGAACTTGTACTATCCGACTGTACACAAATAACCGATCATGGTATGAAATCACTATTTGAACATTGGTCGCAACACAGTGCATCGAATAAGAAGAAATCACGTCGCAATAATAATAATAATAATGATAGTGGCGATGACGGTAATGGATTGGAGATATTGGATCTTGCTCATTGTAGTCAGTTGACGAGTGCTAGTCTCGTCGTGGCATTCGAGTATTGTGCCGCGAGATTAGTTACATTGAATCTGAATGGCGTGTATCAGATTGACGATGCGGTATTCACGGCGTTATCGCAGTATTGTCCACGGCTAAACTGGTTGGATGTGTCGTGGTGTCGGGCCGTGTCAGATTCACATTTGGAGGAGTTATACGCGTCATGTTCCAACTTATTACTCGTGAAGATTTGGGGATGCAACCAAGTGACCGAGTATTTAATGCCACCACGCAAAGATGCTCGTCTAATTGGACGTGAATGTGATACCATTTAGATAGTGATTAATACATATAAATGATAATACTATTTGTGTATCATTAATAGCAACTATAGATGATTGTAATGTTGTGTATCGATATTCTATGCCATCAATGAAACGAACAACAACCGAAACAACGATAACAATGACACCCTACATTGATTGGAATGGAATATTTTACGATATAATTAGGAATGGGAAAGGGAGGGTGACAGGTAAGAACCCTTATGCCCCTCTAATGTAAGCGACTACATTTGTCAATATTGGCGCCATCATTCAACTCATGCGCACACACACGTACACGTACACGTACATACGAATCAATGCATGAATGAGTGAATATGCCGACGATAACGAGTAATTAGAGAATAATCAATACTAGTTTATGTGTGTCTGTGTGTCTGTGTGTCTACAATTCTATCGATTCATTTATCATTGATGCAATGCAATGGCTGGCTGGCTGGCTGGCTGGCTAGAGCGTGTATTAATTCATCAATACCAGTATCATTATAGTGAAAGTAGAAAGTAAAGCAAAGGACGAGGAAGCGAGCGGGAATAGCCATGATACTGGTAATTATGCATAGCTATGCATGTACATACAAATTGCAATGGGAACTACGAGAATAAATATATCGATAATGATAATAATCACTATGGAATTCTTTATGCATTGTTGTGCTTACACTAACATCAACAAAGAAGAAAGAAAGATAGCCGACTATTGTTCAATGCTGTAAATTTGTACAATGCATATCTGTCCATTTTACGCGTTTGTATTCCATGATATAATATTATCTACTGCTACTACTACTAGTATAATGATTGGTATGTATTTTTTAGACATGGTTGACGGGGTATAGCAATGCATTACACATACGTGAAGCAACGATATTATAGACCTTTGACGAGTGTAGTAGTGTTCTGTTTATTGTTTGGAGGAATATGCAAGAAAATTTTGTGTCCCGTTAATGAAACGACGATAACTTGTTCTAACAATGCTGCTACACTGATAAACGTATTAGGAAAAAAAGAACAAGTTGATGTGGGCACATACCAGTTGTAACTATTTTTACCATTGCTATTAGAATAAGAACAAGAGCGGTAGCAATACTCCCGTATGAATTAGGGTAGGGTAGGGTATGGCCCAAGCATTTCATCCATCTCATCCATCTCATCCCGTTTCATTGATTCATTCATTCATAGAGCGAGCGAACAAAAGAGGGTGGTGCACTCAAGCGCGGAATGCCACTCTGCCGTGTAACCGCATGGACAACTAACACGGCTGGTTGGCGTATAGTGGCATGCACAATGGATATAATAAAATTTCCGACATTCCAATGCACGTACTGCGCAAGTAGTAACAGTAACAGAAGCAGTAACAGTAAAAAATGGCTTAGCAGTTACTATGAGATGAGAATAAATCATACAATGGTTATTATCATCAATAGTATTAGATAGATTGTATAATTGCTCTTCATATACTGACTGCTCTATCAAGGTGATGATTATCGATGAGATATAGTCGTGGAAGAACTTCCACTTTTGCTAATTGGCATGGTCGGTCAGGCGCTCATCTCAAACCCACCCTGATTTCTTCCCTTTTTCTCTACATTCTCGGAATGATAGTGAACTGTGTACAACGGATAACAAGAGGGTGTGGCCTACCCTCTCAATTGCACCGCGTGCTTCTTGCTTATTTCGTTATTGCTATAGCTATTGCTATCGCTATTACGCTTGCTATTGGCATGAATACGCCACGTGATAGTCTAACGAGCACGCTTGTCGTTTTGAAAGAAAGATTCCGTGCTGCACAAGTGCGTAATTACATGTCTCCCTCTAGGAAACAAGAGTGACATGAATAGAACGTCAACCTATTAAATCAAGTTCGCGCTACTACCGCGGAGTTATTAGGCGGAGACAAACGAACAAGTGATTTGGTGCTTGCCGCGAACGAACACATACCGTAAATCAATTACCAAATGCGGTATTGCTAATATACTGAGCTATTGCCATAATTGTCGATAAATTAATTGTTGAGGATAGTTCATCCGTTGTGTATCGAGCCTTTGTACATTGACATTGGAATAATAGACACTGGTGTAGGTAGTAGAACTCACTAGTTTGTTTGTTTGTTTGCTTTATTTTTCGTATCTGACTGTGCCATTGACTACAATGACGGTGGATGGATCATGTTAATATTATTCTTTGTTAATATGAATCATTGTTTTACTATTCAATAACAATCAAGAAACAAGCAAGAAATAGCCATGCCACGTCTGTTCACCTGACCAATAATATTTGCCTTGTACTTCAATGGACACGGTTACACGAAATGAAATGTTCAAGTTCTACCTACTCGCATTCATTCTTTATTCTTTCATTCATCATCTACATTGTTAGCGCTGTTGTCTTAATTGTCATTGCGCTAACATTTAGTGACATATTGTTGGTTCCAAATTGCTTTCTTATTGTAGCTGCAACTATGAGTTAGCCGGTTATCATTGTTTCGACTAATCTGGACGGTGTTTCTCTTTACGTATAATGACGCAGCGGCTAAAATAGATAACACCGCAGATCGGTCGGTGCTACCATTAGACCAATCATAAGAATGGAACAGTCATTCTGTGCAATAAAGGATACATACAATGAATAGACGTTAATCTATATGGTACAAAGTCATTTATCGTCATCATCGTCATCATTATGATAATAGTATTACAAGTAGTAGCAGCAATAATGTAGTAGTAGTAGTAGTAGTGATAATCGGATAGATTTTTGACGCGACAAATACGCACAGGGCGCCACTAATGGTGATGCGTCTGCATGCACGCGTCCACAACGACCATTGAACACCGTTACTGCTGCCGTTACTGCTGCTGCCGCTGCTACTATCACCACCGTATAAATCAAAATCCCGCTGATCTACGCGACAATAATACATGTGCATCACTATGGATATAATTGCTTGTCCTATCCTTCCAAAAAAGAACTGGATAAGGTAACACGAAATGGACCCATTCCATCCACCATGGTGAACGTGGCAGCTAGCTCACAATTATTTCCTCCCCATTTTTGGTTACGTGTATTTTGCATGCCACTCCATTGCTTGGTCTTTTACCGTCATACATTAAGCATTAAGCGCTAATACGCTGATAGATTGCTAAAAAATACACACAAGCACATACATACATACATGCCAATAATTATTTATTTATTTTTGTTGCTACAACAATTGTACCAATATCAACGCAGTAACAAACAGTATTCTTACAACTATGACATTTGTTTAGTGTCATGTAGATCAATAATTCCTTCCTACAGTGTTTTACTCAGAGTCTGCTTGTTACCCCTTTGCCTTTGCGTATATGTGTATGTGTATGTGTCAAGGCCCGTTGAACAGTAGAAAAAGAAATACTTTTTCTGAGGTTACCAAAAGAATGTAGTCAAAGCCGGTTTGCTGGCCCAATAGAAGTGAAAACGAAATTACGCATTTAGCAGCTGGCGTATATCTCGTTTTTTTCTCTTACGCACCCTCTTTTTTTGGACGATTGCTTGTGCAAGCATTGCTGCGGGCTCCCGTTACACAAAGGTGAAGAAAAAAGAGGTTTATTCACCGCTTGGGATGGTCGAGTACTTTTTTTTCCTTACACTGCATTCGGAAACAAATCATCAATCAATGTTACTAACTAACAGACTAACAGATTAACTTACTAGTTGAATAACTAACAGACTAGCTAGCTAGCCAGCTAACTAACTAGCTAATTGACTAGGATGTTACCCCCATCATCTCTCATCATCATCGTCGTCGTTGTAATGATTCGTAAATGAATCCTTTTTTTCCTTTCATCATCCTATCCCTCTTATCTTCCTAATTTGCTTACCATTGTATCATCGACAATAAATTTCCTGCTTGGCTGGCTAGGCTAACCAGTGTCCACTATGGCTTAGTTCCTTTGTGTATTAGACGGACTATCTATGGCAATTACCCTCAATCTCTCCGTTGTGTATTGTGTCGCTGCCCCTCACACTCTCATTCATTACTCAATTGGCTCATCTCATTCAGTAGAGCTGAAATTAGTAAGAGTACAGTTGAAAATCCTACGCATTCGCCTTGGATCATCGATACTCTGCTAGAGAGTAATGTAACCGTTACAATAAACGCTAGAACTATTGCTACTACTAATTATATTCGTTGTGTTTAACTGTTGCCTTTTCGACTATCGAATTAATAGCGGAGTTTCGTGCTATCACTTAAAATACGCAACTATTACCGTCGTCATTCGTCGTAATCGTTCATCTATATTGTGTCTACACATTTTATACATCCATTCGCTGACCTACTTATTTACTCGTTCACCTACGCTATAGATATTACAGTTTATTCGCTTCATTATACTCCGACGATTCAATAGATACGCGACGTGTTATTGCGTTAATTCATTGCCCTTGTTCAACGTCACCTTTGCCGTGGCTTGCTATACATTTCTCCGCTCCTATCCATCACTCTACCTCTTTGTGTGTGTGTGTGTGTGTGTGTGTGTGTGTACGCAAGTATAAATTGCGTATTGCTTCATTGGCTGGACTTGTTATCGAACATACTCATTTACGCATCGGTTCAAGGTCTCAGTATTGATACATCGCTGCCAGTGCCAGTGCCATTGCTCTTTCATCGATCTGTCAGCAGACGCCATTCCTGCCATTCCATTAGAAAGCATCTGTCCATTTGCTTGGGTTATTTTCACCTTTCTGCCCTTTCTCTCTCGCTTGCTCTCTCTCTCTCTCTCTTTTTCTCTTTCTCCCTTCGAACACTTGTCCGCGTGCCTAAACAGGTTCTTGTCGCCAGTGTGTGTACCCCATCCCTCTAGGGACCTCGTTTATCACACCCTTCTCAATTCAATTACTTTGCATCCTTGTGTGTGTGTGTGTGCCATTATCGCCGACACCAACACCTAAAGTATACCCTCTTTTCTTTCCTCTTCCAAAATCCATCTACTTTGTTCATTGTGTGTGTGTCTCTTGCGCCTAGCAGGATAATTGCCGCGCTCACACGCCTCGTATCAACTTCCTTCCATCTTACAGTAATACGGCAATTTAGCAGCGTCAATAAGTAACAATAGCACTAGGCAAAAAACCTGTTACGCCCTGAGAGTATAAAACTACCTCGATCCGTTGCTCGTCTTAAAGGGCCAATCTATTGCCTAGTGTTCACACTTCCGTTTATTATATCTACACGCATACATCTCCGACTGTGTCAATTACAACTGTTTAATTGTTGTGTTGCTCCTTTCTATCTCTTTCTCTCTCTCTCTCTCTCGTTATTTCGTTCTCTTTATTTCTATTCCGCTTAATATTTCCGTTTAGTTAGTCATCTTTATTTCTATTTGACTCTGGTAATATATATACACAGTCCTTCTACGCCCTTCCTTATCTGGTTCGTGTGTGTGTGTGTGCATTATTATATACGCTGCCGTCCTCTTTTTTTCGTTTTACTGCGTTAGCACTTCCTTTCTATCTCTTTCTACGTACATTTGTTTATTTATCCACGTTATTCATCTTTCTCCTTTAGTTGCCGCTGCCTATTGGCTTTGTTGACCCTTATACCGAACTGTTTAGTATAATTTCCTAGTAGAACGTACAGTAATATATATATTGCTTGACGTGGATTGTAATACTCGCTCTCTCTCTCTCTTTCTATCCACATCATACCTATATCCATCTTCGTAGTCATTCCATCGTCTATTCATTCTTAATCACTCACTCCCTGTGTTAAGAATTAATTATTACACGCTTGACTCGTCAGCAATATATATATATCCTAAAGTACAGCTTGTCTATACCTTCTGTTCTTTCCTTATTCTTATCGGCGTTGTATTTGGCTAATATTTTTATATAGACTCCGATAGCTGTCGTTGCTACTTTCACGCTAACTAAATCTGCTTTTTCTTTGTCAAAGCGCACGCACGACTTGATCGATTATTATTTACGCCTTATCTCAACTATAGTTGACCTTAATTCTCTGTCAATTATTTGCAACGCTCCTCTCTCTCTCTCTCCCTCTGTTTACTCTAATACTATATTGTCCATCCTCGTATCCTCTGTCACTATTACTCCTCATACAGTCATCAACTATACAACTATTACAATCATTATTGCCATCATATCCGGGGTTTGAATCTCGTATTTGCACAACAGCGGTATATTAATTAATAATTGGTAAGTGGTTGACTTTGCCCACGTAGTAACATTCGAATCATTGATTCGTTGTACTCCTTGGCATTTCATAATAATTTACTTACTAACTTGTCATTTTACATTGTACTACATTATATCATATAGAGAAACTTGTTTCTTTAAAAACAATCCATTCTCACATTCACTCGCTCACTCACTCACTCATTCTTTGATTACTTCTCGCTTACGCGCACATTACTATGTCTCTTTCTCCAATCAACGGTGGCTCCATCATCCAATTCCCTCGTACTCACGGTATGTCCATGACACTAGGCCAATCAACTATGCCTCTTAATTCCGTTGCAGCTGCCCACGCAGCCGCCCACGCCGTATCGCAACAACGTATGGTTGTTGCCGACAACTCCATGGCCAAGCGCAATGCTAACAATGCGCAGAAACGTGCCAATCACAACGCAATCGAGCGTGCTCGTCGTGAATGCCTCAACTCCAAGTTCCAAGAGTTGGCCCATTCAATTCCCTCCCTGTCGCAGGTCCGTCGTCCATCCAAGTCGGTCATTGTGCAAAAGAGTCTCGAGTACATCTACTCGAGCAAGCAACGCACCGACATGCGCGAGCGTGAACTACGATCGGTCAAGAACGAGAACGTGTCCCTACGCGAGGAAGTCGACCGTCTTCGTCGTGCTCTCGGTCTTAGCCCATTGCCAGAGCGTCCTCGCACGCAATCACCCGAGCCGGAGGAGACGGCCGACACCACCGAGTTGGCTCGCACCCTCTCGTCCGACTCCTCCAAATCGACCGGTGCCGACAAGAAGAAGCGTACATCGTCGAACTACTCCACCGGTCACGATAACGATGAGGATAGCGACGAGTTGAGCGAGACCGGTCACTCGTTCTCCTCGCTCGTTTCACCGCAGGTACACACCCCGTCCACACCTACCGCGGGTATGTTCGCCTCGTCCGTTCAGAACTCACCCCGTACCATGGGTCCAACGAGTGCCGGTTCCATACCAGGCTTCCTCGACTACATGCACGGCGATATTAATGGCGGTATGTCCCCGGTGGTTTCAGGATTCGTGTCGCCACTCGGTTTCCCCACACAAGCCGTACACCCAGTGATGGACATGTACAGCACACCATTGTCCATCGCCACTACCGCTGCCGCCATGGCCGCTGCCGTACACGCCGCATCGCCATTGCCACACCAACAGATCTTCCTACCCAGCCCAAGTGAAGATGTGTTCAACATGAACGAGCTTATGATGTCCGGATGCATCGATCAGAGCAATAACGGTATGGTCTCGATGGGTTCAAGCCTAGCTACATCCAACTCGGCGATCATTGAACCACAGCAGATTCAAACACCACCACTTAACTAGATTGAGTGTGAAATACATGGAAAGTGATGTTATTATTGTTGCTGTTGCTGTTGTTGTATGTTGTTGTTACTATTACAATTGCAATTACCAGCATTCATTATTAGATTGCTTTGAATGATGTGTATATTGTAGTAACAGCATCAGCAATGATAATAGTATCCTTTCTATCTTTATTTTAATCTACTTTGCTTCTAGTCAAAGTTTTGTGGTTACGATATAGCTGGTACTATGTCGTGGCTGCTGTGTATTCTTACTGTTTCCTCGTTTTCTTTTCCGCTCGGCTTTATCATATCTCATATTGTGTTTGCACCCTCATATATATGCATACATACATACATGCACTACATCGATCTGCATTACATTCGCTCTTCATTCTTCATACGGCATTTGGCATTTACGCGTGTTGTGCGTATGTGGGGCGCCCATCATCATCATCACCTACATATGTATATGTATATATAGTGTTTCTGTGCCGACATATACTATATATATTCATATATGTATACTATTCCTCTTCCGCAAGCGATACACAGCTACATCCATATAGATAGGACATTATCATGACGTGCGCAATACATACTACGTGTCGTGTGCTGGTTCTCTCATCTTATCCGATGCTTGCATGTGTGAGCGCGTGATGCTATATATATATATATCGTCTATTATATTATATCACGCAACATACGCATACACACGCATACACACATACCACCTATGTATAGCATCTATCGTACGATGATGTTTTATTGGTATTATAGCTTTGGGAGACTCGAAAAAATCACAACAATTGACATTCCTCGTTATACATGAACGTCACGTTGTGTGCAAGCTAGACTCGATCTTATAGTACGTGTATAATATTGGCATTAGTAATGATAGTATATTCGATCATATATATATCTATTCATTGCTTCTTGTTTATACTATTACTGATCGTGTCTAGCTCGCCCTTCTCTCTCCTCTCCTCTCCTCTTCTCTCGCTACTTCCTCACTTTACTCCTTTTCACCATCCTACCCGTTTACTCTCTACATTTGCGTTATTGCTTTTTTTTACTTGGTTTTATTTGCTTATCCCACATCTATTTTAACATTTTTATCCCACAAGCATTTGATAAGAGAGTAAACCGGCTATTATATATTTACAACGATATGCTATGTTATTGTGATGTCAAGTCTATTATTATCTATTATTAATTTTTATTATTACCATATACATATACTACTACTACTACCACCGCCATTATATTACATGTGCGTGCATGTATACATATCCGATATGTGCACACACAAACGCTATTACTATTACTATTACTATTATATTACACATATACGCCAACATTTATATTTAAATGTTTTAATCGCTATCACCATTATCGTCATCATCATCGTTGCTGTGGTCGGGATGCTGTTGCACTTCTGATCGTCGAGTTTTGGCTCCTTTTGTGGCGGATTTCTTGATGTTGGCATGATCAGAGTTTTTCCTTGCGAATATCAGCATTCGCGGGTTCTTGTCCATAATCTCCTCGTTGCCTGAGGCCGACACGCCCTCCTTGAACCCGAGGGTACGTCGATGCGTGTAGCCTGGATAGCATTCGGTTCGGAATGCCATCGATCTAGTACACTCTAACGAGTGGGCCCGAGCAAGCTTGCGTACCTGCCAGCTGTTGTAGGGCTCGCCCGACTTTAGGCTAATGTGGATCTCGCCGTTGACCGTGTCGCCGCACTCCCGACTGGTCAGGAATGATTTGGCGGAGGCAAGAAGGCAATAATAATTCCTGATTCACTCGGATGTTGCGATCCTGGTCTTTAATACCCGCGCCTATTGCCGATACATACCAATGATGTGTATATACACATGACATATAGTGGAGATAAATATAACGTATAGATTTAATGCACATATAGATAGATATATAGATAGATAGATAGATAGATAGATGAATCGTAATGATTACAAGATTGTTGTCATCATCATCATTGTTATTGTTGTTTGTATTATTACTTATTTCTTTGCTTATGTATATATGTGTGTACGTGTCTACATTTCTTGTTCTCCTCCTCATGTTCCAAAAGTGTCCCAAGTTTACTTACCGGCATGCGGGAAATTGAATACAATCCGCGTGAATCTTCGATTGCGCAATGGCTTACAACTCGATAAATCCGTGCCATCAACGCCGAATAGAACGGTGGCCTCGGCTACCTTTACTGCTTCGGTGTTTGCATCCACTTCCTTATCGTATTTGGTCTTTGCGGTTTCCTCGTCGTCATAGGCCGTGGCAACCAACTGACTACCTTGCCCGCTTAAATGATGCTCAACGAGAGAACGAGCAAAACTAAAGTTTCCTATAGAAATGTGTCAACATTGATCATGCGTATACAATCCATATAGTGTATCCTGCTTACCTTCTCCAACAAGTAGAATGGTATCGTTTTCGGTGTAGAGCTGAGCTTCTAAACGCTTTTGTACGCGTACTTGAGCAGCAACTGCCGCTTTGCTTCGTTGAGATTTATGGTTTGTTTTTCGTTGTTTCCCTAGCGATACACTATCAGCTTTAGCGGACAACCACTCCTTGGTGGCTTGTTGTTTATGTGCTTTAGCTTGACGTTGTTGAAAGCTCGATAGTACTTGCTTCAGTTTGGCCTTCTTTGCTTTCGGCATGATGGAAAATTTTTATTAAAACAAGAAAAAAGTGATGTAACAAATTAACAGACAGCACAATGATTTGTATAGTGGTCAAATCTGTTTACATCACACCGTTAAATCGCTCGTCTTTTCTTTCTTTCTTTCTTTCTTGACTACTTTACAGTTATTACTTACACTAGTATACTTATAGTCGAGTCATCATGAGTTTCAACATGTTCGGCAGTGGTGGTGGTGCAGGTCCTGTTTTGGGCCAGAACCAAACAATCAATCCAAATAACATTGCTATGGCCGAGCAGGAACTTGACATGATCACTGACACGTTCAATCGGTAAGTAGGCATAATGGGATATGCATTCGCAGTTAAACCAATCTAATAAGCACGTTTCCTCTTCGTATATCCATCTTTAAAGCATTGTTGATGTTTGTCATAGCAAATGTATCAAGAACAAATACATTGACGGTGAACTGACCAAGGGTGAATCAGTATGCATTGATCGTTGTGTAAGCAAGTTCTTCACCGTTAATAAGACTGTTGGTGAAAAATTAATGGCGCAGCAACAACAAATGCAACAAAAGTAAACGCGCATAACTAGCGTCGCGTATCGCTTTCCTTTCATTGACGTGTTTCAAGCGGTGGATGCACACAAATAGCTAGTAAAATTATGGTTACCTATTTATTATCATCTACTTCCCAATATTACTTAATGCGTAAGCGCTAATAAATGTTCATTAATGCAAATGCAGATGACATCAATCGTGCTAGCGGTTTAAAGTACAATAGCGGTCAGCATATCGTCGTCTTCCACATCTGTGTCGCCCACTTTATGCTGTGGATCGAGAATATCACCCTCCAACTCTAGTCGAACATTTGCTGTCTCGGGCAATTGTCGAATGCGAATGTACTCGTTTATGATTGTGCTTACAAGCGTAGTCTATTAGCAATCGCATATTGTAACATTAGTAATACGATGATAATTGGATGGTAACTCGATGATTATGACTTACCGGTTTAACGCGTAACTTCTCGTCGTTTCCAGCTTTGTCGCGTATTTTCAAATGAATCCATACGGGTGTTTCATTAGACGCTTGATTAGAACGACCATCTGCCAAAACATTACTATTGTCGTCCTCGACTGCCGATACTAATTCAGCCAATTTACGCTTCCTTGACAGTTCACGTTCCACGCTTATATACTCGAATGTATCTACCGTGAATGCCTCTATGGTTGTATTGTAATGACCATTTAACTAACGAGTATACTTGAGCGTTAGTCGTAAATGTCCACTTACCGATTTCTACGTTACTCGTAATCCCTAAACTATGTGGTGTACCATGCGGATATAGTCGTACATTCTTGAATACCAACACCACGTTATTCCTGGCCAAGTTCTTGCATTGACAATAGCCGTCTAGTAGTGCTTCAAATGGTTCAGTGGAATGCATACTAAATACGAGTGGACGTTCAAATTCCGCTAATTGTAGCGCGTTCTGCGTTGTAACGGGTAGCTGTGGATGTCGAATTGTTTTTATTAATATGTCAATCTTTGTGCCTTGACCTGACGACAAGCCATTTCGTGTCGTGCCGATATCAAATTGTTGTGGAATGTCTGATGCTATCTTCTGTAGCTCAGGATCAAGATCGACCAGACTAGTTGTATCAATCTCGTTCTCTGTATCTACCAAATGATCATTACTGTCATCGTTGCACATTCTATTAATCCGCTAATTATACTAATCAATGATTTCTTACATGTCATCTTCACCATTATACTGCGTGTTTAACTCGTGACCTCTACGTCGTGGTATGGCGAACTCTGGTGGCGGCGTTAACGATCGTTCCCTTTCTTCCTCTTCCTCTTCCTCTTCATCATTGTCATCATTGTCATCATCGTCAGATATTACAAGATTTCTAATGTAGATTTCTCATTAATAAATCGAGTTGTTGCATAGCCACAATAGGATACGTACACTGTTGATCCATTACCGCTATTACTATTACTACTAGTAGTTGATCGAGTGCTAGTCTTCGTTTTATGACGCATATCGGATGTGTCCTTAGTGGATTTAACATTTGTTGCCGTGTTTTCATCATCGCTATCGTCGGACAGTAATACAGATACTATCCATATCATTATAATTAATATGAAGCATACTACACTAGAAACATAAATAACCCGTGCTTACCATTATTATTCAAGTAGTGTGTACTGGCTCGACGGAAAAACGAATCAACTTGTTCGTCGTCATCGCTCACTGATTGCATTGGCGTATCCTGTATGGAAGGTTGTTTGGTGAGTGGTGTACGCTGCGCCGATAGCTTCTGCGGCTTGATACGTGGCCGTGGTTGCCGCGCTGATTCCGATGACGAACTATCCGTGTCAGACATGACGAAGCTAACAACGAAAGAAACAAGTATATAAGGTCAATCTCAACTAATTGTAAATTCAAAATAAAGCGAAGAGCAATTCGTGCGACTTCTGTTTATTATTATTATTATTATTAGCCTTTTTACTTTTGTTTATTTATTTCACTTCTTATCCTCACAGCTGTATTGCCCTTTCATCAGACGACTCGTCTGTTTTGTGGATGCAGTCGCCAGTCAGCGCTAATTCTGTGGTTTCATCGGCCAACCCTTTGTCAGATTCCTTAATACCAACTACTACAGCTAACACTGCATCTACCTCCATTATTGCGGTTACCTCACCGCGAAATCAGTTGTTGACGGTGGAGCCTTCATTAGCCAGTCATACGCGTATTACCGAGGCAGCGTCAAGTGTGGCAACAGCCATTGATTTACGTAGTATAGAGACGGAGCAAGGCTCTATGGATCGCGTGAGCCAACTACAAGATGCTGTCGATCAGGTAATTATCTTGTTATAGCGGGAGGGATACCAATCAGCTTGTTGGCTAATATCCATTCTACGCCAGTTGACCGTTCAGTTCGTCAGTAGTCTAGACTACCTGAGCACTCGGGCACCAATGGTAGCACATGATACAACGGTGGCAGCGGCACGTTCACATGGTAAGAAGTTGTCATGTTTATTACGCGATTCAATTAACGAAATAATACACTAGAACGTGCACTTCCATTGGATCAACTGGAGAGTAAGTGGATAGGGTGTTATCGTTAATAACAATAATAGGACGCAGCTTATCGCGTGTCATTAGAGGAAAGCCGAGAATTAGCATCGGATATTGCAAAGCGTTGTCGGCAAATTGACACGCTTATTGACGCGTTACCTACACACGAATTATCGAAAGAGGAAGAGGTAAGCAATACGTGTTTGTCGTGTAATAGGCGTGTACGCGATGATATTAATTATTGCATTCACCCTCTTAGGCAGCGGTATTTGCAAAACTGGAGCAAGAGAATCAACAGGCAGATGATGCGTATAAAGCAGCCGTGGAACATGCTAGTAAGTTGTAGAAAGCACTCTATCTACGTTGTAAACTGTATAAATATTAATAATTTACGTAGAATCATTGTTGGATCAACTTAAGAATGCGCTACGTGCAGTCGCTGATAGTCGATATGATTAGCAATCGTTATAACCATCTGATCTATACGTAATTTTGCTACAAGTAATACTAATTTATGACACTTGATATAAAATAAACATAGCTGTGCGATATTTATCTTTATTGTTGTTGTTGTTATATGCGTGTGTGTAGTTGTCGCGGAAATCATAAAGCATATGAGGTTGCTGTCACTGTTCGGTTGAATTACAAAAGCAAAGGAAAAAAGAAAAATACTAAATATTCCGCTTCCTTCCATTTTACTCGTAGTTTATCTGTCATGTCGTTTTTCAATCCAACTAATCCGCCAACTGCGGAACAACAAAAGACCGCGCAACGGGTGATGGAATCCTGTGCTGCTAAAACGGTATTTAGCGGTGGTGCAGGTATGTTAATTGCGCGTGTTTAGTATCTTTAACTTTATTACTATTACTATTACTTACCTACTATTCATATTCAATAAGGCTTTGGTATTGGCGCTTTGTTCGGCTTGTTCATGGCGGGCTTGGACTTTTCAGGGCCGGAACAGCATTTGAATAAGCCAGAGCCAAAGCTTAAGGAACAAGTAAAGGACGTGTTCAAGGATATGGGTAAACGAAGCTACGCGTCAGCAAAGAACTTTGCCGTAGTAGCGGCCATATATACAGGCGTGGAATGTTATATCGAATCGGTAAGTATACGACTAGTAGTAGTAGTAGTACTGCTAGATCATATGGGATAATACTAATGACAAACCTACCATTCTAGTATCGCGCAACCAACGATTTGTATAATAGTGTGTCGGCCGGTTGTATTACTGGAGGTATCTTAGCCGCTAAAAGTAAGCTAATAGTATAATTAGAAACGATCATGATATGATCGAGTGAGATACGAGATTAAACTAGCTAACTAACTAACTAACTAACTAACCTGCTCTAACGCGTTTAGGTGGACCCAAGATGGTAGTGGGTGGATGCGCGGGATTTGCAGCATTCTCGGCAGCTATCGACTGGTACATGCATAAGGATCATTAGAGATCATTGAAACATGGCTAGACTACATGTTATTCAACTGTAAACATAGATGCTTGCTATCTAAATACTACACAATAAACTGACTACTTTAATGATAATAACACGCGTGGATTAAAATGAATGGTGCGAAATAATAATAATAATACTCGTATTATTACATGCGACAACTATTCGAGTACAATATTGGCCATTAATACATTACCGTAAATGTCCGATAATCACGAATATCATCGTCGTCATCATTATCATCATCATTATCATCATTCTAATAATATTAAAAGAAAAAAATCATCATTCTAATAACTGGCGATAATGATAGATTACGAATAAAAACATTCCATGTTTCTTATAGGCTGTAGTTGAGTGTACAAATGTGGCGATGTACATATATATGATTGATTAGCAGTTTTAAATTACAAGTTTAAATTGTACTTCATCCCACTAGTATAAGAGTACATTAAAAGGCAGCGTAATCAAACCCGTTCTATCGTCCAGTATTCGCACCTTCGGGTGCCGTCCTTGGTTCCTCTACAGAGCGAACAGCACTCTCGCCTTTTACTAGAGCGCTCCGTGTAGGGGAATACTTAAAAGGATTATCTCAATTTTTCTGCCTCCATTAGGAGGATTTTCTATATCTAATCAAAAATGAATACTAAATTATTAATGTGGATGCATTTTAGTATCGGCATGAGCGAACATCAAATAGTAAATGAACTTGTTGGACCCGTTGTCATTGTGTACGCGTGTAACCATTAGAATGTTTATATGAAAGCCAACAAGCCAGTAATGAAATACATTTAAAAGCTATAATAATATTGTATCGAATAGTGAATATGTTTTATTGATGATGAAATCATTAGATCATACAGCGATAGCAGTAGTTGTATGGTCATGCTGTGCGAGTGCCATCACATTCTCATTGTCTATATGATTGCTAATCGATTCAATGACATATTAGCATCTTGGTATAATGAATCAGCTATTGCTCGGTATTTACCGTATGCTAATAGTGTATCGACTAGAACGTAGGACTAACTGGTCTACTAGGTGTACCAGCGCGTGGTGGCTGCTCTCTTAATATGCGTAGAGGAGATGTGCAAGCAGACGGACCAAACATTGCTGTGTAATACACTTTAAGGAAATAATGCATCGCAGGAATGGCTACATTTATATCACCTGATTGTAAGGCAGCATAATCTTCATTTTCCCGAAACTCATTTAAATAACCTAGTACAGCTTGTCCCGTCACTACATAGTTGGTAGCATAAGGGTTCTCCCCTTGCTTGAGAGCAACAAATATCTTTAAGCATCCAGTTATCGCATTCTTAAGCTCGTTACAGCTCACGGATTGTTGAGGTGGATTCGATGATAAGTATGCCTCATTTATCGGGTCTATAGGTCGCCAGTCTTGTCCCTTTTCAAATACGTCCGTTGAATCAAAATCTATAATCTTTACAATTGGTTTACCACCAGCTGGATTCTTCTCTAGCATAATATCTACACTTCATTATAGGTATATTTCATTATTGTAATATTTACTTACTTTTCTGGTACAGATCACGATGAATAATGCCGGCATTGTAAAGATAAATTGCGCCTACAAAGCAATTAGTAATCATGCTATATATATGATCATAATGCTTACCTTTAATAATTTCAGGCAATATTTGGGAAGTAGCAATATATGCCTGAGAAATGGTATGTCTCTTAAAGTATTCATCTAGAGTTTCACCATCGATATAGCTGTAAAGGTGACAGTAGTATTCAATGTCGTTGTCTTTTTTTTTATCAAAGCTAAATTGATGCAATGGATCCATGACATTGCGTCGACCTACAGTGTCGAGGCTTGTCAAACTCTTTGCTTTCAGCAATTCCTATTTTGCACCATAGATGAGTGAGGTTATTTGAATAATAGACCGATATACTTACTCTGAATGCTTTTACTTCTTTGGTTACTCGATCGCATTTCATAAAGGCAGCTTGATTGTTCCAAGTTACTTGGGCTAGTCTAAGAAACCTTTTATTTCCTCCACACCAGCGTATTTTCGATAGTCCATATTTGTGCATGTTATCCTCAACGTGTTGCTGGGCAGAAGTAAAAGGAAGAGGGGCATCACCTATAAGCAGGTTAGCAGGCATCAGATAGACTACGTATGAATAGCTTGCCTTCTTTGTTGAAAAAGCCGCCATATGAGTGAATGCTGGGTAGTTGGGATAACAGTGCTAGAGCACAAGTGATAATAGCCAATGTAGAATGTGGAGTTACTCGCATATTGTTCGTTACTGTTTAAGAGCAAAGAAGTGAACGTGCGTATGTTGTGCGTGTAAATGAGAAGAGGATAGTGAGCTATTGACTTGTTCACGGCAAATGGCTGCACATTTATAGGTGAAAGGCCGATGGCTACGGTATTGAAGCGTTTCTTAACCGACGTATCAAATAAACGAACCACGCAACAATTCGCCATGTGTAATTTCGAATGAAGGATATTAGGCGACATTTACGGTACTCATTTACAGCTGTGATTCTGTTACAGCTAATGTGATTGAATTCAAAATGGTGCTTTGGAATGTTTTTCAAACAGAATATCAAATAAACAAAGCATGTCATTTCGCCATGTGTAGCCACTAATTATAGATATTGAATGACATTAGGGTACTGACTTTATTGCAAACCAGCATGAATAAAGGCCATAATAAATATTGAATGCTACTAAGGTCCTGATTATATTGCGGCTAACGTGAATAAAATCCATAATAGTGTATTGAATTCTGCTACAATTGAAACGTATATGATTGATATTGAAATGGAATGGAATTCGATTTAGTTCCAATAATAGCACGATCTACATAATGCATTAGTATGCAACTAGCTAACGTTAAAGCATTCAAGATAATAGACAAGTCATTGAATACACTCCAACTATGATGACAATGACCATTAAACCGCTGTTTCTACTTGTAAGCCATGCTGTCATTCAGTTATAGCTCGTGATTCAAGTATTAGGTAGTAGCAGTGTATCCATGTCAATACACGCACGATCACGTCAGATGGTTAGTATCTATTGTGTTGTTCGATGATTTGCTATACAATTCATTACAATGACTACAGGTAAATATACATCCATTGATATTAATGCATAATCAGTGAGTAGATGAGTGATATATTCTAGTTGGCTGTATACTGCTGATAACTGAATAAGAATGATAGGAATAGCAGCAGTAGCAGCAGTAGTAGCTAGCTAGTTGTACTGGTTGAAAGCAAAGTATGTTCAATAGAGTGTAGAGAATACAGTGATATGTATGAAGTTGATATGGTGTTTATTGGCTGAATGAGAATAGAAGCAGAGAGACAAGTAGTATGGATAGCAGTAGGAGTGAATAGAGCGAATGAGCACATATGCTTATAGAATACAAACAAATCGATAGATACCAGTCTATTACCAATTAGTAGGTGTACTAATAGCTTTATTGCTTTTTATTAATAAATGGCTTATACGAGTGTAATGAGCATAGAAAAGTAAACAAACGGAACTTACTTGAAGCGTACACAGTATGCAAAACAGCATACAGGATAGCGTTAGACGCGCAAGCATTACCCGTAACTAGTGCACAGTAGAAACCTAATAAACAGACAGCAGCATACCTTGCAATACAAAGAGTAGTAGATGAGCACTGTTAACGTACAAAGAAATAAACGTGCGAGTGGATCATGACGCAATGACAGCTGTAACGCACTCGCAGGAACAGCACGATAGTCTTGTCGTGCACAAGTGCTACAGGCTGAAGGGGAGGTGATTACAGCAGAATAAAGTGAGTATGAACGCGTGATCGTAGTGATCGTGCGTAGAAAAGCAGCGCAAACTACAAAGAGGTAAGCACAATAAACAGGATGAATAGAACGCGTAGATGATGACGCGAACTACCATTAGATCAACGACAACAACAAGGAGTGGTGAACAGCGAACGCGAGTAAAACATAAACAAGCGAGAGAGGAGAAAGTACAAGTACACGAGTGTGCTAAGCAAAGGTAAGCGTATACAAGGAATAGGAGAAAGAGAAACAAAGAACAGGTACAGCGAGCATCACGAATACAAGTAGTGAACGGCGAAGAAAGAGAGAAAAGAAAGAGTAAACAATAGAGAGAGAGAGAGAGAGAGGAGTGAACGTGTAAAGCAGGTGGTATTCACCAATAACCAAGAATGAATAGGAACTATTAACCACCAGGTACATGTAACCATGCGAGTTAGTTACGCGGTATAGGTTCATGTAGGATGCACTGGTCAATATAGGGAGCATATAGATACGTAGTCGAGAATGGCACGCGTTGCTTCACAGCCTGTTGATATGTAGAGAGTGACGTTAGACGGCGTAGATCAGGTAATAGTAGACAGAGCGGCACACGACTGAATGTCCCTTTGACCGGGTATTATATATACATGCTAGATCGTGAAACTAAACTGCCTTTTAGAACAGGAGTTAGTCATGATGAAGTGAAAGCGTCAAGCCTCATAGGACACGCTCGAGGTCTGTTCTAGACTCACTCGTTAATAACAATAAACCTTTAGTACACCTTGCGTAGAATCACGTAGCAGTAACCGATCAATATATGTTCCATATTACTATGTAGCCGAAGACGGTATGTAGCGAGCTATGCGTTACTCGTTTATTCGTTATTTGCGTATCTATTGCCATGGCATTAATTGATGCTAACAATGTTCGTTAGTACACTCATTATTTACCATTCATAATTATCAGTTAGCATCAGTCATTCTGTATAGTCATTGTATATCTAGTTGTATACACGTAATCAAGTCCATTGCTGGCTATACTCCTAATGACGAACACATCATATTGCAGCAGTACATTTAAAGCTATAATACTATTGTATCGAAATAGTGAGTATGTTTTATTGATGATGAAATCATTAGATCATACAGCGATAGCAGTAGTTGTATGGTCATGCTGTGCGAGTGTCATCACATTCTCATTGTCTATATGATTGCTAATCGATTCAATGACATATTAGCATCTTGGTATAATGAATCAGCTATTGCTCGGTATTTACCGTATACTAATAGTGTATCGACTAGAACGTAGGACTAACTGGTCTACTAGGTGTACCAGCGCGTGGTGGCTCTACTCTCAATATGCGTATAGGAGCTGTGCAAACAGACGGACTAAGCTTTGGTGCGTAATGCACTTTAAGGAAATAATGCATCGCAGGAATGGCTACATTTATATCACCTGATTGTAAGGCAGCATAATCTTCATTTTCCCGAAACTCATTTAAATAACCTAGTGCAGCTTGTCCTGTCACTACATAGTTGGTAGCATAAGGGTTCTCCCCTTGCTTGAGAGTAACAAATGGGTCCAAGAATTCAGTTATCACACCATTAAGCTCGTTACAGCTCGCGGATTGCGATGGCAAGTATGCCTCATTCGTCGGACTTATAGGTCGCCAGTCTTGTCCCTTTTCAAATACGTCCGTTGAATCAAAATCTATAATCTTTACAATTGGTTTACCAGCTGGATTCTTCTCTAGCATAATATCTACACTCCATTGTTAGTGTAGCTCATAGTTATCAATATTTACTTACTTTTTGGAAGCAGGTCATAATGGATAATGCCGGCATTGTAAAGATAAATTGCGCCTACAAAGCAACTAGTAAATATACTTTAAAAGTAATCATAATGCTTACCTTTAATAATTTCAGGCAATATTTGGGAAGTAGCAATATATGCCTGAGAAATGGTATGTCTCTTGAAGTACTCATCTAGAGTTTCACCGTCGATAAATCTGTAAAGATGGCAAACGTATCTAATGCGGTTTTCTTCGTAAAATTCAAATTGATGCAATGGATCCATGACATTTTGTCGACCTATTGTGTCGAGGCTTGTCAATCCCTTTGCTCCCTTCAACGCCTGTTTTTATACTATATGATGAGTGAAGTGATCTGACTAATAGATCGATGTACTTACATTGAATGCATGAATCTCTCTGTCGGTTACTTCTTCCATATCTATTTCCGAATCCTTTATTGGGCCAGATACTGATACTATAGCGCATTTCATAAAGGCATCGTGATTCTCCCAATTTACCCGAGCAAGACTAAGCGTCTTCTTATTTCTACTGGACCACTGAATATCCAATAGTTTAAGACCTATTTTGTTGGCCTCGACATATCTCTGGGCAAAAGTGGTGATAGTGTTACCACCTATAAGCAAGTTAGCAAACATCGGATAAACTACATATGGATAACTTGCCTCCTTTGCTAAAAATACCAAGGATTGAATGAACGCTGGATATCTGGGATAACAGTGCTAGAGCACAAGTACTAATAGCCAATGTAGAATGTGGAGTTACTCGCATATTGTTCGTTACGGCCTAAGCGCAAAGAAGTGAATGTGCGTATGTTGTGCGTGTAAATGAGAAGAGGATAGTGAGCTATTGACTTGTTCACGGCAAATGGCTGCACATTTATAGGTGAAAGGCCGATGGCTACGGTATTGAAGCGTTTCTTAACCGACGTATCAAATAAACGAACCACGCAACAATTCGCCATGTGTAATTTCGAATGAAGGATATTAGGCGACATTTACGGTACTCATTTACAGCTGTGATTCTGTTACAGCTAACGTGGATGAATACAGAATAGTGTATTGGTATGTTTTTCAAACGATGTATCAAATAAAGGAACCATGAAATTGCTGGCCCCATGTAATTTCGAATGATAGACATTGAATGACATTATGATATTGGCCTTATTGCAAACCAACATGAATAAAGGCCTAATAAATACTGAATACTATTAGGGTCCTGATTATATTGCGGCTAATATGAATAAAATCCATAATAGTGCAATGAATTCAGCTGCGATTGAAACGTATATGATTGATATTGAAATGGAATGGAATTCGATTTAGTTCCAATAATAGCACGATCTACATAATGCATTAGTATGCAACTAGCTAACGTTAAAG
The DNA here is from genome assembly GCA_025201365.1 of Syncephalis plumigaleata. Taxonomy (NCBI): domain Eukaryota; kingdom Fungi; phylum Zoopagomycota; class Zoopagomycetes; order Zoopagales; family Piptocephalidaceae; genus Syncephalis; species Syncephalis plumigaleata. The sequence goes on from JAIXMF010000001.1 coordinate 2,636,095, forward strand.
CATTCAAGATAATAGACAAGTCATTGAATACACTCCAACTATGATGACAATGACCATTAAACCGCTGTTTCTACTTGTAAGCCATGCTGTCATTCAGTTATAGCTCGTGATTCAAGTATTAGGTAGTAGCAGTGTATCCATGTGTAACAACCTATACGTGCTCTGAATAGTTCAAGGATAAGATAATCTTTTTATTTAATAAATGTGTAGAGTATTTATAATAAATTGTGATTACAAATGTTTTACAAACAAGTTGTAATCGTACTCACGATTCGGTTATCGTTACCGAACTATTCTCATGAAAAATATAAGTAAGAGGAAAATGTTTTCATCACACCATGTCAATACACGCACGATCACGTCAGATGGTTAGTATCTATTGTGTTGTTCGATGATTTGCTATACAATTCATTACAATGACTACAGGTAAATATACATCCACTGATATTACTACTAGTCGTGTATTTGAATGATACGATACTTGCCTAGTTGTGTCGGAATAGTTTCATTCCCATCCAGTTGCAAGTGACTGCATAGATAAATAGTGGTAATGATAGTGGTACTAGTAGGCAGTAGTACTGATCATCACGTATCCAATCGAGTATCTGTATGAATTATATAAATATTGTGCTTATTCTAGTTCATTCTTTCATACTTACTACACTGCCAGTATCAGGCATCCATTTGGATATGAATACCGAGTACATGCCGCATACGAACATGATATAGGTAGCAATGAGCAGTATCCAGCCCCAGAATGGAGTGGAATCCGGATCCTCTGCTCCTAATTGTTGGTGTGATGCCTCAAATATCAGTGGTGGTCTGACTCGTCTTTCCGATATAGATGCTACAGCTCCCGTGATTGTCATTTCATTTGAATATCGTGAATGCTCTTGCAATGGTAATGATTGTGCACGTAATCGTTGATCAACCCCTGAGTTATGCTGAGTATAATGCAATGAAAATGCTGTTCTTGCTTACCTAGTAGCTCACGGTCAAGCAACGGTGTATGCGTGGACGTTAAAGCGGAATAGTAATCGTGTGTGGTAGTGGCAGCGCGAAATCGATTTGTATTGCAGTTGACGGATAATCCACTACCATTGCTGTTTAGATGATTATGACTATGACGTATGCTCGTTGCTTGATTAGATCGAGCCGATAGACTACTGGTAGAATGTGAACGATCCATGTTTATACCACGGGTTAATCGACGTCGAAGTTCACTATCGCCTTCCTCGATACTGCCATAGTTACTTGAGGCAGCAGTTTCATTACAAATGGCTGCCACCCGTCCAAATAGTAGTGTGCTTCGAGGTCGTCCATTAGGTAGTGTGTTTGTATGTTCGGTAGTGTCAGTTGCCATAGACATGCTACGTGTACGGCTAGATTCCATAGTAGGACTAGTTGTCGCTGCTGTAGAGACACGTTCTATTGGAGTGGTTGTTGTGGTAATAATAGCAGAATGACGATACTGATTACGTGCAGACTCGATTGGAGAGTCATCTATATCGTTTTGACCTAAATATGCTCCTGTAAGGTAGTGATGAGCAGACGGTGATGAAGTCATAGCGTGTATATAGAGAGGGTGGCAAGCGTATTATCAAGTGAACGTGATACATTAAACAGAAAGGATAGGAGGCTGATTGAATGATTGAATTGATGTGCACGACTGTCATCCAATTTTAATTACACTATGATATGCGATAATCTATATATTATAAAATTCATATTGCAACGGACATCATGAATAGACAGCTTGCTAATGCTTTATTGACAGAATTTGAAAGCTCCGGCAGCAAAACTAAGGCACTCCTCATCTGAAGGACAATCGGCTTTGGTATTACATCTTTTTGCTTGTGCTGTTGCACTTGTGAATATCGCAAGAAGCAGTATAATATAAATAAACACGAATGCGCTCATCCTCGAGATTCGCTCCATTGTGATATCCTAATCGTTGAGATAACTTGATGTTGACCAGTTGTTGTAGGAAAGACAAGAAGAATGTTTGATGGTAAATGGAAAAGTTGATGGCGCTGCTTGGGTGTAACTATTGCCACCATTAAAATCATTGGTTGGAGAATGCTCATGTGGTGAATGCAAGTTGTACTAAAAATAGCGATGGCATCAATAAAGAAGACAATCTGATGGACAGTTATCCAATGATTTGGTATGTATCGACTAAAGAATATCTATATGAAATTATGATTTATCTTGTATACAAGGATAGCGAATTGAACGCATAAGATGGCATTGGTGCATTATGCTTATTATGCTATGTGTACATATTCAAATGTACCAATAGATGATGCTTAATGTAAGAAATGCAGCATCATTTCTATAAGTTGTTTAATGTTACGACTATTGGAATATAATTCATTTCGTTATCAATATTTGCACTGTACTGATATGATGTAGCATTCGGATGGGCAAATTTATCATCAGTTGATGTTCATACAGCAACAATTAGTATGGACGATGTACTGCTAATACATCTAGACGACCTCCTCGCGGTTTTAAGCCAAAGAATCGTACCGGTCGCATGTCGCTACTGATCCATGATGGTATTGTAATAACGAAACGACGAATCAGTATAGATAGCGTAAGTTGTAATTCCATCCATGCTAGACTATACATAATATTGCTGTTTATTAACAAGCTAGTCAGCTATATCCGTAGTCGCTTCTTACCTCTGCCCTAAACATGCGCGTGCACCCATTGAGAATGCTAGCAGGTTTTGTCGCATCAATTTACGTTTTTCAGGCGTTGTATTCAACCAGCGATCAGGATGGAAACATTCGGTATTTTCACCAAATATCTGTGGCGTAAGATGAATTGCCGACGATACTGGATGTATAACAAACTGCTCGGGCAAATTAGCACAGAATAGCAATGACATGTAACAGATAGTAGTAGTAGTAGTTACCCCTTGAGGAAGATAAACATCGCAAATGACCACACCACCGGAGGGTACAACTCGTTGACTCGCACCACCAACCGTTCTTAGTCGCATCGATTCAAGGATGACAGCATTGAGAAGTGGTAGGTGTTTCACCGTTGAATGCGTGATTACTTGATCTCGATCAGGAATTGCCACTAGTAATTCATGCTCTAATCGTTGGTGTATAGCTGGATGTTCCAAGATGAAATGCAATGTCCTGTGGCAATATATTGGATGTTATGTACTCCTCATTAGAAGCATGTGTCATTATCAATATGCCTACCAGGTAAGGTTCAGTGCTGTTGTATCAGTACCACCAAGTCTAAATGATCATTAGCATTTGTATTTGACGTCGGTTACAATTGCTTACAATTGCACGATTGATTCGGCAATAATCTGATCGATATCAAGACGATTGCCAGTTTCCGGATCGACTGCTTCGATTAGTCGTTGTAGCACATCTTTAACACGAGTGCTATCCGTTACTTGTTCATCTTTCATTGAGTTGATACGCTCGCAAACGATGGATCGTGCAAACCAATGTGGTATTTGTATGTAAATAACTATCGTATCATTCATTGTGACCTACTTCAATTAGCAATCGCTCTGATTCGAAATACTTTGGCATGATCCATGGATGACATAATCTACCAAATACATTCTTCTATCGAATGCACAGATAGATAGATATACACATTAAAGTTGTTGTCGTCGTTGTTGTTTATTCCAGTAGACACTGCTTACCAGCATTCCCAGATAGGTCATGTCGTTGATCCAACGGAAAACAGGATGTGCCGTATCATTACCGTCAGCCTTCAATGTATGGAATGAACCTCCAAATGCCACTTCGCCAATTACATCCTAGTCAATTCATTAGTACTCGTATACATATATACATACATACACGTGTCAATGTATCGATCATACTAATGTGGCACAATGGAACAGTTTCATTATATCAAATGATTCACCGGTATCAGCATAGCGGGACACTTGTGCTGCAATGGCAGCTGCTCCTGCCTCATAGATAAGTGGCTCCAGTTCTGTGATAGACGTGGCCGAGAATGCCGGACCAATGAGTCGTTTCTACATAGTGCGAAGGCAAGCAAGCAAGCAGATAAGCAATTAGTTGCATGGTCATGGAATTGGCTACTTCCTACCAGTTGACGATGATGTTCCGCGTTCCTATACATCCATATTCATGAGTGTATTGCTAGTTTCCTCGCGTAAGTGACTGACCTGGTGGAGAATATACTCTCACGATGAAATGCAAAATTCCTATAGCTTTCTGGCTTGCTAAACTTTGTGGAACTATAGATTACCTTCAAGGCATCAGGATCGATTGTTGCCACTGCATTAGAACCTAATCGATACATGTATATACATAAATAAGCGATATTTCACAGGTATGACAACGATAACCACTAACTTAGACGGTATATCTTTCCATAACGTTGACTCATTGCCACGCTATAAGCCGTATAATTGCCGGTGGCCATTTGGTATAGGGTAATCAAGCGTGCAATTATGGCCGGTCTCACACCTGGTATCTTTGCAATGGGCGAGAATAGCTCGTCATAAAGTATCTGGCAAACAATGAGCTACTGTTTCAATCGATAATGATCATTCTACCTTGCTCAGTAAAGATGCACCACAAACTATTGCTACAAACTTCCAATCGAGTAGCACTTCCATTAGTGGATAATATAGGCTTGGATACATACTAAGAAATGAATAAGAAACGATATTGCTGGAGGAAAGGAGTAAAAGAAGCAACAATGCCATGAAGATCCTTGGATACTTGCTATTACATCCATTAAGTTATATCTAATGATGACTGCTTACATTGTTATCTTTCTCCTTGTTATACCAATAATGACATCGATGATGCAGCTAGCATCAATAGATGCGTATTTGCAATGTTCTTTGTTACATATCTCGCAAATGTTATGACTGATCAATACACGCTAATATGGACTCATTGTATATACAATCTATGCCAAGCCATGTCAATTGGCAATTACTATTCAATCTATGACATTGTCAGTCTACTAGCAAAGATAATCCAAGCATTGTATTGATTAGACATTGATGGCGTAAGAGACAGCCTTAACGAGTCTAGTTGCCACGTAATACATTCTTTAGTTGAGCAAACTATCATTAACACCATCCAATGGATTATTGCTAGCATGGGCTGATCTGTCGAGTGCATCCAGTGGTGTTACAAAGACAATGGTAACGCGTTGGGTCATTCGCTTGTCCGTTTCCATTCGTGCAACATCAGCTGAATGGAACGCCTTTGAACGGTTCTTTCGCCAGAAATGAAACTCCCGAAAAGGAGTAGCCGAGAACGAGACGTCAACTTGATAAATCCTCGCTCTCTCCCCTCCCCCCAACGATAGCGACATTTGTACTTCTCTCGTCGGCATTTTTGTTATTTCTCAGTATCTGTTCAGTTATTGTACCTTTTTTGATTCTATACGGTTCAGTCTACCCACTCTATCTGTACTAACATCATTATGGTATGTACACGTTGCATGTACCATTATTACCATAGTCCATTCAATCTACAATGATATACTGACGTTTTATTGCGAATAAATAGACTGTGACTAACCTCAGCAATAGCCAAGTTATCCGTCTAAAGGAGGAATTCAGTGTATTGGACGCTGATAACCGCGGCACCATCAACTTTGATAGTCTACTTGCCCTTTACTATGAACTAGATGTTGCAACGGATAAAGACGAGCTTGAACAGCTAGTTGGTTCGAAAGCAGTTGAAGCCAATCTATTCGACATTGATGCAGCGTTGCAGACTTACGGCAAGCTCAACGAGTTGGCCATTCAGCGTCAGCAGGAAAGGGAAGCGCAACTACGCCATGCCTTCAAGCTATTCGATCGTGATCACGATGGCAAGGTCACGGCCGAGGAATTGCAGATGATCATGACCCATGTAACCAAAGAGCAGTATACAACGGATGAGGCGGCGGAACTCGTCACCATACTGGATACCGATAAGAATGGCTTTATCGATGTTGACGAGCTACTCGGACTGATAGTAAGTGATTGCTGCACGTTCCGCACATAGAAGCAGTAGAGCTAATCATGAATTATTAGAAATCACGCGGTGAAGTAGCAGCAAGCTAAGCGCACCATGTCCTTCAATAAATGATATGGCTCATCTTGCTAGTTGTTTATAACCACATCTATCTGAATGATACATTGTCGTAGCATGTGTGGTGTTCGATATTGATTCTATTTTATTTATGTGCAATGATATGAAATGTAAACATGAACAAGCAATACTACTACTAATACTAATCATTGATGAGAGATAAAAAGCAACGAGTAATGCATTAATATTTCATACGTATACAAATACCATGGAATCTCATGCATAAAATGGGTGCTTAATGCGATCAATATAATAGTAATATAGTAAATAGGAGCAGCCGTAGCAACTAGCAAATAAAGTAAATATCGAATAAATCACAAATTAGAAATGCAGATGCAAGTGTATGAACAGAGGAGGACAATGATTCCAATCGGGATTGTAATAGGTTTATTTGCATAAAATTGGCTATTGTCCGCTTGAAGTTGTAGAAACACAAATCAAATGTGTTGCATGAATTATTATGCTTTGATGAATGTTGCATTATGATATGACTGTCAAAACAGGTAGAAATAACCCAATTTAGAATAACAATCCTTATGCTTATTTAATTCACCACGGAACTAATCGGAAATGCATTATTCTGGTAAAAGTAATATACTTAGTCGGAAAGAAGGAAAGAAAGGTCCACCATAGTATTGGTTTAGCCGGCCGATTCAGCTTCAATCAGCATAAGCTCCAGTTCATATATGCGGCAGTGATAATGATGCTAATATAATCGAGTTTTTTTCTAGTATATAGCTCGGAATGAAACACGCCTTACCAATTTGTTACTATAAGCTTTCCCTATTAACTATTCTGTTCAATTACATTCGCTTTAACTACTTTCAGGGACCATAGTACTATTCGCCGGCTACAGCTCTACATTAGTATTGCAACTGCTATCCATTTGCACATTCATTTGTCATCATGGTGGTAGCTCCATTTTATTCAATGAATATAAAGGAAGAACGCGATCCCGTGCTTATCATTGGTAGCGGACCTACTGGCCTAATGGCCGCACTTATCCTGACCGAGCTTGGTGTTCCCGTGGAAATCTATGGTACGTCGTATTCAATTATAATAATAAACCCCATGTTTTTGCTAACAAACCCTTGATAATAGATAAGGCGCTTAATCCAGCCACGACATGGCGAGCACCTGGATTTAATGCACGCACCATGGAGTTATTTGCTCGTTATGGCCTAGCCGAACGATTCTCCGCCGTTAGTGAGCCGCGCAACGAGCTTACCGTTCATGCTGAAGGCAAACAAATAGCTCAACTCTCGCTCTATGGTGCACGCACTGAATTTCCGCACCTTTTCCTATGTCCACAAACGGAGATAGAACGCGTTTTACGCGATAGATTAGCTGAACTTGGCGTCTACATTCAATGGGGATGGGAATTTACTGGCTACGATATAGTTCAACCGTCGTCGTCTCCTGACATCAATCGTGGACATCAAGTAACGGCAGAAGCGGTGGCAGCTCGTTTTAAAAGTGTTGAAATGGAGCTCAATAGACCGCGTACGATCGTGCGTCGTGGCACTTACCTACTTGGATGTGATGGTGCGCACAGCCGTGTACGAAAAGCCATAGGTGCGGCGTTTAGCGGTCGACGTATCGATATTAGAATAGCTGCAGGGGACGTGGAAGTTGACGCTGACTGGCCGAACGCCGGACGGTAAGCGTATTTCTCAATGCGTGGTTAACGCTTTATTGACGTTGTCTATTTCGTTCGTTAGATTCTCGCTACATCCAGATGGATTGGTTGGTGCATTACGTGTCAAGGACAGTTGCAGCTATCGCGTATTTATCGCTTGGAGTGAGAAAGATCCCGTTGAACTTACTAGCGAGAATTTCGCTACTACGCTGCAGCATCGGCTTGCTCCTGAACCATTGAATAATCTGCGGGTACTGTCCACGTCGTTATTCACACTACAGGAGCGTCGCGCCTCCTATTACAGCATTGATGGTCGTGTCTTCCTATGCGGAGATGCCGCACATATTCATAGTCCAGCCGGTGGTCAAGGATTGAATCTTGGTGTACAGGATGCGGAGAACCTAGCCTGGAAGTTGGCACTTGTCTACCATGATCGGGCCAATGTCGAATTACTCGATACTTATGCGACCGAACGAATTCCCGTGGCCGATGAGGTTATCGAGCTGTCGCATAAAATGTTTAACACCACAATGATCGGCTCATCGATGAAGACGTTTATGTTTAAGCATGCGGCACCATTTCTAGCGTCTGCTCCTCGGAAACTGCAGCGAAAACGATTTGAACAAACAGCCCAACTACGTATCCAGTATCCTGCAAAGGATAATATTGTCGTTGACGGGGACGATCATCGTTGGGAAAATACTTGGTGGAATAACCTGCTTACCGATGACTTGTGCGTGCCTGGCTCACGCGCCATAGATGGTGTCGTCGCGGATCTGGCGGTAAGCCAAGAGGATGGTGATAATACACTGCGTATCCGTCAATGGCTCTACGATCATTGTGGTAACTACGCGGTTATGGTGTTCATCGATTGCGGTGTTACTTCAGCGAAACCTGATCGAATCGAACGACGACGATCCTTGCAAGTAGCGCGTGGTCATAGCAGTAGTAATAGTTGTACTTCACTGGATACAGCATCTACCGCGAGCAATTCCTCACTCCAAGAGGCACATCTAGCTCGATCCACGATTGACGAGTTAATGCTTTTACTCACGGTTCTTCGCAGCTACCAGGAGAGTATTCCATTGGCCATGATTCTTCATGGAAGCAAATCGTCCGAGGTTCAAGCGAGTGTGGCGCAACAAATATTCGAGCACTTTCCCGCTGCCTATGATAGTACATTCGACGACACACCCTCGCCACTTATCCGCGTATTTGCCGATCAATCTCAAGGAAAACTGTTCGATGGACTCGGACTGGCGGGTATCTATGCTTGCGCGCATAGCGGTGCACATATCGCTTATTTGGTGCGACCGGATGGTTATGTTGCCCTGCGTGGACCGCTTACTAAAGCTGCCGACCAGGTTCAGTCGCATCTGGATACATTTATGCGTCATGGTCGCTTGTGCGATATACCTATTTATCAGTAGTAGAAATAGTAGTTAGCGTTTCTCTATCAGCAACTCAAGTATTCGTATTATCACCCTTTTGGATCATCTCGTAGTGCAGCTTCTTAGTTTTGTCCACGGTCTAATTTAAAGCATAGTGGCACACTCGGAGGAGTAAGCTACACACTTGTCAAATATCATCATTTATGTAATAAATAATCGTCAGTACTAAACGTGAAATCCAATTGCTTTCCCTGTTTTACGATATAAAGTGCGGTATGCTTATGTACATCATTATTGTATACAAAATAAAATACATCATCGAGACTACCAGATACCGTAATGTATTACTCTATCGTTTGCTTTAAAATACACCAGCATACTCGTTGTTATCATGGTAATCCAGGCAGAACTACTTGTATCTATCAATCATTCTAAAGAATCATACTAAGAGGTATACCGAATATCAAAAAATAACTAGTAAAACTGATATTTGTTCGATACAACGTGATAGTGCACTTTTTGTGCCCTTTCTGGCATTTATTATTTCTTAGTTGATGTCGAATTCTCGGCTGTCACGTTAAGCAGGAGCGTGTCGGCATCCAACATTACTCTATTGCTGGAGCGAGCGATGACTTGTGCGATATCTCGTGCCGCATCAATCTTACGAAGCGCGATGAATCCTGGCTTATCCTTGATGGCCTCACCGATCAACTCGGCCGATCGTGCCTCACCCTCGGCCTTCACGATGGTCGCTTGCTTGTCCTGTTTGGCGCGTTCAACGACGAACATGGCTCGTTGCGCATCCTGCTGAGCAATCTGCTTGGCCTCGACAGCATGGCTGAATTCAGGACTAAATGCGACATGCGTGATCGAGACATCGTCCAACACCATATGGAAGCGAAGGGCACGCTGCGTAAGATTGTCGCGTACTAGACGGGAGACACGTTCACGCTGCGTAATCAATTGCGAGGCGTTGAATTGTGCCACCACACTCTTAAGCACTTCATTGACGATAGATGGTAGGACTCGTTCGTCATAGTCCTCGCCGAGTGTACGATAAATAGTGGGTAGCTCATCGATGATAGGCCTACTTAGCACACGACAAGTGATATTGACCATTTGCAAATCTAAATATCGCATAGAGTAAGTGACGTTCAAGCTATTCCATCAAATAAAATAGCAACTCGTGCCGTCCCCTTACCTTTTGTACCGGTAAGCGAGGAAATATTACGTGGCTTAGCGCGTACATCGTAGATCACAGGTGTCTCCACCCAAGGTGTATTGAAATGCGTTCCTTCCGCGTAGACACGCTTTTGAACGCCAAAGAAACGCGAATACTTTACTGCTCGCTGACCGCCATCAACTGAATAATACGTGTAGTGATCACCACAAAAAGGCATACTATTAGATAAACGATATTCTACTACTGCGCGTAGAGTTGTGGCTTACCGTTAAATAGACATGAATTGATACCCAAACCAAGACCAGCAAGAGCAATCAAGGCACCGCCACCAGTAAAGAAATGTCGGCCTGGTAGCTTATTCTTCAATTGGTTGAATTGTTGCGCCATACTAGCAGTAGGATCTTTTTGTATTCGTAGCGTATCCGTTGATAGAGTAAAAAAAGAGTACGCGACTGAGCTCATCAAGAATCTCTAAAGCTGGATGACGAGGCAATTTTACTTTTTCCTAGAGAGAGAATAAACTGTCAAACTGGTACAACTGTCATTTCAGTGTATATGCATTTGTACACACACAAATGCATACGAGACTACTGCTTGTTTTTTCTTATTTTTTTTACTTTTAAACAACATTGATTGCGACTATTTGTATTGTTTCATTATTATTATATTCGTCTAGTTAAATAGCAAGAAAGAAGTTGAACCTGTAGCGTTTGAGTAAGATATCTATTCAATTAGGCGATAAAGGTATTTGGATACAATATGAAGCAGGAGCAGCAGCATAAAAGAAATACCAGTGACCGTCGACGAGCTAAACGGTCAAAGGAAGAGAAAGAAATTGACCAGCTTAACAAGCACTATGCAGGACCAGTAAGTTATGCTGTAGTGCATGGAATACGCACATGTGTTATAACGATTTGTTGCTAGGTAGACACGAAGGAACAGGTTAAATTTAGCGATGTATTACTTTCTACTAAGACGCAACAAGGTATGCGCATATATACATATACATATACATATTGCTGCTTAGCATGTTCTGATTGTTATACTAATCTTTATTAATTGAACACAGGACTTAGCAAGGCGAACTTTGTCGAGATGACCGATATCCAACGTAAGGCAATACCAGTTGCTCTGCAAAAGCGTGATATTCTAGGTGCAGCTCGTACAGGCTCTGGTAAAACACTGGCATTCCTTGTACCGGTAAGATATACATCAGATGCAATAGTCTCATATCCGATAATCGATCGCTCATCTAAAATCAATAGCTTATTGAAATTCTTTATCGTGAACGATGGAGTCAATACGACGGTATTGGTGCCTTGGTCATTTCTCCTACACGAGAATTGGTAGGTGTTGTATACTAGCTACATTACATGATATATAACACATAGATAGCTAACACTGCTCATATAGGCTGTGCAAATATTTAACGTATTATGTCAATTTGGAAAGGAGCATAGCTTCTCTGCCGGTCTAATCATTGGAGGAAAGGATCTGAAAACGGAGCAGGAACGTATTACTCGAATGAATATCCTCGTATGTACACCTGGTCGATTATTGCAACATATGGATCAGACGCCTAATTTCGACTGTACTCATCTTCAACTACTTGGTAAGCTATCGGCATTGAATAACAAATGAAATACTGACATTTAACACATGTATCTATGGAATGATCATTAGTATTGGATGAGGCAGATCGTATTTTGGATATGGGTTTTGCTAAAACACTAAATGCCATTCTTGAAAACTTGCCCACCGATCGTCAGACTATGCTCTTCTCTGCCACACAAACAAAATCCGTTAAAGATTTGGCTCGACTTAGCCTAAAGGTAAGCATTATAGATATAAATAATATTGATACTAATATACTTACAAATGGCAGAACCCTGAATACATATCTGTACATGAGAAACAAGAGTTTAGTACACCGCAAAAGTTGCAGCAACATTACATGGTAGTGGAGTTGCAGTCCAAACTCGATATGCTTTACTCGTTTATTCGAACTCATTTACAATGTAAAGCATTGGTATTCTTCTCCAGTTGTAAACAGGTAATCATCATAGTTACTTATCTATTATTACTAGCTATATGACTCATTGTATTTACTCGCTCGTCATTAATATACGGATTAGGTTCGATTTGCTTATGAGACTTTCTGCAAGCTACAGCCGGGTATTCAATTGATGCAGCTACACGGAAAGCAGAAACAACAAAAGCGTGTGGATATATTTACACAGTATTCCCGTACGAAACATGCATTCCTATTCTGCACGGATATAGCAGCGCGTGGTCTTGATTTCCCTGCAGTCGACTGGGTTATCCAAGTGGATTGTCCCGAGGATGCCGACACCTATATTCATCGAGTTGGTCGTACGGCACGCTACGAATCGGTTGGACGTGCCCTCCTAATGCTATTGCCATCAGAGGAGAAGGCGATGATTGAATTGTTACAACAAAAGCGTGTACCCATCGAGAAGATTCGCGTTAAACATAGCCGTAAACAAGTGATTCAACCGCAATTACAGGCATTCTGTTTCAAAGATCCAGAGATCAAGTATCTAGGACAAAAGGTTAGGATACCAATCCATCTATCCTAGTAGTTATGAACTAACGTGTAATATAATATGACGTGTAGGCATTCGTATCCTATGTACGCTCGGTGTACTTGCAAAAGAACAAGTCGATTTTCGATGTCAATGCACTACCTATGGAGGAATATGCTACATCACTTGGATTACCGGGTGTACCAAAGATTCGATTTATCAAGGTTAGTAATTCGATAACAGTAAGATTAGTAAACAATATACTCAATAATAATAATAAATAGAAATCCGATGATAAGAATATATCACGACAAGCGACTAAACTAATGAATACACCAGAGAAGACGGTATTCAATAGTGATGATGATGAGGAAGAAGAAGAAGAAGAGGAGGAGGAAGAGGAGGAGATTAGCGATGAGGAAATGCCATCTATAAAGCATAAGGAATCTGCAGACAATAGTGATGAATCATCACAAGAGAATGAAGAAACATTACAGCAAAAACAGGTAAGCAATATAGACATATTAATGTTGATTAACATAAACTGATATTGTAATCATAATTCGTAGAATCGACCAAAAACAAGAATCGAAAAGATGTTCCTTCGTAAGAATCAATCGATATTGGCTGATCATTACACTCGATTGGTGGATCATGAGACCGATCGATTGGCCGCTACACAAATCACAGATGCACTAGATGATGCAGAGGATGAAGATGAATTTATTACGCTTAAACGTGTTGATCATGCACTAGATGATGACACACCACCACTTGTGGAAGTACAATCGAAGCGTAGTCAAAAGAAGACCAAGAAGGATCTAGTCAAGAATGCTCCTCGTGGTGAGAAACTTATATTCGACGATGATGGCGAGGTGAGTAATACCTGGATAGATGTATACTACAACGACTAACACATATTATCTAATAATCTACTCAATGTTAATAATCAAGGCACATCCTCTTTATGAGTTTGAAGCATTAGATGATTTCATGAAGACAGGCAGTGTCACTGAGAAACAAAAGGCATTTGTCGAGGAGAGTTTGGCAGTGATGCGTGATGCCGATACAGTCGATCGACAAATAGCTCGTGATAAACGACGAGAGAAACGATTGAAACGAAAGTTACGCGAACAGGTATGTAACACTAGTAATACTAATACGAATACTAATAATAATCTAGGCAAATAATGAGGATGATGATGGTGATAGATTTGTCGTTCAAATAGGCGGTGGTGGTGACAATGATGATGGTGATGATGACAACAACTACTCAATGGATGATGATGATGAAGAAATTACAACAACATATAATAACAATAATGAGCGTGACACTAAATCATCTCATAATGATACGAGTACAAAGAGAAATAGAAAGAAGGCTAAGCTAGTGGAAGTAGAGGAACCAACAACATTGGCTGAACAAGAAAGACTTGCCCTACAATTACTGGGTGTATCTTAACTCTTGTTTCTATTCCCTATGAGATGACATTAAACTTATAAGAACTGGTTATAATATAGATTACTATTTAAGCATTATATACTTTGAATAAAAGCTAACAATTAAAAGTGAATATTAATGAATGTGATTATACAATGTAATAATGATATAAACATGTTATTTATTCATATCAATGATACTTACATTCTATTCAATACAAAATTATTTAGATTCAACAAGACTATCTGAATGATTCATAGTAATGTTATTGGTATTCCTTATTAACAGAACGTTTTTACGATCTTTCATTTGTAGCCAATTGACGTAGATTGCGTAAAAGTGCAATTTCTTTGATGCTAGAAATGCTTTTTGTCGGAATTTACTATTAACACTCTGACTAGTATCATTTGATTTATGTGATACAGTATCTAGAATACGATACATATCACCGAGTGCTGCTTGTATTGCCTCATAGGATTTGGATAATAGTGAATGTAAATCATCCATAATGATTGTTAATGCATCTTCTGTTTGTCTATATGTGCTAGACTATTTCAACTATTAGTACATAGTATAGTTATGATAAATATGATCTTGTACATACCATTGTTAATGCATGACGTGCATAATTGATAGCCTCGTTGATACAAGTAAATGTGGTGTTTTGTTTAGTGGTCAATAGGGTATGATATCCATTAGAATGGATGCAGATTCAATGATATCCTCATTGAGATCACCATTCAAATATCGATTTAGAAATACATACCATATCTAATAATTAGATAACGAGTAATGTAGATGGTCAATATCATTAATACTCATAGATTATAATAATACTTACATGTAGCAATAACATTAAAGAGTAGTGTATCATCTGGAATACACTTGCATACCATCTCTAATGCAGGTAGATTCTGTAATGGACATGGCCAATCTACTGCTCTCTTATTCTCGTCATTATAGTTTCATGATCTTCATCTTCAATGATAATCCGTTGTCTTTTCTGTGTATTCCACCATGGATGATAGATGTCGAGTTGCTTTAATAACACACTCCTTTCTTCCGAATCATTATGAATGATACGTTCAAAGTCATGTCGTTCCTTGTCTGTCAAACAATTCCAAATGGTATCAAATGAAGCCGTGTCTAATCGTGTAATGATAAGCTACACATACATATAGATATATAGATAATAGATACTATTACTTATAGGATAACTAACCTAAATTCATATCTGCTAAACGAGTAGCTAGATCAGCAATACTACTAGCATCATGATCTTCGTCATTGCTATTTAAATAGTAATAAGATAAGTATAATTATATAACTAGACTGTACCACTTACTCGTTTCATTGTCGTTATAATCATCATCTACTGCATCCTGTTCTATCTTTTGTAGAAAAGAAAG
Source organism: Syncephalis plumigaleata (assembly GCA_025201365.1). Taxonomy (NCBI): domain Eukaryota; kingdom Fungi; phylum Zoopagomycota; class Zoopagomycetes; order Zoopagales; family Piptocephalidaceae; genus Syncephalis; species Syncephalis plumigaleata. The sequence continues at coordinate 2,651,817 of JAIXMF010000001.1, forward strand.
CATTCGATCACGTTCATGTTGACTAGAATGTGTATTCTTCAGTTCTGTAACTAGTTGTTCCTTGTAGAAACCTTCTGAACAGGCATTATGTTCCTATAGATAGTTGTTAAGTCTATTGCTAGTAATGTTGCTCATTTATGTCTTTTAACTTACATCACCACGATAACAAGTGAGTGAGCAATAGTGTAGATTGCAACGTGGACACGTATATCTAGCCGTTTGTATTTGACAACTATTATTGACTAGGTCAGTATCATATACAACTAGTATATATACATATACATATATACATATGTATAAGCAATATAACCTACATTCCACACGATTTGTCCTGATCTTGTGTTGTATCCTCAATAATCATGTTGTATTAAGAAAAGAAAAGAAAAACTAAACAAACAATTTCAGTAATTCATTATTATAGAATAACATTTGCTTAATACATTTTATACAATATAATCAATTATTCATATTATTAATATCTTTTATTATTTATTATTATACTTGAACATGCACTAATAGTCATCATAGCCCACCTTGTAATCTATATGAATAAAGTATCATAATTAGTACATATATCTATCTAGTTATTCAACTATTATTGCGTATATATGTATACACAATCAATGATGGCTCAGTAATAAGTAGTAACTTCAGAGTACAAAAGTACATCAGGTCTAACATGTCTGAAATTGTATAGTTTCATCCTAACCATCCTCCTATTCCTCTATCCTTTATCCTTTCTCTTTAACATCAAACGACTACTTACCATATATTGGATAGAAATGTATAAAGCCAACACGATCACACTAGACTTGATTTATCCAATGACTAGTCTATCCTATATAATTAATATCGTTAGCTTATGTTACTAATAAATGAACAAATAGATGATCAAGTGATTCAGCAAATGTAAATATCCTCATACACATAATGTGTAGGAAGTCTAACATGTCAAAAGATATACATATCATCATTATCACCACACATCAATATACTGTAATTACATTGCTGTAATACTCACTTTATTACAAATAAAGATAAATGAATGAATGAATGAATAAGCAAACAAGTAGTAGTAATCGGATAATCTAAAGTACATTCTATCGTTAGTAATGATGATCATAAACATGTACATATATATGCATGTATACATATATGTATGAATATGAATAGATATAGACACGCAAAGATAAGAAGGTATGTCCCCTCTTTGGGTAATGCTGTTCAGATTATAATCCCCCAGGGATTTGGCTATATGCCTAACCAGACAGCGACCGTGAAAAGAGGAGTTATTTTATTATAGGCCTCGCTTTGACCTGCTCAGTCCACGCGCAACGTATACAATAATATATGAGTATACGCCGCAAAAAACTGACAGGCTTCGATCGGGCCAGCGGATATGCTTATGCTTCTCTTGCATAACACTAAGGCTATGCTAGAGAAGAATAGAGCAGCACGCGTCTATTTATCTATTCATATTCATATATATATATATCTACATACATCCATTCATTATTACTTACCATACAGACATATATACATGTATATAAGCATACATATATGTACTAGTATTGATACTGAACGTACGCGTCTAATAGAACTACAAGTGATAATCAAGAAGAAACAAAAAAGAAGAAAAAGGATAAGCCACAGATAGTTATAAAAATTTTCAACTCAATGTTAATTACAACTATTTATTAGATGAAATGCAGGGGATGGTCCCTTCCCCTCTTTTAATAGTAAAGTGTACAATTTCTTCCCTATCTTATTAGTAATTACTATGATGTCAACTAGATCGTATAAGCACACACGTATGATTGATATCGTGTGTGTGTGTGTGTGTTGACGTTGAATTCACTTATGCTCCGCAGTAATAGTAGCTGTAATTGTTAACACGATAACCTCGTTGGCTTAGCGTTCTCTCTTTCCTATCTCGTCTTCAAACCTGCTCTAGTCATTATTGCTCTATTACTACTACACCTACAACTACTATTTGTTTAAGCGTGCGTTACAAGGTTCTACCACTACATACTCGTTAACGTTTGTCATGCTGCGTCTTAACCGCACTATTTGCCAGACCAATAAGGTAGGAAGACATACTTTTCGCTATTATTACTAATTCATATATATATATATTAATCTCGTACTTTCTATTATACATTAACTAGGTCTTTATGCAACGACCAGTCAATCGTGTTGCTACAGTAGCTTATCCAAGTGTGACACGTCTCTATAGCTCTTCCGCTAACGGTAATCCTATTATTCACTTCTTTTACGTATAACAAAACAACTCACATACATGTATGATATCACTAGAGGAGAAGGATTTAGTAGTTATTGGTGGTGGTCCAGGTGGTTATGTAGCCGCCATTAAAGCAGCCCAACTAGGTCTTAAGGTAAGTGATTAAGCACTATCATATTATCACTATTATACTAATATACTTTATAGACGGCATGTATAGAACGACGTGGTGCATTGGGTGGTACCTGTCTCAATGTGGGATGTATTCCATCAAAGTCGCTACTTCACAATACGCATCTATTGCATCAAGCACAGCATGAATTCAAGAAGCGTGGTATTGAAGTTGGCGGCGAAGTACGCGCTAACTTGGACAAATGATGAAGCAAAAAGAGACCGCAGTTACTGCATTGACCCGTGGTGTCGAGGGATTATTCAAGAAGAACAAGGTACATCCTACTATACAATGTATAATAGTCGTCTAATCATCTTTCTATAGGTGATATGTCAAGGGTCATGGCCGTATTGTATCTGCTAATGAAGTTGAAGTGGATGGACTTGATGGCAAGAAACATACACTACGCACCAAGAACATTCTCATTGCCACTGGATCAGAACCAACACCATTCCCTGGTATGGAGGTAAGTAGACAATACTCGTATATGTTATACAATAACACATTAATTAATTTATTATACGGTTATCTTTTCTAGATTGACGAGAAACAAATTGTTACATCCACCGGTGCATTATCTCTAAGTGAAGTACCCAAGAAGATGATCGTTATTGGTGGTGGTGTGATTGGATTGGAATTAGTAAGTGACAACAACAATGATATGTACATTACATACTAATAGTGCTATAATGATTAATGTAGGGATCTGTTTGGAATCGATTGGGTGCTGAGGTTACTGTCGTTGAGTATATGGATGCTATCGGTGCTGGTATGGATGGTACTATGGCGTAAGTTACTTATATATATATTGTATCATAATCATGATTATTGACATCAATACAAGTAAGCAATTCCACAAATTATTAGCGAAGCAAGGTATGAAGTTCAAATTGGGCACTAAAGTAACTGGATCCTCGAAAGAAGATGGTATCGTTAAGGTTCACGTAGAATCTGCCAAGGGTGGTGCACCAGAAACTGTAAGTAATCTATAACATCGTAAATGTATCATTTACTTACGAGATAATGACTATGATGTCACTATTAGTTGGAAGCCGATGTAGTATTGGTGTCGGTCGGTCGTCGTCCAGTCACCGATAATCTCGGTCTTGAAAGTGTAGGCATCGAGTTGGATGAGCGTGGTCGTGTCAAGATCGATCAAGAATTCCGTACACAACATCAGAATATTCGTTGTATTGGTGATGTCACCTATGGTCCAATGTTGGCACATAAAGCGGAAGAAGAAGGTAATGCCACATTATTACATGAATACTATTAGTGTTCTATATTGATATTGACATGAATGAATGAATGACAGGTATCGCTGCTGTTGAATACTTTGCCGGTGCTCATGGTCATGTCAACTATGATGTTATTCCATCGGTTATCTACACGCATCCTGAAGTGGCCTGGTGCGGTAAGACTGAGGAACAAGTCAAGGCAAGTGGTATCAAGTACAAAGTGGGTACATTCCCCTTCTTGGCCAACAGTCGTGCCAAGACCAATGGTATGTTTATATACATTTAGTTATAAGTAGATAACAATACTGATATGACAATGATATGTCTAGATGACACCGATGGTATGGTAAAGGTTATTGCCGATGCTGAAACTGATCGTATGTTGGGTGCACATATTATTGGTCCTGTAAGTGTTGTATATACATAGGAATAATAGCTGTCGTGATAGAATGCTTACTATTCAATGTTAATAGAATGCCGGTGAAATGATTGCTGAGGCTGTACTTGCCATGGAATACGGTGCCTCTTCAGAAGATGTAGCACGCACTTGTCATGCTCATCCGGTAAGTGATGTGTTTAACTAGCCTAGTTTGTATAGTCATCTAATGATCATGTATGTATTATAGACATTGAGTGAAGCATTCAAAGAAGCATGTCTCGCCACATACGACAAACCAATCAACTTTTAATTCATGAAATAAAAACGATATACGCGTTTATTAAACCCTTTTGTCATACACGATATACAAACAACAATCATTATTATTGTGTGTGTATATTGTAATCATCCTATTAATTTGCATAGTTCATTCAAGGTGCCTAAATAGATATACATCATACATATCATAGTTAATAAGTTTATCCATCTATTAGTATACAATCTATTGATGTAGGAATTACTTACTGCTGGTACGGATGACTTTTCCTCATCTTTATCTTATTATCATTCAATGATTGTGAATCCGTGATTGTTGTTGTTGTAGTTGCTTCTGTTGGATTTGTCGTCACTTTCGATAATTGTTCTGTCACTTTAGTAACTGTCATTTCGCCTTCCTCGTTTACTACTACTTCTTCAACATACTGATCTGTGCAGCTACCACGTCACCCTCACTCGTCTCGGGTTCTTCTTTCTCACCTTCTACGGTGCAGCACCAGTAATTTCTTGAGCTAATTTCGCTTCATATTGCTCTTTATCAAGTAGTCTCGACCAATCGCAACTACCATCCTCGCTTAGTACGTTTAAGCGATGATAAAGCGTACGAGATCGAATATATGGGTCCAATTTAAAGTAGGCGGTGTTCATTTCCGCAGCTATTGGGTCACGAGCCTTGAATGCATCCGTTGCCTTGTCGCTCTTATTGTTAGCCTCGTTCACCCATTGACGTGTCGCTTCGAGGAATCGATCACTAATCGAGGAGAACTCGTTTTGTCGTTTATCGCGTCCTTCCGTGTCCAACAAGCGTAGATCATCTTCCGTTCGTGGTGGTGGATAGTAGTACTCGTAGTCGTCAGTGCCGCTAAGACGTGGTGGTAGATTCTCGGCCGGGATAAACTCTTGCAATTCGGTCAATTTACCGGGACAATGGAACTTCGCGGCCACCACTGGATCAAGCCATGGATTAATGATGTTCCAAATCCACGGAAGAAGAATGGTGCATTTGCTACCATGTAGATACCGAGTGATTCCGGGTAATAAGCCTGGAAGCATTGAATAATAAATTTAACAAACTTGTAATCCATATTGGTCATAGTGAAATCGGCCAAATCGAATATGATATCGGCAGTTTCTACAGGTGCATGAATCATCAAACGGGTCGTTTCCATTACCCAAATGGTGAAACGACGAATATCAAGGAATGGTTGCATTCCTTATTATGATAGCGTACATTAATATAACTAATAATGAAATAATAGTAAGATGATTACAGATTAGTTTCACATCTATTGTTGTTGTTGTTGTTGTTGTTAAACAGAAATAACAGCTGTTCACTTACCATACAGGTCGATTCTGATGATCAGTAGCATGGATGTACGATTGACCAGTTGCAATGGACGTGTATTCAATTTGAATTCACCCTCTCGAATAATACCGGCAACATCCTCGCGTATACGCCATTGTAGAGTATTTACAGCGGCATTAAGTGCTTTCACCACCTCCCATTTACGTGCTCGCAAGAAACGTAATAACAAACTATCGGGATGATCGTGCATGATAAGATTCCAGAATTCTTTACGCATCTCCTCTAGGTCACCGGTCGTTTCGAACTGCAAACGACATCTTCATCGTCACCTGTCGTGTCCATCACCTTATTACGAGCTGCTGCGGCAATATTAGTAATACCATTGGTGAAACCACCCCAAAGGCGGTGCCTTTCTTCTTGGATGCATTGGCATCTTCAGCTGGTGTTGTAGTATCTGCAGTTGCTGCTGTATCAGCATTAGTTTCCCCATCATTGTCGTATTGTCATCGCGTTTCAATAGAATATCCGTGAATGCACTTTCATAGCCTAGTGTTTTAATCCGCTCTTGATCATCGTAGAGAAACGCCAATAGTCCATCCCACATTTGACATAGGCATTCCTGTTGCGCTGTGGTAAGTGCACCTAAATGTCCAAAAGGCTTGCCATCTTCAGTGGTGGTTCCCATCACGGAAGCGGCTTCTTTCTCAACCGCACTAGTTGCCGACATGATAACAAAGCAACACAATCAGTAATGATAACAATAGTGGTGGTAATTGAGGTTTTGCTTGCTTGCTTGCTAGTTAGTTAGCTAATAGGAAAAGAAAACAACTAGATAGTATCAATTACAAAGCATAAAGTGTTAGTGTCAATTATAAAACACAGCGGTTTAACCTGTACTCATAGAATATCTACTATGTTATGCTATGCTCGCTGCATATATTAAGCGTATATAGTCCGCTTTCTCTTTCTTTCTCTATTCTGTTCAAAACATAACATGGTCTCACATATTAAACCATATATATACACACGCACGGACACTCAATCATAAAACAATAGCTATAATACAATGTGAAACCTTCTCAATAGACAAGTCAATGTCAGATGAGTGTAGTATCACCGCTTCTTTATGAATAAAGTGGTTATATGATAGCATACATACATATATGCATATCCTTTATCCTCTATACTATAACAATACTTACTTTGATAATAACAGTAGTAACAACAATAACAAGAGTGAGTAAGCAGTTATTCGAAGACAAGTAGGAAATGTTAAGAGAGAGGAAGAAGAAGGAATGACGATGACAGTTTCAGTTCGTCAGGTGTGCATATATAAATGTGTGTGTGTGTGGATGTGGATGTGTGTGATGGTCGCGTGTACATCACAAGCTCATTCTTATAGAGAGCATCTATTTTTACTAATGACTGACATCATCACTTGATGTTCATAGTAAGATACTCTACACTCTCACAGATAGGATCATAGCAATTCTCCGTTTCCACCAATAAGCATTCATACACTACTACTAGTAATAAAGTGGCACTAATACTATACAAAATAAATGCAGTTCATTCTAATGCCCGCAAGATATACTACTAATAAAATGGAAAACAACAAAATAATGATAATGATAATGATAAAGAGGAGAAAGTATCTAGAAATAAAAACAGTAGAATAGAATAGGATCAGAGGAATGGGATTGATATCATAGTAGCAATGTCTATATAGAATGCGCTACTTGTATCTAGATGATGATCGTAGCGTAGATTATTATGCACCAACTTGTTGTCGTACAATATGCCATACACGCTCTTGTAGCACCTCATCTGTAGCAATGAATCGGAATAGAGCTAGAGCAATCATGGCAAGCATCATTGGCACCCAGAATAGGAAGATGATTCTATCACGTCTACGACGACGACGACGTTCTAGTGTTGCATTACGTGGTGTTACCACAACAATAGGCACGGCCTGTTCCTCGCACGTAATTGTACGACTCATTGTCTCGCCTGTCGTTATTTTACTATTTAACAGCATGTGTTTAGATGCTGATGAGGATTCATTATTATTATTCGTAGTAGTAGTAGTAGTGCTCATGATAGGTGCGCCATGCTCCTCTAGTACTTGTAAATGATTAATCAACTCGTCAGATTCATAGGTTGTCTCTCCGGCTGATGGCATTACTTTGACCATATCTTTATTAATGGGATGTGGTGAGGTGGGATCCACTTGAGTACGCCAGTTTGTTAATAGACGCCATACATGGACAGTTGATGTGTATCGTGTTTCATTAGAATGATGATGCTGATGATCCATATTGGTTATTGTAGATTTCGTCGTTGTACTAGAATGCTTTACATCCGGCATATAATGTGTCTTATTATTAGTGACACTTGTTTGTTTCTTGTTATCAAGTGAGGCAAAAGGCCACACCCATGATGTTATCCAATGAGACCATTCGTTATTTGCCAATATAGATGATGATGATGATGACTTGTCAGATTCACTAGTAGATTCCTTAACATCCAATTTAATATCAAGTGGATTGGTATAGGGTGGAGGTGGTGCGGATAATGACTCGTTAGAATGATGTCCTTTCATTGTAGTATCAGGTTGTAAAGGTGCCGCGATATTCTCAGGTATGGTAAATGTAGATAAACTATCTGTATCCGTTGCATCATCTGTCTCTTCTGTCTCTTCTTCAATTGCATGCATACTTCTACTTGATAGTAGATCAACGACATTAGTATGTACTCGTTCGCGTGCTAGATCTACCGGTAATTGATCCATATAATTGCTTAGATCGGCTGAAGCACCCGCTGCCAATAATTGTTCTACAATTGTCGTTTGACCAGTCCAGGCTGCAAAGTGTAATGCCGTAAAACCATAACTATCCTGTGCATTCAATGCAATGCCATACTCAATTAGGAACTCGCTCAATCGTGCTAGACCAAGTAGGACTGCCAAGTGTAGCATGGTATGTTGCGTGTTATTAGGTACCGATATATCGGCAGCATTGTCACCTTCTATGATATTGAGAACGTGTAGACTTTGCAGGAGCATTGCCTCAAGATCCAGCGGTGATCTTACGGTAGATGCTGTAGTAGATAGTAAAGCCAATGCATCTGCTGCTAATACAACATTACTTTGATTGATTGTATGTTGTTGTTGTTGTTGCTGTTGTTCATTAGAGGAGTTGCTATTGCCACCATTGTTGTTGTTGTTGTTGTTATTGTCACCAACAATACGCATAGCAATACGATGTGCCTCTTCTAATTGACCTGTCATGCGTAGACCAACTACTTGCAGTGCTAATTCCATAAGTGCACGATCTGTACCGCCAGTATACGTAAATAATGCTACACCCTCCATACCTAATGACTCTTTGAGTGTTACGGTAACGGTCCAGGTACAGGTGAGGGTGGTAATAGACACACGAGTGTACTAGTAGACCAAAAGTGTGTCGGTAAAGCAGCGACACCGCCAAACATTAGAGTGACACCAGGATAGAAATGTGCACCTAATACAGTGATCTCTAGTCCGCCATGCATCGGGCCCTCACTTGGTACTACTCGATCAATACGCGGTGGTAAATGATCAGATGGCGTGGAAGGCATCACCGGAATGGATGATAGGGCCACGGGAGATTGTGCAGTATTGGTGGGCAAGTTACATGTTAATGAAGATGCTGATGCTACTGATGCTGATACCATCATCATACTAGGATCAGATGGATGATGCACCGGTAGTGCAGGTGAATAGATAGGCGTCGATTGTTCATGTAGTTGTAGTTGGAGTATCGCTTGTGCTTGCATCATTTCTGGTGTTGTCGACAATGCAGTGGCACCATGACTTGGATATATCGCTGAATTGAGAATATTATTGTTATTGTTGTGTTGCTCATTAGATGCTGATATTGATTCCGATGTAACAGCCATAGAATTCCATGTATTCGATAGTAATTCATTGTTATTTGCGTTAAATGAATTGATTCCTACATTGGCTACGTTAGCGGTGTTGGCGGTAGATGCTGTCGTTGTCGTTGTCGTATCAAATGTTGATGCAGTGGGCGAGGTTAAATCCATAGTATCATAAAGTGATACTGGCCATGTCATGGATGCAGGTGTGATATCCGTAAGTGGTGATGTCAACATCTCACTCAATGTTTGAACAGGTGGTGAGTGTGATGCAATGTAATAGTCGTCGGTACACCACTACTGGTAACTGTTGACATCGTATTACTAGTTTGTGCAGTGGATAATGATGATATATATCAATATTCTCATTATTGCTATTACTATTAGTATCATTCTTATTACGACGAGTGGATTCAGTCGATTCACGTTGTGCATTCCTTCAATCTTGGCTATATTGTACTCGCTTTGAGATTGACGTCGTTTGGATTCCCCTCCTTTCTTGCTCGCCTTATGATCATCGGTGATCATAATGGGAGGTGACGTGCCAACAGCGATAGGTCGACCTTGATCATCTCTAACTGTAAATATATACTATAATGGTAATAAATGTAAGATAAATATATGTAATCAATCATCTCCTTACCAGAATCCTTTCTTTTCCGTATGATGACGACAATAACAAGTGATTCGTGTGGGTAGAATAGTGCCACCACTAGTGAAATCGAGTTCTTGATTGCAATTAAATAGAACAATCTTGCTACGTTCTCGTTCCAGCACCTAGTTATCATTATGATTACTAGTATTAATATGCGAGTAAATACTAACAGAAATAGTACATACCTTTTCATCTTTTAAGTCAAGGAAATCAGTTTGCCCGTTCTCTCCAATTCCTCACGAATATGTCGATTCTCTTTTTTCCTTAATGTACGCTTACGCTATAATAACATCATTGTTAGTAACTGTTTAATCATTCGTATTCGTTATATTGTGTACTTACTTCCGATGTACACAGCCTACACATGTGATTACACGTCGTGTCATATCACTCGAGCAAACGACTGCCACTTCAAGGTTTAGAACATCCGAGTCGGTAGGGTCACGACCTTCAGAACCTATACAGAATACACATTATATATGAATATCACTATTGTCTATACATGCTTATTACTACACATACCAGGTTTCGAGTTACGACGTTTCAAACAATCTCGCGCCACCATATGTTCAGGTAAACGAAGACGTGTCCATCGGGTAACCTTGTCGCCCTCGTGTGTCACTAGCTGTAAGCATAGCTTGACTTGAGTTTCAACACGAGATTTGGCTCCCGTCTGTGGTATACCCAATACTCGAATTTGCATACTACAATAATTAACTATAAGGTTAGACATTCATGATCTTTTTTTACTTATTGCTCATACTATATATATATATATACTTACCCCTTTTCTAGTAATGCTTCAGTGGTGATGGGTGTGCTCGGTGTGGCCAATTCCGAATTGGGTGATGATTGCGAGTCAACCGAATTAGTTTGTTGCGTTTGATCTGTCGATTCACTAAGGCATTGTAAGTATCTAAATATAAGTATATAAAAGGAGAGGAGTACTTACGACTTGTTATTGCGATATCCGGTAAATGTCAAACATTTACGTGCTAATGCCGGAATAGCCTGAGGATAAGGTGAGATATTTAATAACTAAATGTATGTCATATTAGTATATTGCTGTATTGACTCACATGTATAACTACTTACATTAAATTCTCCAAGAAAAGGTGGATAGCATGCATTGGCATTGTTGGCATCTAGTGCCATACCAGATGATAATGCTAAAGACCCTGATGAGGCGGCATACGATGCATTAGTCAAGGCTGCGGACATGGCCAACGATAACTCGCTCCTCGACGATGTCTGGTGTAGAAGGGCGTTAAGACTAGCGAGCGTATCTGACATGGAGTGCTCCTCTTTCACGACAATATTCTCATCGTCCTCGGCACTCGTATCGGTCCATTCACTCGGTGACTCGGCCTTCTTGAACATGCTAGCTCGCTCTGTAGTCGGTGTGGTGACATCGACTAGTCCTGATAAGCTAGCCAAGTTGCCGCATCAAATACAGGAAGATGCTGTTCATTCTGAGTAGTTGTCTCATTCGACTGACTATTCTGCTTGACATTGAGTGATGCATAGCCAAAGAGCGGTTCAGGCTCTGCTAAGTGCTGAGTCGGTGACTCACTAAAATCCATAGCGTCGACCTCCATGCCAAGAATAACAGCGGTAACAACAACAACAACAGCAAATAATCAGTGTCGCTATTGTTGCACGTCCACCTATATCAATATATATATATGGCACGAGTAGAAATGTAGCAGTGTGTATAATAGCAAATAGATTGATCAGTAAACAATCAGCGCAGAAAAAAGGAAATGGTTAAAACGCATATATAATATATATAATCGGAGAAATAAAAGTATATGTGAAAGTGAAAGTGAGAGAGAAAGTAGAGAAAGTAAGGTGAGAGTAATTGTGTATGGCAGCGTATTAACATCTGGCATCATTATTATTATTATTTGTCTCTACATCCTAGCTATTATTCCCACTGTCTGAAAATAACCGGTATGTCACTGGCATCCCTTCCATTCATAGCGTAGATTGCTGCCAACCTCACTGGTAGAGACTAGCAGATACTGCTACATGGATACATCATCAATAGATATGGGCTATTCTTAGCCATATCCTAGATTATTACTTACTTACTTGCTTACTTGCTAGCAATGTGTATATATTGTGGATATCAATGCAGTGCTTTATCGAATAATAATAAACGATTAATGTGCCATATACAATAATGCAATGACTGTTTATCCTCCTTCCCCTGTATCTGTCGATACTGAAACCGGACTATAACCAATAGAGATGGCAATAAAATAATGGAAATTCAATTGAAAAATAATAAAGAGTGAACAATACTTGTAGATTGAAGTGTACTTTTGTTTTGCTTATCATCTACACTGCTATAAGAAATACGCAGCGACCTATAAGGAAAGGCCTTGACATTGGTAAATATGGCTGCTCAACGAATGCTATGGTCTAATGTGGTTGCCGCGATAAGCGATTATCACAATGGTGATCAATGTCACTTGATAATGGGCTATAACGTGGCTAGAATAGCAATAGACTCCATCTATACACGTATAATGGTAATCGTGTGCATTGATGTATGGCGTGATAATCAATGTCGCCGCACAAGTCACTGTTGGACATCGGTTGGGGCAAAACCAGGATTAGGCAATTAGACAACGGATAAATACAATAACAGTAGCTACTAGTAGCGAAACACAGCTATTGCTATATTACACAGTAAACAAGAAAGGTTGCGATGCTTAAGCTATTCGTAACAATAGTTTACTAACTAATAGAACATTGATAATAACGCGTAAATATACTTTAACAAATGGATTGGATTACATACTGGAATGATTGGGATTCATTCATATCCAAAAGCATTTGCTTCAACATGCAACACATACGTAAAAAGGTTTATCTTCTCTCTTTCTCCTCTTTTTTATACGTACGCTCGTCCACATACATACATACATACATACGTACATACGTACACGTACAGCAATATGCGTCCGACATTACGTGTTGCGGCCATTATCACACCTAAACCTCATGTGCCGTTGATTCATTTTTTGGGTAAACGTTCGCTACTTGGTAAGTAACTTTACTATCCACTATATTCATCTCGTGATGAATCACTTATACAACTATTAACACGATGTTATGTAGCGACACAGCAGCCAAAGACCGATATGGGACAGGGAGGCGAGAAGAAAGCGCATAACGTGATTTCTTACACGATCTCTGCCGACGAATTACCGCAGCATTCCAGTTTAAAAACATTTCACTTGAAGAAATGGAAGCGGTAGAGGTAGGTTGACAAAGGAAACAGCGTTATAGCAATTGTATCATAGGGACATCCGGTCAATTAACACTTGTTCATCATGCTTAGACAGGAGGTGCCGCTCATATCTCCGCATAGTAGTCATACAATATTATTATTACTTCTTTATTCATTAAATTTGAGTTATTCGCTATTCATCCATTTGTAGACAAGTTCGTAGATAAGAAATGTAACTGCATTCACCGGAAATGCTCGGATTAGCGTTACCGATAAACCTCGGGTAAATCCGCGTAGCCCTTCTTGTCGATATAATTGACGAGCACATTCGGTGGCTGATACGCTACGTCGCTCATCCAATGAATCCAATTGTGTTTGTACACGTGATTTTATGACATCTATTGTAGTTGTAGATTAGCTAGTTGTATTTATATTGCTATCATCATTATCATTGTAGTGATATCTTACCAAGTGGATAGATACTGGCCCATGTACAAATGCCTGCTATGCCACCACATAGCAGTAATTGTAATGCTACTGGATCTGTAATATGATTGTAAGGCGTATTCTCAATGCCTAGTTGACGTTTCATGCCTTCGTATGCCCTAGTTGTTGTTGTTAGTAGTTAGAAATGATCTGATGATAAAAGCAGTATGTTATGTATACTGTTATATACCAGAAATAGGCTCCATAACCTGGTGCATCTCGTAGGATAGTAATAGCACCACCACGATAAAATCCTATGCATATTTATATTACAAGCTAGTACATTTACATCCATTATATATGTCGATTTACCTGATAATCCATATTTCTGAAATACTTGCTTGGCAACTTGCCATGAACTAACATGCTGAACTAATCCTGGTGATGTCGATGTTCTTCTAAGAACTTGAGCCGACATTTGACAAGCTCGGTGGGTGTACTAGAAATGTAATTCCATTCATGTGATTAACAAGTAAATCTCGTGTATATTAATTGCCACATGCTTACCTTACTAGAAAGCATGCCATGCCTGCACCACATCCAGCAGCAAATACACCCATAGTGATAATGGTGCAGTAAACGATGTAGACTCTAGTGACATGGATGATGATGATGATGATGATGATGATGATGATGCTTCACCTAATAATCGTGATATGCCACCGTATGATGCAAAGAGGATAGCGTTTAATGCTGCTAGCCCAACAATGGGTGGTGCAATACCGCGAAACCAAGAGGTCCACTAATAAGCAGCATGCTACATATTAGTTAAATACAAGTATAGTATTTCTAGTTACACTTAATTACCCCTTCCGTAGTCATCATTTGATGTAGTTGCACTGTAGTCGTCGTATTCATTAATAACGGACGACGTTCTCCATTGGTAGTTTGTACGGAATGACTCGCCGTTTGCAATCTCACCTATAATACAGAATACAGAATAAATATAAATGAAAGCGTCATTGCAATGACTACTTGTATACTCACTTTTATTACATCCAACGGACTACCCACTATTAGACCTGCAACACCTCCTACATATCCTATAAAGTAGAATTGTATTAGCCAGTTTGTTCGTAGGTAATAGTCAACTTCATATATTAATATATACCTGCTACGAAATCGGCTATACTCTCAGCTATATCATTATCATTATTGTTATTGTTACTGTCATAAGTACATGATATCTAATATAACATATTATACCTACCCATAATACTACTACTATTAATAATAATGACACTATATGATAAGAAAGAAAAGAAGGGACGCGTTTGGACGTGTAGGAATAAGGGATAATCAATGCAGCTTTGTTTATTCAAGTAAAAATTAATCTTGTAGCGACTTTGTTCGTTTCTCATCACCGCTGATCGAATCAGCAGCCGTCTCATCTTCCGCTTTCCGTTTTGTGTTTGCTCCTCGTTGTCGCTCTTCTTTTTCGTAGATCGTACTAGCATCGTGATATCATTGACCAACTTGCTAGAACCAGATGCAATGGTATCCTTTAGCACTTCATCAGTTAATGGATCAGCTGACATGGTTGGTTTCTGCGTCAATTCCTCAATCTAGAATCAAGTTGACATTAATATCAAAAATTATGCTATGGTATATACCAATTGGAATGATCATCACCTTAGTTTCTACTTCAACGAGTAGATTCAGTATATCTGCCATTTCTGCCTCATTGGCAGACTGACCCAATGACTCCGATGGCGACTCGGTCTCTGGTTGTTTGCCTTTACCCGAGGATTCCGTCTCATCATTACCGCGAAGATGCTTTAATCGTTCCTGTAGTACTCGCGTAACCAAGTGCAACTGATCAATGGCTTCCGTCTTTTTATTCGTGTACTCGCAACCTAACGCGTACTTGTAATGAGTGTAACAGAGTCAAGTGATAATGTCAACATTTTAGCAATAAACGCGAGTCAATCGACTAGTTAAAGGATATGCCTCAGCCAAGCGTCTATCATTCTGCTCGTAGATCTTTTGCTTAACATGCAATGCATCGCCGTAATCTTTATAGGCTTGATCAAAGTTCTCTACACCATGACGCTATTAGTGCTCGTCCGTCATCTATTTGTATACAATACCTGACTCCAATGACACGTCGCCCAACAACATGTAGACATCGCCTAGTTTCTCCTGGCTTTCTTTACTTTCTTGACGAGCGTAGATGACGCGTGCCAAATCGAGAATTCCCAAGCCATGGCAAAGTCATCCGTTGGCTCATCTTCCTCGTCTTCATTTGCTTCACCCTCGGCATCATTATCATCTGCTTCGCCTTCGCCTCCTCTTCACCCTCCTCTTCTTCACCTTCCTCTACATCCTCTACATCCTCTGGTTCTCCCATGAATTGCAACAGTTTCTCGAGAGCGGGTGCCATGGCTACACACAGCTATTTTAGCCCAACATGCGTATACTCTTATTGCTACCACTTACCACTATCGTCAGCGTCATTCTCCGCGTTAGACGCCATAGCATTTCCGTCATTGCCAAGTACGCCGCTTTGTTCAACTGCATTATGGAGTAGTGCACGTCCGTAGAGCACGAGGACGTCGGCACATTCAGGTGCATCTTGCCCGAATTTCTCTCCTCTATTCTCATTAATAATCAACAGTTAGTGAAATAACCTAATCGTACATTATTCAAATCGTACAATAGTTGTGAAGCCTCCCCATAAGCCTGTACCGCCTCTTCATACTGACGTAGTGCAAATGCACGATTGCCACGCTTTATAGCTTGATCTGCCTCAGTTACATTAGTCATAGCGGTAGTTGTATCGGTGGTAGACATTTCAGCGTATTGAACTAGGAAAGAAAAGTAGAAACGCGTAAAAAAGATGGCAAATCTGATTTTATTTACAAAAATGGTCCTAGCTTTATTCGTGTATGTCAGGATTACTTGATTATAATAAAATAGCACTACCATCTGGTATATCTTGATAATCTCCCTTTCCACTGGACTGTTCCTCCGGTTTACCACTTGTGCCTGCGTGCGTTGTTTGCTCGTATTCATCTACAGGAGTAATATCGCACGGTGGCAGTTGCGGTAGATCCTCGTTCTTTGCCCAGGCAAGCTTACCAACATCTCCTGTTTCAACCCAATGCCTATCCTCAATGATCGATTAGTACATAGACATTGACATCAATAGGCTAGCCCTACCAGTTGGATTCCTCGGGTTGCGGTACAATATCGGCTAGATCCTCTAGGGAATGTGGTCGATGCGTATTCGCTTCTTCTCGTCGTTTTGCCTCTTGAACATTGGCATCGTGCGCTACACTAGACAACCCGTGAAAACGATCAGGCACATTGACGCTAAACTCGCCCGTCGTGCCCAGTGTCGACGATTCATTGCGCGGCCTAGTGTAATGATGTCCATGCGCATGATGAACCTGTTTATTTGGGTGGACATTGTTATATACACAAAGAAGAAATGTGGGCATATAATACGATAAAGTCAGTAAAGAAACGTTTAATCATTTCATCATGTACTCTCTGTACGCTTTTATTTCAAGTTGTTTCAATGGCTGAAACCTAACATTGACTTGATTGACACTTGCATCAAAAGCAAATCTATTTATATTCTGTTAGTATTTGCATATCTAGTCAGGAATGACTATAGAATTATGATTTCCTACCGAATAACAAGTAATAGGTAATAATAGTAAAGAAATGCATAATTAGTGTTTGATTTGTATTTTGATAACAAATACTCGTCACCATTGCGGTTTTGCTTTTCTTTTCGCGTCAGTTTGTCTGGTTATCCTATTATTTTGCTTTTGACTATGGCCACATTACTGCCCTCAGCGGGGCCAGTCAGTGGAGAGACATCGCCATCACCGGCAGCATTGGCAGCAGCAGCAGCATCTACAAGTATAACAGCCACCTCACCTAGTACAAGTATCGCTACAGCCACTGCATTAGCACGTACTTCCTCGACGCATTCCTTGCCTTCACGCGCTGGACAGCCCACGTTTCGACGCGAGCAATTCCAATTCCTTCCACGTATCGCTCATATACTTGATCTGATTGCTTCTGACGGTAGTACTATTGAGATTGCTAAAGCGGTAAGGAAACAAATACTACTGTTTGTTTACGTAGCACGTTGTAATCATATGCCTATCTCTTCGTATTATAGACGGCCGAGTTAAACGATGGTTTTCAACGGTGCTTACAAATGCTCGATGCGCTACCGGGTGCCAATCTAACGAGAGAGGATCAACAGCAACGTTTAGCAGAAAGAACCGCTGAACTAGCACAGAAACGGTATGAATAGCATGGAGATGATACGAGATGATATCGCTCGTTGTTAACTATACTATTCTCTTTATATATTAGACAACAACTCGATACGTATGCTAAACTGGCCACGCTCAACTGGTCGATCCCCACTCCTGATGTCGATGTAACAGTGAAGACTGAGCCTGATATTCCGCAAGAATCATCGACGGATGCTGTCGCCGAGGTCGACACTTTTCTGTGTTAAAGATGAGCCAATGCAAGAGATAGCAACCAATGCTATTGACCCGAGCATCTCGATTATGGATGAAGACGTGGATATTGACATATAAAACATTAGATTGTACCATAGATTATGGTGTGTAATTAGGAATATCAAGCGTAATTTATTAGTTATAATCAACCGAATGGAAAAGATGTGTTTTCTAGTCAAATGATGATTATTGCTGTTGCTATTGTTATTATTAATTCTTAAGCTGATATCCTGACTTGATCAACGCGATTTTCAATGCCTCTAGTGTTGTATCAATGTATTTACGTTCAGGTTCAAACACTGAAATACCCATATGTCTATTGTGAAATACGCGTTAATACAATGTTGACCATTAATTATGAAATTACGCATTCTCATACATACCCAATGCGGAAATATTTGAGGGCGATTTCTGGATGAAGACCACCAGCCAAGACAACGCCATTAGCCGATGCATTACCGAGAAGATCGGCGGCTGCAACACCTTCCGGATAGTATACAGCGGTCATGGCATTAGCTGCCATTTCTCTAGTTTGAGGCACCTATGTGATAATGATTATTAATTAAAAATAAATAAATAGTCATCTCTGCTACTAACCACTTCAAACCCCAGCTTTCAACTTGGTCCTTGACATGTTGCTAACGGCAGCATGTTCGGCAAATATCTTCTCTATGCCATGACTAAGAATGATCTTCAATGACACGTCCATTGCCATGATAAGTTGAACAGGCGGTGTGCCAAAGTAGGATGGTCCACGCTTCTCGTAGGCTTTCATAACTATAATGAAAAAGTAAGCAAGGTTATTACGCGTATTTATTAACTTGTGCGCTTGTATCACTTACTGGGTAACCAACGATGCCATGATGCGAAATAGCTAGGAACTGGTGTTTTACGGTTATGGAATACACTCTATGGTGATCATTGTATTATTACTATATAGTTATACAGATATGACAAATTAACCACTTACCATGGCTCGTTCACTTGCAAGTACAACGGCCAAACCAGGTGGTGTTCCTAATGCTTTTTGGCTAGCCGATGTTACAATGTCAATACCCCATTCGTCCATGCGGATGGTTTCAGCGGCCACAGAGCATACACCATCAACCTACGAGAGAATAACAGCTACGAGTTAGTCATTGTCACTGTTAGATACAACGATACCTACCAAGATCAAGGTATCCGGTGACACACGTTTAACGACTTCAGCCACTGCTTTAATGTCTGTCAACACACCGGTGGACGTGTCAACATGCGTGATGGTAAGCATACGGAATGGACCATTGTTGGTGAGTGCTTGCTCAATCTCTTGCAATGTTGGACGTTGACCAGGTGGAGCGCGTACTTGCGAGACATCCGCGCCATAAGTCTTTAGACTATTCATTCATTGTCGATCAATATTCCGTGTATGTGTGCGTGCATATTTATGTATGTATTTTATTACTACGGTCGTGTAACTTACCATTCAGCCATACGATCACCGAATAGGCCGGTGTTATGCACGAGTGCCTTATCACCCTGTTCAATCAGGTTGGCAATGGCCAAATCCCAGCCAAGTGTACCGCTACCTGCCACCACAAATGGCTGAGCCGTCTTGGTGAGTAGGACATGACGGAGGTTCCCTAGGACACGGCCGAACAATCGATAAAGTCGGGCGCAACATGCGATAGAGCAGGTGCGGCCATGGTAGCTAGAACATCCTCGTGGAACTCCACGGGACCTACTTGATGGTTAATGGATTTATTACCACTACTTGAGTATGCGAACTTGCCTGGAATCATGCAAAGCTTGCGAGGAGTAGACATATCGGTTGTAGTCTGTAGACGAGTGGCAGCAGTAGAGAAGCAGTGATTCAACAAATTCCGACGTAGACCCGACAACAATAACGACGGCAATAACGAATTAGAGCAATATTTATAAGAAGAATAACAAAAATAAGTATGCGTCAGTAAAGTTCTCGATTGAACATAAATCTTGTTATTCATCTAGCATTAGTGTTGTTAGTAGTTATACACACACACACACACCGATGATGTTAGCGTATTAGCAAGTTGTTTAAGACGACGTTGAGCTATAGCAGCTGATGTGGCCATGATTAGCAATTAGAAAATATATAGGGAATATTAACTTGGAGAAAAGACTAGGAGTATTATTTGAACGACACTTGGTTCAAGGTACGGGGAGATATAAGGAGCGACGCACAGCCATGAAATGAAGATAGCGGAGATTCAAATAGTGCCTGCAAGCAAGCAAGCAATACCGCCAAAAGCAAGTGCAGACGCGAATAACCGGCCCATTTACAGTTGCCTATATGCACACACGCATATCATCAAAACAACCATTTTGAAACAACTACAATCATGGCATACACATACGCAGTGAGTTAATCGCGACTTACTCCTAGTCTGCGTCTTGCTAGATTGATGTATACGTGTATATACTAAATGCTAGATGTATACAAATAAACACAAACAGAAGGAGCTTACCTGTTCTAGATCAGTGCAATAGTGAAATAAACGTAGAATATCAAAGATGAAGGAACGATACGTGAGCGTACAGTTGCTTAATCTTAACGAGCGAGTAGAGTAATGACAAGTGAACAGTATGAGAACAGAACGATTGCGCGGCCATTTACTGATGATGCAATACGCTCTGTTATAAGTGGTAGAGTGAAGTCGGATTTCGTAAAATCGGATTCCCGTCAATTCACAAATGCAACTATAAAAGGTTTTTCCATCCAATTTGCGCATTTATCCTTTAACATTTGCAGTTTATTAATAAATAGATTTACACAATAGTTAACATCATTATCATCGTAGATATGCCAATTGATATAGCACGATAATAATAACAATTCAGTATTAGCAATGGGTTATTGATAGCGATAACTATTATCATCAATTCTATAAGGTAGATGATACAAGTGTACTAGTATAGTTGAATATTGCCATGTCATGTACTTACAAGTAGCTATTGATTATCATGTATGGAATCGGGATATGGCAGCATGTCTGAATTTTATTCAGATTATCCACGGTCTTCGTGCTAAAGGCCGTATTCCAACACAATTCCAACGAGATGCCGTTCCTTCTAAACGTTCAAGCAATGATGAGCAAGATCAAGAGGGAACTAAACAACAAAAAACAATTCATCCGTGATAGTTATCGCTATCTACACCCCAAAATACGGGAGTCCTTGTAAGTGTTAAATATTATTTATTCATAAATCAGAAGGCTAACTGCGCAAATTGGATGGAAAAAGCCTGTATAAAAGGTTCACACGAGCATTCGTGTCACAATCAAGCGTAATTTAACTGGAGATACCAATGTTTAGTTACTGCTTTGAATATACAATAAATAAATAGCTAATCAATGACAATTTATTATTACTAGAGGTATCAACACAAGAAGATGTACGCTAATGTCGCATGCACATGTATTCAATTAATCATCAATAGACTTGCAGCTCATTGATGAATGTGGACCGAGACAGACATGGCTGAAATGCTAGTAGGTATTATTGTATTGATGTGTCTTGTAGCCGTATTTACATGCGATTTCCCCAGGTGCCGGTACCATCGCCATTATCGATACATTCGAGAGAGCCAACTGGTGGGGTGCCAATAACACATGGACTACCCGAGGTGGGTGGCTTGGTGAATCCGGGAGCGGCTTCAACGGAGATGACAACGGCCAAGAGGGCGGCAACAGCGAAGATGACAGTGGAGAACTTCATGTTGATTAGTATTAGTGGTGGTGGTGAAAGTAAATAAACAGTAGAGTATTGTAAATACAATGCTTGTGAAGCTAAAAAGTGGTCAGATATTAGACAAGAGAGTGGTGGTTTTTGGTTTGCGATGATATTCAATAAACTTGTCAGAATACACTGATCTATTTATACTGTAAACACATCGATTGTACTTCTTGTTACGACGAGTAAAGAATAAACGCTACCATTGTCAGTGGCAATTGTTTTCAAGCCAAGAATGGAATATCTAATTACGGTAGCATAAATTGGCCTATCGAATATAATGGTCTATGCCGTGTCTATACAAAAACGGTCATTTCCCTGGATAATCAAGGGAACAGTTACATGTAGTTATGACATGCTATCGCCATGCTTATACTCCCACAAATGGTCACTTGATATTGACCTATAAATGTACCGATGATATACTATTTAGTTTAGCAGTATGTCTTTGTGTAGTAGGAATACAACATATGAATAAAACAGCTGTATAACTGACATGTACCACTTGTGATATACGTGCTGTTCTTTGACCATCTCACAATTGGCTCGAGCATTCTATTGTTTATTGTTGCTTGCCCAGCCATCAACGAGATCAGTGCACCCGCTTTGTGATCGCATTTGGCAATGTATTCTTCTGGAAGGACATGTACGATACAAGGCGTAACATGTTCTTGGACAAGTTGCAGCAGTATTCGGTATTCAAATGTCGACCGATCAAATGCATCAGAGATGAAGTGGCGTTGACAAGGCTGCTATTGAGGCACCCATTGCCATACGTGTTCCATTTCCATTTCAGTTTACTAATTTCCAAATAAATACTGATATCACCAATAAAGACCATTGGATTGGTGTTATGTGTGAAAGTTTGAACTACTCGCCAATGACTAGTATGGATAACTAATCATGATAATGATGGTAATGATCGAGAATAGCAAGTAACACGATACAATGAAATGGCATGTACTATTACTGTTGCTACTATTATGAGCATTCTTCCCATTGAACATCAAGGGAATACATTCTAGTTATAGGATAAGGAGATAACTTCAACATTCATCCATACTAGATAGCAGACTATTGGGCTGCAACATTTTCCCATTTATCTTTGTCTAATGGGATGGACAACGATATGCTTGAATCACATGGTTTATTATTGTATAATCACTAATTGGTTCAACACAGACTATCCAATAAAGACAACAAGGATCTAGTGTTGCATGAGCAATTAGATTGTTATAGTCTTTGGTTGACAACAACAACAACGACAGCATATCGATATCACTGGATCAAGAATAACAATAGCAGCAATAGTAGTGGCAATCATTCCTTTCTTTCTCTCTCTCTCTTTCTCGCTAACTACCAAACAAAGCAAAAGACATCTGTCATTATCCATTATCGTGGCAATGACTTCAATAGGTGCATCAGATCAGTATACTTCCCTTGATAGGCAATTCAACCTTGCATGCCGTATTGTGCGTGAATGTCAGCGTCCTGCTCGTTTGAGCGGTGAATCCAAGGATGGTAAACTCCCACGACTATCGCTTGCCGAGAGCAACTCAGTTAGTGGTGTAAATAGCGTAGAATGGTTGACACTAATTGCCATGCATAGTTTTATGGATTATTCAAGCAAGGCACAAAGGGAGATTGCTCACGATCACGTCCCGGAAGATGGGACCCTCTTGGCCGTGGAAAATGGTAAATTACATGATGATGTAGCACAGCATTATCATTATATTTGACATTGAGTTAATGATAATGTGAGGCATTAGGGAATCATGGAAGTCACTCATGGGAGTATCATCTGTCGAAGCTAAGCAACGCTATGTCGATAGTGTGATGATGGCAAGCACATTTTATTGCATTACTTATTCTGTCTAGCTAATAGTGATTGCATTCTATGTAGTACTTACAAAACATATCAATCATCCAGGGCACTGAATTACTAGTGCAAATCAAATCATTTGATACCAATGCTTCTAGTGACAGCAGTAGACCACCACCATCACAACAAGAAGACATCGCCAATGTCGGAACATATAATACCATTAACAATGTCGATATTAGTGAACACGCTTTACACGATGGAACTGATGATGCATCACCATTCGAATCCGAGGAACATTTGCCTACTAATGATGATACACAATTACCGTATGAATCATCAACAATAAGCAGCCATCTACTAGAACGATAATAACGTTCGAGATGTAGAAGCAATTGACGAGAATGTCAAGAACACGCTGACAGCATTGCAGGAACGATTGGAGCATGTTCGACAAGCAGAGGAGACATTAGAGAAATTGCAAACGGAATTGACAGCAATACAGGAGCGTATCGAGCAACATAAACGTGAATCGGAACACGAAGCAGAGCTGATAGAGCACGCGGAACAGGTCCACGCAGCTGGCTACGAGTAAGCAATGATATAGAGACATTTGTGTTTACATATTACTTGACGTTTACCGCATATTAGGCACTTTTACGACATGCATTTGTGCATTCCACTCTATTGGTATTTTCATTGGTGGTCTATCGCTTGACTGCTGCAAGACAAAGAGGCTACCCTGGCAGTACACTAGTATCGAGTGTAGCAAATACTAATGCGCAACAAGTTGCTAGCATGGATATTGAATCAGCTGTTGGTCGACCAGCATGGCCTATCTCCATTCTTGTACGATGGATTGATAGTTGGCTATCGCAAATGTCCAGTCTTATTCGACGTTTATTCAGATTAAGATGATACAATCCACAGTATACATGTTCGAATAGGGCAATATATTTATTGTATATTTATATAAAATAATACCAGTAATAGATACAGTTGATGTCATGCTAATTTTCTTGAATTGCAAATGATAATGATTAACTGAGACCGTCATTAAGCGAATTACATTACCATTGATTGTGACTCACATTGCGCCATTTTATTTATATTGAAGCTGCAATAGCAACACTGCCATTGAACCTCATTTCTCTTTCATCATGCCACTCGATCGAATTAACGAAACAGAGCAGGAAACCATAGTAAGGATTGTCAAGCAGATTACGCGAGCTGGAGAGAATGAGCCGAATCCTCAGCAGCTAAAGGTTTGTTGTGCAATAGTGTAGACACTTGAATTGTGTGTTATTCATAGTCGTGACAGGCTTTCAAAGACTTTTGTAAAAAGTCAAATACGCATACTACGGCCGCTTATGAGGCTATCTTTATGCAACTACGTACTAAGCACGCGCAGGTAAGTATTTCGTAAAAGATAGACGGTAGTTATTGCAGTACTGATAGGAATGTACTAAAGGTACGGCTAGCGTCATTACAATTACTAGTGGTATTATACGAACGGTCACAGCGTGCAAGGTCGCTCACTCACAAGGATCTAAACGACTGGATACAACTGACGGTAGGCGTGCATAATGAGAAACTACCACCACCCAAAGAGTACGCCAATCGTGTACGCCAATTGATGCTTAATAGTCTGCGTAGTTGGCATGATCAACGTGGGGAACGTCATCGCGAAGTATGCCATTTGGAGGATAGTTGTCATTGATGAGCATCTATCTAATGCCACACATATATATATATATAGTTGCGTTTAGCCTACGAGTATTTGAAGCATGATATTGGCGTGGATTTCGGCGATACACGAGGAGCAGCAGCACGTTTGACACATCGGAATGATGAGACAGCCGAGGAAAAGCAGGTATGATGTTTGCGTATTTATATACACATATATATTGTAGAATACCAACGAATCTATAGGAGAAAATACGAAGGAATGCTCGATTAAAACGGTATGAAGCCATACGACAAACGATAGAACGAGGAATGCCACTAGTTAAAGAAAACTTGATGGATATGGTAAACGTTATGAAGATTAGACGTGATCATTGTATATATACATTCTTATTTATTACATGACAATAGGAGAGTTGTTTTAATATATTGGTACCAAATTTGTTCGAAGATTCAATGTCATCGCCAGATTCGCACAATGAGACTCAATTATCAAGCAGTAATAGTACAACAACAACATCGCTACGTCAGGTAATGAGAATCAACATCATTTCATCACTAGTAGCAATAGCAATAGCAATAGTAATAATTCATTGTAATAGACGGTATATGAGCATGGATTGGGATCATCGCGATATTCCTTGACTATCAATCTAGGCGATGCGGATCGTGCAGAGGTAGCAGAGAATCCAGAGAATCACATTTTATTCGAGGAACTTCGTAGTGGTCGTCGTCTATTACGATCACATCATTTGCCACGCGTATCAGAATGGTTGGATGCACTTGGTCATTCGGAAAGCGAGGTAATTGCCTTACTATATGATATAATGTTTATGTTTGATTTCTAATAATGACCACTGCCAGATACCACAAGCACGAGATACTATGCTAAAGGAGTGTATCGATCTAAAGGAACGAATTGAACTTGCATTACAGAAATGTGACGAGTTAAACATTACCGATGAACGAGATGAGGATGACGAGTTCGAGGAGGTTCCAGTGTATGGAAACGATAAGGAATCTAGTGTTAAGCATAAGGATACGAAAGCTACCAGTTGCACGGAACAATCTAGTAAATCGATAAAATCAACCTTACGAGGATTGTTTGCACCGATGGATTTCCCGGGTATTGAGCAGGATCCCACTTATGCACATACTAGCAAGACATCGTCTACTCTTTCATCAGTGGCACAAGGAAAACAACCGATGGATATGAATAATAAAGTAGATGAACAACAACAACAACAGCTTAGCAACACAGCAAAAGATAATAATAATAACGATAATGATGATGGTGAAAGTGCGGCAGAGAAGTTAGATCCAGAACGTGCAGGTAAATGCTATTTGTTGTTATTTGTTATTTGTTGTTTGTTTTGTGATAGTTCATATTGGAATGCTAATACAATGATTATATTTGTAATACGCACAACTTTAGACGAGAAGATAGATGATCTTTATTTTAAATAAAAGTAATAAAGTATTTATAGGGATAAAATTAATTTGATTACTGTGTGAAATATGGTAAGTCTAACTACCGCTTCGGTAAGTCTTACCGAAGGTTTTCACTATCGTAACAATTGTTACAATCATCCTTCCTTAAGAACGAACCTACGTAGTAAGTGTTCGTTTGAATTCAGCTACTTTTGCTTTTGCATTAGTTAATCCAATTGCAGGTTCCCAGGTATTTTCTTCGTCTGGGTAACCGAGCCATTTAACAAGGTATTGTACTTTTCCTCGTTTTGTACGTACATCTAATATACGCTCTACTTCGTATTCTTCTGTATTGTTGATTATGTCGGGAGGTGGTCTATCGTTCTCTCGATGTGGAAATTCCGCAGTATTTGGCTCATAGCGTTTAAGTAGTGAGACATGAAAGACATTATGTATTTTCATTGTTGTTGGTAGTTGTAATTTGTAAGCGGTTTTACTCACTATCTGAGTGATCTGAAAAGGACCGATGAAACGAGAGGTGAATTTTCGCGAAGGTCTTTCTTTGTCGATGTCTAGAATAATATGAGCACTTGATAATAAGACTTGATCACCTAGTTGAAAATCGTCTTCTCTTCTGTGTTGATCGGCATAGTGTTTCTGTCGATCTTGTGCGTTACTAATGGCGTTCTTAGCTAGTTGTACTATCTCGTTGATCTTGTTGACCATGTCGATTGTGCTGGCTACATGTGTAATTTTGTCTACTTTCGTGCCTAGTGTGTCGACGGCGCGAGGTTGTTTTCCTAAATAGCAATAAAATGGAGACATTTTTATAGAAGCTTGTTCGGCGCTGTTGTACGCGAATTCGACTGCAGATAATAATTGATCCCAATTGTCTTGCTTATAATTGACATAATTTCGTAGCATTTGTTCTAGCGTTCTATTCGTTCGTTCAGTTTGACCGTCCGTTTGTGGGTGATAAGCGGTTGACGGTTTAAGTTGGACATCTAATATGCTGAAGAAGGAACGCCAGAAATTTCCGACGAAACGAGCATCTCTGTCTGTAATAATGCTTTTTGGTAGGCCGTGTAAACGGAATATGTTGTCCATAAACAGTTGAGCTGTTTCCGCTGCAGTTACAGTAGTAGTAGTAGGTATAAAATGTGCGTACTTTGTGAGTCTATCTACTACTACTAATATTGCGTCTTTTCCGTTTTTAGTACGTGGAAGTTGAACAATAAAATCCATAGTGATGTCTTCCCATCTCTCGTTGGGTACTGGTAACGGTTGTAATAATCCAGCTGGCTTCCTTTGAGACGGCTTGTTACGTTGACATTTGTCGCAAGATGATATGTATCGTTCTATTGTCTTTTTCAGTTCAGGCCACCAGTATTGTTGCGCTACTCTGGCTAGGGTCTTATCAACGCCTAAGTGACCTGATATCGGTATGTCGTGCTTTTCACGTAGTATTTTCGCACGTAGTTCTCCTTGAGGAATGCATAGGCGTGGTATTTCTCTACGCATTTCGTAGATTAAGCCGTCGTTTGTTAGTCGAAATCGTTTTGAATAACCGCTTTTTGACGTGCTTCCACCCCCCTTAAGAACAGACTTCACTTCCAAGAAGTAAGGATCATTGTTGTATCCGTTTCGAACATGATCTAGTAGTTCGTTATTTGACGAGAGTCGAGTAATGGCATTCGATTCAGACGTGATTGCCGCGGGTTTTCTTGAGAGGGCATCGGCTACAACATTCATTTTTCCAGGCTTATATACAATGTCCATGTTAAATTTTGACATGTCGTTTAGCCAATCTGTCTGTCTATCTGATAAGTCATTTTGATTTTGCAAATGTGTCAATGGCCGGTGATCAGTGTACACAGTGAATTTTTGTCCTATTAAGTACGGTCGCCAGATACGTAAGGCTTCTTTAATGGCCAAAAATTCCTTATCGTAAGTAATGTACTTTTTGTGTGAATTGCTCAATACTTTTGACATAAAAGCTACTGGCCTATCACCGTTACCGTCGTCTTGCATTAATACAGCGCCGATTGCGTCATTTGACGCGTCCGTTGTAACGGTGTATGGTAAACTAGGATTACTAGAACGCAATACCGGTGCATTAGTCATTCTTTCTTTTAGTTGATTGAAAGCATCTCTTTCTTCTTTTTCGAATTTGAATGGAACATCCTTGCGTAATAGATTCGTTAAAGGCTTTGCAATGAAAGCATAACCTTTAATAAATTTACGATAATACCCGGTAAGTCCTAGGAATGACCTAACACTCGTAACGTCTTTTAATTCTGGCCAATCTCGTATGCTAATGACTTTATCTTCTGACGCTTGAATGCCTTCTTTACTGATAGTATGGCCTAAGAAGTCGACTTTATCGCGACCGAATTCACATTTACTGAGCTTTGCGTACAATTGATGTTGTCGTAGCAATTCGAATACTTGTCGTAAATGAGCGGCATGTTCTTCGTGACTCTTGCTGAACACCAGTATGTCGTCTAAAAATACTACTACGCATTGGTCGAGAAGCGGTCTGAAAACGTCATTCATTAGTCGCATGAATGTACCGGGCGCGTTCGATAATCCGAATGGCAACACTTTGAATTCATATAGGCCATAACGAGTAGTGAAAGCCGTCTTATGTACGTCCTCCTCTTTGATTCGAATTTGATGGTAACCAGACCGTAAATCGATCTTACTAAATACCGCTGCACCTTCTAGTTGATCGAATAATGATTCAATATGTGGTAATGGATACTTGTTTTTGATAGTGATCTTGTTCAACATACGATAGTCAACGCACATACGTAGCGGTCCATCCTTCTTTCTAACGAATAGAACTGGTGCGCCGAATGGAGAGGTACTCGGTTGTATAAATCCTTTCTCCAATAGTTCATCTATTTGACGTTTCATTTCTTCTTGTTCATCTCTTGCCATTCTATAGGGTGTGCGTGCAGGAGGTGTTATATGTGGTTCCAATTCGATGGCGAAATCCACGTTACGACGTGGAGGTAGCCCAGGGGGTAAGTTATCGGGTGTTACGTCAGTGAACTCTGTTACTAAGCTATGGTAACGCTTATCGCCATTGTATTCACCAGTGTTCAAATCGGATTCACGTACAATGGCTAAATAACTAATAGTGTCAGGTTCGTCGAAACAGGAGCTTAACTCATTCAATGTCATGAATTTGGGCTTGGTCATAGTATCGCTACTTTGGTAAATAGTAACTAGTTCGTTATCGATGTAAAATGTAACGATTCTACTTAACCAATCAATCTTAGGATTGTACTGTTCGAACCAAGGCATGCCTAATATTGCGTCATATTTCCCCAATTGCATAACATCAAAATCAAGATATAGTAAATAATTTTGTATTAATAAAGGTATTTTATGCGCACAATACAAGACACTGCCAACAGAGCCATTTCCTAGGGTAACTGATTGTTTGTTCTCATAGGGAATAAGCGGGTGATTGATCCGCTTAACAAACGAGGTATCGATGAAATTGTCGGTAGCACCGCAATCAATTAATACGTTCGCCATTATTCCATTAAAGGGCAATTGAACTGATATCAAGGGTCTACTCTTGCGTGCTATCCATAATTCACCAAGTTCTTCGGTTAAACAAGTAGGTAAGAGAAATGGTGTATCAGCGGTATCGAGCGCTTCACCAGTAACACCGCTGTTGTTTACTGGTGGGATTCGTTTCCCGTATTCTGAGCATTGTTGATTTGATCAAAGTGATCGTCAATTTGTAGGTTCGGATCGTCGGTCGTAATGGCGTTGTTTCTACGGAAAGGATTATGATGTCTATTACTGTTACTATTACGGTTTTTGTCATAATTGTTGAATTGCGCGTTGTTACGGTTGTTGTTAAACTGGGAATTTCCACGATTATTGTTGAATTGCGAGTTGTTACGGTTGTTGTAAGATCGTCGCTGTGGATTTGCCAGACATAGACGTGCAGTGTGATTGATTCCCCCACAGTGATAACAAGTAATAACATTGTTATTTTCGACCCGTCCTAACTCCATAGGAGCTACACCATCATTCTGTCGCTGCCGTTGAATTGGTTGTCGTTGAAGTAGATTAATGTCGGGATGATCGAATTCTTGAGCAATTTCAATGCATCTTAGAACTGTATCAGGTGTTTGACGCAATAATTCGCTAGCTGCTGGGCCACGGTATCCACGAATGAAAGCGGCTACTTTTTGTTGTTGTGGTACATGACCCAGTTTACTAGATATGTCGTAGAATTGTCTCACGTATTCGGTAAGATCACCTTTCTGTGTTAAATTCAGCAGCATCAATTCATTCCTTAGGTTCGAATGGGCAGGTTGAAAACGACGGCGTAACCTTTCCCGGAGGTCATTCCACGTAGTCAATGGAGCGTATCCTGGCGTACCGTTTTCTGCTTCATTAACTATGTGTTGTAACCAAGCACGAGCTTCTCCTTTCAAACACTGTGAAATGAAACATATTTTGGCACCATCTGTATAATCTTGATCGCCAAGTTGCATATTCATATTGAATAACCATCCCTCAAAATCTTCATTGGGTCTGCCGTGATAATCTTCGTGATGAAGTTTGATGCCGCGTAAGTTGTTAGTGTTAATATCCATTGCGTCGGCCATATTAGTGAGTGGAGGGAAAATTTCGAGTAATATAGATGAATCTTCTGATATTTCTGAGCAGGTAGCGAAGGGATGCGAGGAGCTATTTGAACTAATTGAGCTGTCTTCTTCACTAATAGGAAGACCAAAAATAACCATAAAATCACCCAGGAAGGGTATGACTAAAAAGCTAAAACAATAAAATCAGAGATATTGTAAGTTGGTATTGTGGCGATTCAGCCGTTGCTACCAATGTAATACGCACAACTTTAGACGAGAAGATAGATGATCTTTATTTTAAATAAAAGTAATAAAGTATTTATAGGGATAAAATTAATTCGATTACTGTGTGAAATATGGTAAGTCTAACTACCGCTTCGGTAAGTCTTACCGAAGGTTTTCACTATCGTAACAATTGTTACAATATTAGCTCTATTGGCCACTGCACCATATGTCGAGTATGGTGATGATATTCATTATTGGAATGAACATGAGATTCCAATCAACTCATCTGGTCTTGGTAAGGAGAATAAGTGGTAATGCTACTCGATTTGTTAATACGATTGTTATCGTAATGTCACTAGAGTTATCACATCGATTCTATGGTACTGCCAATCCCGATAGTACCTTGTCCGAGGCAGGCATGCGACGCTACAAATTACGCGCTATACCATTGAGTCATTTGGTGGACAAATCGTTTGCTGATGGCAGTGCATCTAATGATGATCCAGTTGCTGAATCATCGACTAGTACAGACGTGAAGCGTGTCAATAAACAAGACAAGTCGAGTGCGATACCATTGTGGCAACAAATCGCGGATGATGTTTATCGAGAGACTGCTCCTGGATCCGCAGGTGTAAATAATGGAAAACAACGGCGGAAACGTTCGAGATACGATGGGCCAGGCTTGGTGGATATACACAAGGCTAAGAAGACTAGTCATCAACGGATTATGGAGAAGTTCTCTGATCGGAACATGCGTAAAGTAGCGGAAGATGTAAGTGATAGCAATAGCAATAGACGATGGAAAATAAAGGAGACTAACCTACATGTATATGTGCGTGTGTGCGTGTGTGTATGTTGCATTATGATAGAGCATTGTATACCGGCAACGAATGCGTGACCGTGATCGAAAAATATCCCACTGGTGATTAAGGAGTGTCATGCACTTCGTTTGCTTAACAACCATTGTAACAAAGAAAATATATAAATACATACGTGCATGATATACAAAATAAACTATTGTTTACCAGGTTACAATGCAGTGTGGCAAATGCACAAGCAGAACAGCTTAAATGTGTAGGCATATGCCATTGGAATAATCGCCAGTTGATTGTTACCTCTAACATAATTTATTATCGTTTATACTAATTGGAAGTGCAGGCGTGTTCGTTGACAAACATCTATAGTTGTAGTAATTGTTGCGGAATTTACTACATTACTATATAAATAAGCGAACAGGATCAATTGACTAGGATTACCGCAATTACTCATAATTATCACAATAGCTAAAAATGCTGTGGTCTAGGAAGGTTTTACGTAGGCAGTCTGCCATTATTGCACTTTTATTAATTGCATCTATCGCCGTGAATCCATATGAAGCCGAGGCCAAATATATACCGAAATCACAGCGCCAGTCATCTGCCAATACCGGTAGCATCAGCAATGGCAGTACATCTACGAGTGTAGAGACTACTATCAATAGCAGTAGTAGTAGTAGTAGTAGTAGTAGCAGTACTAGCAGTAGCAGCAATAGTGATGGCACTACTATTATTAATATCAATGTCGATCCTAATAAGGAGACCTGCCAGCATCAGAGCAAACTTGTGCTTTACTGGGGTCAGAACTCGTTCGGTGCCACTCATGGCAATGATAAATCCCAATGGGAGAATCGACTCACTCATTATTGCGAGAGTGGTCTTATAGACACGGTCGTCCTATCGTTTATGCATGTGTTCGGATTGTCGCCTGACACGCAAATGGACTATGCGAATCATTGTCCGCCTACACAACTACTGGAGGGTAGCAAGCTACTCGATTGTCCCGAGTTACGCGGTGACATTCAACGCTGTCAAACCCTAGGCATCAAGGTGCAATTAGGTCTGGGCGGGGCAGCAGGCAGCTATGGATTCAACAATGACGAACAAGCGGTAGCATTCGCCAATCAACTATGGGACACCATGTTCAGTGGACCGGGTAAAGTGCGTCCGTTTGGTGATGTCGTACTCGATGGTATCAACTTGGATATCGAGGGTGGTAATCCGCACAATTACGCGGCATTCGTCGATCGTTTCCGTACGCTTCATCGGGAGGCCAGCCGTAATGCCAGTACACGTAGCAAAGCAACTGATGTAGTGTCGGCGACACATCAAGTGCGTCCTATCATCGTGACGGCTGCTCCCCAGTGTCCCTATCCGGACGCGTACATGCACGACGTGTTGACCAAATCCGAGATTGATGCCGTCTACGTGCAATTCTACAACAATTACTGCGGTGCACAAGCATTCGGTACCAGTAATTTCAATTTCGACGTGTGGGACGAGTGGTCACGCAAAGTTGCCAAGGTAAATGGTGCGAAAATCTATCTAGGTGTACCGGCGTCACCAACGGCGGCCAACATCGGGTATGTGGCACCGGATAAGTTAAAAGAGATGGTGCTTTCGATACAATCGAAATATCCCTCATTTGGTGGGGTCATGATGTGGGATACGAGCCAAGCGTTTGCTAATCAGGATGGCGGGCACAGCTATGCCTACTCTGCTGTTAAAGCACTTAATAACGCGTGTGGACGCTCAACACCCGTAGAGGCATTATTACGAGTGAATACACCATCACTCGCTACTACACCGGCGGTGACAACAGTAGTAGAGACTAAGGAGAACCCGGCTAGTTCAACGGTATTGCCAGCGGTGGCACCTCAACCTACAGCAGCAATAGCTGCTACTACTACTACAATCACCGAACCATTGATTATACCATCGGAACATGACCATTCACCAAGGACTGAAGTGTCGTCACCCTCGTCATCATTGCCAGTATCACCACCATCCGAAACACAAGTCAAGGGCCATGAAACGTCGGATACCACCACTTGTCCCGTAGTTAATGGAGCTTGTCGCGACTCTACATTCGACTGTAATGGAAATCAGTTCGCACAGTGTGTATTCGGTAAGTGTAGACATTGTATTCCTATTGTATTTCACCACTATTGAACGAAAGCATGACAATACTAACCTAATGCTCTACCATTATGCCTTTCCTCTTGCTTTATTAATCAATATAGGTCGATGGGTGATGCGAACTTGTATGGCAGGTACAGTCTGTCATCGTACCGCGGATCTTAATAGCGTATTCTGCGATTTCCCCACGGACACGGCCATGGTAGCAGCAGCCAGTTCATGTAGTCATCCTATAACGCCGGCACAGAAACTAGCGATAGCCTCGGAGCAACATAGCCGTCTACAGATGTTGAGGCAGCAAACAAGTGAATCGCCACTGCATGACCAGCAAATACGTATGGTGTATCTAAGGGCAAATCAAACACACATGGTAGCATTAGCAAGTGCATCAGCCAACGGACAATCCTTCGGGCGTAACTGGGAGATTGAATTGGCTGTTCCACGGGGAACACGCGTAGTACAGGCGGTGCGCACTCAAGCATTACACAACGAGAAGGACGGTCAAACGTTGGAGGTAATCGATCCTAAACTTGAGGCCGATTTGGATGATACAGGTGCGACACGTGCACTCTACGTGATTCGTGGTAAACCAGAGAACGAGCCAGAGTCGAGTATGCGCGTTGACGTACTGGTCACCCTGGAGGCCATCACTAATCCACTCGGTACTACTATTACCAATGCCACTGATATTAATACGACCAGCAATGATAATGATGCTGGTGGTAATGGTCCTGTGATAGCAGCCAGTAGAAAAGGTGCCGCCTGGACAGAAGTAGTATTGAATTCCGAGTTGAAACGCGTTATTGAATAACCATTATTGTTATTATTATTATTATTAAACATGAGACGACATCTCTATTCCTTATTGCCACATTTTCGATACAACAATACCAATCCCAACTATTCTGTGCGCAACGTTGTCCTTATCCATTCAAAGCTGTGTTACTCGACATTCGAGTTACAATCAACGCATGCTTGAGCTATTATCATCGAGTGCTATTTTGGACTATTTGCATGCGTTGTACACGGTTATAATTCGTTGAACGAATAGATAAGTAAATGATTATAAAAAAGATCGATACGATAATCCATGCATCGCACTTTATTACTACTCATTCAATCTACTTACAATTCTATTACTGGTCATTAAGAATTCCCTTATCAAATCTACTTACCTACATTCTATACTATTTCAGTAACGTTCTAGCGCTTTATACACATACACATACACATACACTCATTATCTATCTATCTATCACTTGAAAATGCTACAATTCACTCAACCACTTACTACTGGCAATCGTCTGCTTGTTGCTGTAGTTGCCGTTGCCGTTGCGGCTTCTATTGCAATATCCGATGTTCATGCCGCCACTATATCCGTAGCGCTACCCATACCGCTACCCAAATCATTGATGGACGGGCATACCACTTGTAATCCGAAGCTAGTGTACTACTGGGGTCAAAACTCGTATGGTGTCAAACACGGCAAGGACAAAGCGAACTGGGAGAAGCCGCTCGCCTATTACTGTCGTACGAAGCAGGTTAGCAATATCGTCATCTCGTTCATGCATGTATTCGGCAAGGAAAAGCCACAGGTGGATTTCAGCAGTCATTGCGACTCTAGTCGCGTATTCCCCGGCACTAAGATTATAGACTGCCCAGAATTACGCGAGGACGTCAAGGTTTGCCAGGGTCTCGGTGTAAAGGTGGAACTCAGCTTGGGTGGAGCAACCGGTAGATACGGATTTGCCAATGACAAACAAGCGATCGCATTTGCCACCGAACTCTACAACATGGCATTCGGTGGCAAGGGATCGGTGCGTCCATTTGGTCCCAACTCATTGGACGGCGTTAATCTGGACATCGAAAATGCACACTCGACTAGTTATGCGACGTTCGTTAAGCAGCTACGTAAATTGCAAGGCAAGCGCTCACTTCTTGTTTCCGCTGCACCTCAGTGTCCCTACCCGGATGCCTCGCTACACGACGCATTGATCAAAGCCGAGATTGATTCGGTGTATGTGCAATTCTACAACAATTACTGCGGTATGCAAGTTTACGGCACTAAGAACTTCAACTTCAATACCTGGGTTAAATGGTCGCAAACCCTCGCTAAGCGCCGTGGTGCCAAGGTTTATCTGGGTATTGCGGGATCGGCTGAATCTGCTGGCAGCGGCTACGTCCCGGCCGAACGCATACAAACGGCAATCAAGCTACTGGCTCGCGAATATCCAACTGTATTCGGCGGCGTTGCCATCTGGGATGCTAGTACCGCCTATATGAATAAGGTCGGTGACAGCAATTTCGCTACCGCTGTTCAAAACACGCTGGAGGAAGTTTGCCGTAAATAACGACAGTATACTATCACGTAGAAGTATACAGCTATCAAGTAGATATCAAAAGAATAAATAACTATACCATTGAGGCATCATCTTATTGTTTAAATGCGTATTCATCAGTATGAACGAGCTCCTATTTGAATTGGTAATAAGAAACTATTAGGTAAACTATAAGGCCATTATTGCATTACTATTCTTTACCATGCAATCATTGTATACATTTTATGTTCGTCGAACACCATGTGACCTTATACTAGATACACAATAACACATCAACAGCATGCCTCCTCTGATCTTAGCAGTGACTACACACAACTTCAGTTTAACGTAGTGCTTCTCTTGACAACTAAGACACACTCTCGTTAAGGGCAACAGACATCGCATCACATGGTGACATCTCAATGTAAAAATGAATTATGATAGTTACAATTTTGACAGTGCTATTCCAAACATAATATGAGAAGCGACCAATGGCATATCAATGGTAATTGACGTTTGACAATACCGCGTGATCCATCTGACTAACTATTGTCAGCAATAATAATATGGTTACCTGTAGACTATGAGGGTGTCATGCTATTTGTTCACAAGTGATGCTGATTAACATCGTCAGCACCGTCATGATTGCTGCTCATGCTAAATTGGCAACAGAGAAATGTAATGCGTTAGGTCAGGAGAGTCGAATCAACTAGAATGATGCTTATGGTGGGACAATGTCATA
This sequence comes from Syncephalis plumigaleata, assembly GCA_025201365.1. Taxonomy (NCBI): domain Eukaryota; kingdom Fungi; phylum Zoopagomycota; class Zoopagomycetes; order Zoopagales; family Piptocephalidaceae; genus Syncephalis; species Syncephalis plumigaleata. Next base: position 2,689,770 of record JAIXMF010000001.1, read on the forward strand.
TGAAGCAATATCCAATGAAGCTATGATAAATGGACATGTACACTGTGTTGTACAGCAAGGAGTAGCTACTTTTTAGAGCGCTTTGCCGCGCGAATGTACATCCCTATCCGCGCGCTGTGTGTGTCGTCATACGTAGTATACGAAGATCTTAAGATTTTTCCACGAGTGACCCATCAACTAGCATCACTAGTGCTATTGTTCCTCTTGAACATCTAGACAAAGCTGATTGGCAAACTAGAGTCAATAGTTGAACATGGGTCACCTCATCACATCGAATCACATCACATCATTATAGATTTTCCAACGTATTCACCAACAATGAACCGAGTGTACCCCACATTTTTGGCATTCATTCTACTTGTCATTAAAGACGTCCCCCCGTCACTTTGATTGTTAACTAAAACTGACACTCGTCAATGTCATGGAAGAAAACATCAAACGCGACTGCTTTCTAATGTTTGACGAATAGAATGTGTTCCACCATAGGCGAATCTCTCCATAACGAAACGCCGATCTTTTGTTCGCAATGAAAAAACGAATAACAAGACATCATTTAATTTACAAAGTGACGTTCTTTTCATTTCCTTGTGCATGTACATGTACTCGTCTATAATGCTCATCTGATGCAAAGCAGCCCTATGACTGGTTCCATATCAGCTGTGTCGCACCAGCTTGCACCTCTACGACAAAAACAAAGCAACGCTCCACATAGAAATGACATAGCAAATGTCTAGTCATAGATGATGATGATGATGATGATATTGTGATGCTGACTGTGGGAGGTGTTTATACAAGCAGGAATGCTACCTTCAGAGGAATGTATGTGTGTGTGCGTATACACCACACGAGCTCATTTTCATCCCGTGACATATCATACGAACCTTTGTCGCATTATCTACGTCATGACGACTTTATATCATCCATACTTATGATGTACGGGCCGATAAATCATACGACACTTCTTATCTGAAGCATGCGTATGCAAGTATGCAAATGTGCAAATGTGCAGTTATGCAAGTGGAGCAAGGAAAGAAAAAAATGACATCCAGAGGGTATGGGTATGTTAGGTAACCCATCACAGAATAGGTGTAACATTTACAGTTGATCACGCGCCGTATTAGTCGACGCATACACATATGTTGCTTCAATCTCATTAACCATTTTCATTATCACAATCCTGACGAAAGGAGTGGTGCCCGACAAAGATGGTCACGTTGACCATAATCACCCCTCTCCACTCGTCGATGATAGGTAATTCGTTATGATTCATGATATAGCAGACTGAGCATTATAGCTCATACATACATACATACATACATACATACATACGCTCATTCATTACTCTATACGTCATGTGCCGTGTGACTGATCCTGCTCGTGTAGATTAGCACAGAGTAACCATCCATTGAACAAATGACATTGCCCTCTCTCGCTCCCTATCTTCATTGTCAATGAGTACGGTTGGTTTTTTAACTTACGATTAGAATCAATGAGATTAGCTATAAAAGATACCGTATTCCCAGTTCATTTTACTCGTTCCATATACGCTCAACTACTCTTGTTATTTATTCCTTTACGCTAACGTTTAACGCTTACGATATCCACCATTTCTTTTCTTCTCTCAAAATTGAAGCTTTGTATTTAACTCTTTTTGGTAAGTAGTAAATTTTAATATTAATAACGATAGTACCTTACCGTTTATGGCCATTTAATCTTAACTAATCATTCTTTTTTGGATAACGTAATTACCCACTTGCCTATAGATGAAATCCAATATGATAATCAATTATCGCAATATCCCATGGATGTTGGCAGCCGCCACAACCATTTTGATGACAGCCTTCCCGGTCCCCACTTATGCCGCCACCACTGCCACGAAACCCACTGATGTTGACGGGAAACTCGCTCCCACTTGTAGTCATGACACGAAACTCGTACTCTACTGGGGACAAAACTCTTATGGTTCGGCCAATCCCTCCGATAAACCCAACTGGGAGGGTCGACTCGCCGATTACTGTCGCTCTGGCAAGCTAGGCACAGCTGTACTTTCATTCATGCATATTTTCGGCAACGGTCTTCCCAACACGCAGGTTAACTTTGCCAACCATTGTCCGGTGGAGAAGACACTGCCAGGCACACAGTTACTGGACTGTCCGGAGCTACGCGAGGACGTTAAGATCTGCCAGGATCTTGGTGTCAAGATTGAGCTTGGTCTTGGCGGTGCTGCCGGTAGTTACGGCCTACGGGATGACAAGGCAGCGGTCGAGTTTGCCGATATGCTTTGGGACACGGTGTTCAGCGGTAAAAGCGACACTCGTCCATTCGGTTCAAGTGCACTCGATGGCGTTAATCTTGACATCGAGGGTGGCAGCCCTTACGGCTACGCGGCATTCGTTAATCGACTTCGTGAACGGCAGAAGGGTGCCGGTGCATCGGCTCGCCCTCTCATCGTGACGGCTGCTCCTCAATGTCCCTACCCGGATGCTTACATGCACGATGCCATAATAAAGGCTCCGGTAGATGCTGTCTACGTGCAATTCTACAACAATTACTGCGGTACCCAAGCCTTTGGCACGCAAAACTTCAACTTTGATATCTGGGACGAGTGGTCCACCAAATTGGCCAAGATCAAGGGAGCCAAGGTCTTCCTCGGTGTTCCAGCTTCTCCTTCAGCTGCTGGCAGCGGTTATGTTAATGCCTCTCGTTTGCGCGAGATTATCCTTTCCGTGAAGAAGTACAGCTCGTTCGGCGGTGTCATGATGTGGGACAGCAGTCAAGCCTTCGCCAATAAGGAAGGCGGCAAGAGCTACGCTGAATTGGCTGTCGCTTCCTTGGAAGCCGCATGCGATGGCAAATCTCCAGTGCCAGCGCCTTCTCCTTCTCCTTCTCCCACTCCGGCGCCTACTCCTGCCCCAACTCCTTCTCCTCAACCAACGCCTTCTCCTACTCCTGCTCCATCTCCTGCTCCCACGCCATCCCCAGCTCCTACTCCTGCTCCTACTCCATCTCCTGGCGATATCTGTCCCGTCGAGGGTGGTGCTTGTCAAGCAGGTACCTTCGATTGCTCCGGTGCCCAATACGCTCAGTGTATCAATGGAAAATGGGCACTACGCACTTGTCAAGCAGGCACCGTTTGTCGCCGTACTGCCGACCGTCGCAGTATCTTCTGCGGCTGGCCCGATCCCACCGATCTCCCATGTCGTCAACCGGCAGCGTCTGGGTTTACACCGGGACAACGTCTACAAATCTCAGTTAGTAATGCTGCCGCCGAGCGTACACGTGCCGCTGCCTTCACCGGTAATGGCCATCCCGCCGATATTAACGTAATTTACCAGACTGCAAACGCCACTCATATGATAGCTCATATCGAGGCTAGTGTCAGCTCGGCTAATCGTAAATCGGCCGTCAAATCATTCAGCAACGAGTGGACACTATCATTCAGCGCGCCAAACGGAGTAACAGCAGTGGCTGTCGACCGTGGTACATTGACTAATGATCAAATTCATGCCACTAGCACCGCTACCGCCACATCACCGTCCAACGAATGGCGTCCATTCCAAGTGAAATCGATACCTGCTAAGGAACCGGCCAAGAGTATGCGTGTCGCTGTCGATGTCGTATTGAAACGAGCACCACCCACCGCCACCGCCACTGATGCATCGGCGGATGAGGTCAAGGCGGCTTCAAATAATGCTCCATGGCTTCAGGTATTGCAAGATGTTCAATTCCAATCGAGTTAATTATAATTACCGCTTATTATTGTTACTAGTGATATGTTATCGTATTTATCCTTTATTCGTATCGCTATCGATTAAGACGATTCGTATAAATTGGTTGTCATCTGCATATTCTCTCTCGCTCCCCTTTCCTTCAATTGGGATAACTAAAGCATAATCAGCTTATATTATCCTAGCTGTGAGGTATGCAGATCAATGACCATATACTATCCTTAATAAATGATTTATTCTCTCAACGAACTATTCTTTTTGTTTTATTCGTTTGTAAACAGTAGCAAATATGATGCCTTGGCTATCATTTGCAATTATTAAAACATATTCATAAATAGTGTAACACTGCATTCTTTATTCCTAAAGCAGTATACGTATTTAGTAGTATCAAAACGTTGCTTGTCTCATTCGTCATTGTGCGTGTCAAGTGTAAGCGTACAACTGACAACGAATGGACCGTATGATGTGCCACACATTACGAGGACATGATGCATCATTGGTGCGAGAGCATGATGCGATGTGAGGGAGCGAGAAGTGTACGCACTCATTCGTGTTTTACACTTTTCCCTTTGGTTGCTGTTGTTACGCTACGCCACCATCGTTGTTGCTGTTGCTGTTGCTGTTGCTGCTGTAGTTGTCGTTGTTACCAACTTCTTATCGTTTTCTTTTCACTTTTTTTATATTCAGTGCTGTCCTCTTGTTACTTACTTCTTGTTCACTACCAAGATATCTATCGGTACTGCACGTACTCCTCGTTACCTATATCACTCTCGTGTATATCAACTGATTCCTCGACCACTGATTCCTATCGGTTTGTCTGCACACATATCCACGTCAGCACTTTGACTTCCATACTAGTGTTGCGTTTTCTTTTTCTTTACGGAACACTCAGTCAGTCAGTCGCTCTCTCTCTCACACACACACTATTGTAAACGTAAAAAAAGTAGAAGAGAAAAAGCGTTGTGCCTACGCCTGCATACACTACTCCTTCCACTGCAGTCCCATTCGTATTACTATCACTTGTATTGCTAGTAAGATTTGTTTATTCCCCTTGATGTATAGCCATCAATCAAACCTGGTTTCTCGTTGGTTCAGGCTGTTCTGTCTATTCCTACCGATACTTTTCTCGACACTTGGCATTGTAGTGAAACCGTTGGCTGCATCAGCAGATATACTCATACTTGTAAGTAGTTGTCTCTTTTACTAATGAATAATTACGACTCATATATATATATATATATATACGCTTTGTATGATTGATTACGCTACACCTATCTATTGATAGGCTACCAATGAAACGTTTGTGGTAAGTGAACGGTTATAGGCCTTGTATATGTTATATTGTTATTAGTTATTAATATTACATACGTATCTAGTCTCGTATAGCAGCATTTGGCCCTCGTATCTATGATGACGGGTTGCCTCTAGAGAAGGATGATCCTCCCTTGGAGTTTCCAGGACCAGAGGGGCAGCTTATACCCGTGGAGAATATTATGCCGGATAACCAGCATGGATGTCAAACTATTCCCAAGTCATTAAGACAAAAGCTGGACGATAAAAGTTGGATTGCATTAGTGGAACGCGGTGACTGTTCATTTGTCGATAAAATACGTGCTATGCAGCAGTCGGGTGCAGCTGCCGTTGTGGTAGGCGACAATCGATGGGATAGTCTTATTACGATGTACACTTCAGGTAAGCAGTAACAATAACGATTGCTAATACAGTAAATATAGATAATCATTAATTATTATGCTACTTCTAATAATAGAGGACACATCTGATATAACTATTCCTTCGGTGTTCATTCTACAAGCAGATTATCATCAATTACGATATTTAGCCTCACATTTAGATCAGCCATTTATTGTCAAATTACTAAGTGACGATCTGATTACTTGGTATGTATAACACGTTAATACTAATCATGTCAGTATGAATCGATTACTTATACAAACTATTGTTATGTGTATCTATATAGGCCATTGGTTGACGTGCTTATTGTCACCATTATTACACCTACCATTATGATGGTGTTTATTTATCTTATTTGGTACATTCGACAACGTCAAGAGCAACTGGCTGATTTGGCACCACGACAAACTGTTAATAACCTGCCAACTAAATCATTCGTACAGGCCAAGTGCCGAGAAAACGACCCGGCCGAGTGTGCCATCTGCTTAGAAGACTTTGTCGATGACGATCAACTACGTATCATGCCATGCCGACACGAATTCCATATAGCTTGTATCGATCCTTGGCTAACGACCCGAAAACGATTCTGTCCCATTTGCAAGCAAGACATTTGTCCCGCTAACGAGAGAACGCCACTCTTGAGTAGTCTCCGAGGTGCCAATGGTGTACGAGGTATACGATTCGCTAATCGTAATTTCTCTTTGGGAGGATTTCGTTCCCGATGGGCTGCCGTCTCATCCTCTGTACTACAGTCTGCTAATCTTACTGCAGAGGATGGACAAAGTACACCACTCGCATCAGCATCACAACTTGCAACATTGGAAAGCAACAGCAACAGCAATAGCAACAATGGTAACGAGAATGATACTGAAGCGGAACAAGACGTGCCAGGTGAAGAGGAAAGCGCGTTATTAACTGTGCTCGTTGTACATCATCATCACCATCATCATCATCACTCAGACGGTGGCAATGAGTCAGAAAGCGATACCTCCGACTCTAGCGATGATGACGAGCATAGATCATCCTAGTTTATTAGTTTTGTTACATATCCCTTGTTTATTGTTAGAGTAGGGTACAAGCTGAATGATATTATATGTGATGTGTATGCAGGACCCGATTAGTTTATTACTGTAAGAATAAAATTATTAACTGATTATCAGTATCTCATCTCTACTGATGAGTAGAGATCTATCTTTTTATCCAGTCACTTGAGGTTGTACAACCAAGCAATCCACCAATTATCCTGGCATATTTACACGTAGGACTCCTTTCTACTCGGAAGAAGCTTTTCTTCTTTTTATCGGGGAAAGGGGGATCACACTGCCTCTCCCTTACCGTCTCTCCTTTATCCGTGATACTGCTATTTCTCCATTATTGTGACTTTTTGCTCTCCCCACACAGATATATATATATACTCCTCAAGGGTCTGTATATGAATCTTGATACTATTATCAGTAGCAATATCAATAGCAGTAGTTGGTACGCTATTCATTAGACTGGAGTGTATCTATTTTGTAGTTATCTTTCGGAGTTAGCTGTGTTATTTTCTAAAAAGCCTTCATTACTCGAGCGTGCAGTGTGGTTGTGTTTTCTCTCTCTTGTTTGTAATTGAACCAACTCTCCGGTTACTTACTAGTTTGAACTATACGGTTTTAGTTTATTCGTTGTTTCCCTACTTTATATGTTTATACATAGATTACAGGTAAGTCAAAAGGATAGTGCAAATACTTGCAAACTATTATGCTGTTTGTTGACTCGTTACACTGTTTGCCGTTACTATACCACCGCCGCCATTAATAGTTGTTGCTGTAGTTGTAGTAGTAGTAGTCACACACGCACAGACTGTTCACATTACTCAATTTGATAAAATTATACGTGTTCACACGCGCACGCGCACACACACGCGTATATGACTGGATACACTACGGTAGTCTAGAGTATACTCGATACAATTACCACCATCATACAGTCATGATGTATAGTAGAAAACAGAGCGGATTATCCTCGACTAGTTACCTACATTGCTATTACAGTAGTTGGCGGTACACATGTCAATCCATAATGATATCCATCAGTCGTAGATTGTACATCATTGCCGTACTATGGATGGTATGGTGCGGATTAACCGTTCATACCGTGGATAAACATCCGCGACAACAATATCCTGTATCAGTAATATCAGCAGTAGTAGTAGTAGAAGCGTCACCTATGCATCAAGTAAGTAGTTTACACGTCTACTATTAGCAATACATTCATCTAATCTATTCCATGATACACGATAGACATTAGCACATCCATCTAAAAAGTGTAAGTAACTTACTAATATATCTCTATAAATCTATATCCATAATGATACAGCTACTAATTTACGCTTACTTTTATTGTTCACCATGAATGAATAGTACTAATAGATGCCCAGTATTGGTTATCTACCATGACTTACTCGAATGCCACCTTGGTGATTGATAGAATACATCGTATGTTAGGTGAAGAAGCTCTACAAATTCGACCATTGCCAACTACTACTTCTACTACTGTCGCGCCTAATGAAATATTTAATTCACAAACTTGTATGACTTTTGGACGTATACCGTCATCACAATCATCATCAACATCATCATCATCATCATTTGTTGATCCACACGATCCAAACTTAGAAACCCAATGGCAATGGTGTTTCTATCCTGCCACTATGACATCATCTTCATCTTCTTCATCAACTTCATCATCAATATTGTCATCATCGATATTGTCATCAATATCTCAACCGAGTAGATCAATTGTAGAGGAAAACACAAAATATATTATCAATGATGAGGATACCGAGGATAATACATGGACATGGCCTACATTAGATGAAGTGACCGATATTATCGGATATGGTTTACTCGTTACATTCTACTATATTGGTTGTGCGTACCTTGTATTGTTCATTATATTAATGCCATATGTAATTTGTACACGGCTGTATCAGCTTGCTGTCGAGTTGTTTCGACGTGGCGATACAACAGAGCCTGATCATCATCATCATCATCATACACAACCTCGAATAGATCGAATAGCGCGGCAGCGCAAGTACGATGGGTGTCCATGCCACCACCGCGTATCATTACTTATGGTATGATCCGTATTCATCAAGGGTATGGTAGTACGGATAAAACGCCTAATCCATCGCTGTTATCCTCTGTAACTAGTGAAGAGGACGATAACATGCCATTAGGCTTGCGTTATCCTAATAATCGTATTAATCATTTGTCTGTGTCGGCACCTGCTTCTGCGTCAACGCAACATCTTGCATCGTCATTATCATCGGGGGAGGAAGAGGAAGAGGAGAGTGCAATCTACACCATACCACGATTACCCTATCCTGACACTTCCACTAATAATACAATAAGATCGGAGGAAGAGGAAGAAGATAAAGGAAAACGAGGAATCATAGAGAGTACGAATACCGAGACAATGTGGTCTATAGACTCGACAGAGTGTCCTATTTGTTTGGAAAGATTCCTTCACGTGGATACTGTGATGGTTCTCGGTTGCAGCATACCTTTCACGTTGGATGCATTGAACGCTGGCTACATCGACGTCGTCCCACTTGTCCAATGTGTCGAGCACCTGTACCAGTACATCGTGACCATTTGAACTTGTTAGAATCATCAGCGGCAACATCGGCATCAGCATCAGCAGCATCACGTCTCACGGATGATAGACTCTACTCTATGAATAATGCCTATGCTCCTTCACGTCGAGCGCATCGACGAATAGCCAATAATGAGGGAAATGAAGGAGAGCGACGACCATTGTTGTTCAACCGTTAAGCACAAACTAATGGTATAGTATGGCTACTCATTTCATGACATTTCCCTTCTAATTTGTTTATCTAATAGCACTCTATTGTAAATAGGTTGACATATATTAAATGTCTTTTTTCTCTTTTTCTATTCAAAATTACTATTACCATTGTTGTATGTCTTATTAATGAATGAAGTAGGAATACTATATAATTAATTAACTAATATCTACATTGCAATAGTAAATAGAATTCATTATAACAATTCATCATCATATAGTACAATTGCCAGTTACCTTTTTTATGATAAATAATATTAACATTAGTATTCGATTCCACTGGACTAGATACAACGGTAATTTGTTTTTGGTTTCTTGATTTTTTCATTCAACTAGCATCGTATGTTGACAAGTTGTCCTTATGAACACTGTGAATAATCTGAATGAAATTCAACTCAGCATATCCGATTCCATACATGATAATCATAGCTACTTGTAAGTACATGACATGCATATTCACTATACTTACACTTGTATTGTTACTTATAGAATTGTGATATAGTTATCTATTAATATCCATTACTAATACTGATTGTTATTATCATGCTGTGTCTTTTTTATGGTAATAATGGTGTTACATTGTTAAATCTAATTATTAATAAATATAATGTTAAAGATAAATCGATTGATACATGTAGTGTAAATCTCGCTTTTTTATTTTATTTTTATTCATTAATCGAATACCACGACTATCACCACGTATTCTCCTCCTTTTGCAATTTACGATTGGTTTTTCTCTACTCACTTTACCGATTACTTTCAACTATGGAAGCAGAATACAATCACGACGGCTGGGATGATCGTAATGACGCTAATTACGGAAATAATGACGCACCCTCTACTGGACTACGTCGCTACTCTCCCTCGCCGTCACCACAACGAAAATTATCACGATCTCCTTCACGATCCCGTGGTGGTCATTCCCCTAGCGATAATTACTATAATGGCAGTACTGATCGGTAAGTAATAAGCATATCATATCTAGAGACATATATTCTATGTCTATGAAAATGAATAGTGTATTTATCTATTTATATGTGTAATAACTAGTCGTTCCTCTACTCGACGTTCTCGTTCCCGCTCTCGCTCACCAAATAGATCCAATGGAAGGTAAATAGATGCTAGCTAAACTAAAACGATAAATGTTCGCGTATTTTTGTTGCTCACCATTTTGCTACTAGACGCGAACGTTCATTTTATCGATCACGCTCTCGATCTCGATCACGTGGCCGTTTTAATCGTGGCTCATTTGATCGTCGTGACCGTCGTGGTAGTTCTCCTAGTAATGGATCGTAAGTGATATGATTGCTATTAGTATTACTATGATATTAATAATATTTATAGGTTTATGCCACAAGCACCACCACGTCGTGCTAGAGTAAGTAGATAATCAAATAGTAATAATAATATAACGACATAATAGATGATCAATGATGCTTATTATCTATCTAATATTATAGGAGAATCCAGAACCTACAAATGTCTTGGGTATATTCAATCTTGACTATTATACAAACGAACATGAATTACGCGATATATATGAACCATTTGGTGGATTAGAACGTGTAGTCATAGTGATGGATCGACGTGTAAGTCAATTGTGTTATTATTAGTTCGTCATTGTAATACATATATATATATATATATACCTTTATATTGCTTATAGAATCAACGATCACGCGGATTTGCTTTTGTCTATTTCAATGATGTCAATAATGCCGCTCGTGCACGGGAAGCGACTAATGGCAAAGTAAGTCATGACTATGTTGATGACTGTGTATCATTTTATTTACTATTTGATTAATTAGGTGATTAATGATCGAGGTATACGTGTTGATTTCTCTGTTACTAAAGAGGCACATCAACCTACACCCGGCATGTATATGGGTGAACCAGATCGTAGTTCTAGTGGTCGAGGTGGTGGTGGTGGTGGTGGTAGCCGATACAGTAGCCGTTACGGAGGAGGAAGTGGCGGTAGCGGTAGTGCCTATCGTCCTCGTCGTCGTTCTCGTTCAAGGTCCCATTCACGCTCGCGTGGTCGTTACGGAGATCGTTCCTATTATCGAGATGCAGCATCACCTACATCAGCCAATCATCGATATCGTAGTCGTAGTAGATCACGATAAATCTAGATAACATACATATATACATATACATATAAAGTAACCGAATGATAGAGATAGGTATTTTATATAGGCAGTCATGTTTTGTTCATTTTAGCATTTCATATCCTCGTTTTAGTATCTCTGCGCTATTCTCTATCGATTATTTCATAGTTGTTGTCATTATCAAGATGATGATGATGATGATGATATGAATATCGGTTATTTACGTACATAACAGACTGAAATAACTAGCTTATACCATTGTCATGTTTCTTTCTTTCTCTCTCTTTCTTTCTTTCTTTCTTTCTTTTTGTCACACTCGTTCATATAAGCCATGTAGTAGTCAATTGGTTAATGGAGAAGGAATAAGCGAATAATAGCAATAATGATAGTAACACTAGTAAATGATGAAGAATAAACGATCATGGCGGTATAAGAAGTTACGCAAGCATTACAGCAGCAAGTACTAGTAGTAGCAATAGAATAATCCATCTCTTTCTCTTTCTTTCTCTCTCTTTCTCTCTCGCACATTTGATACATTTATGATATGCAAATATACACTGGTTACACGCTGGCTAATAATGTATGTATGTATTGACAAATGCAAATACATAGTAATTGCGGCTGTTCCCATTTAATAATGATCAAAGATCTTCTTCCGACTTGTACCAATTAGTATCATCTGCCAATGGAGAAGCTGTGGAATGGAAGGCAGAAGATGAAGAGGACGTGGAAGGTGAAGAGGCTAGTAATCACCACGATATCCCGTTAGTTCAGTGAGTAATTCGGGATATCTCATAATAAAGTAGCCAAGCATTGCAACGACAATGAGAATAACCCAGAGTGGATCTAGATTAGCACCTAATAGCAATACAACAGACATGATGATGATTAACATTATATTGTTCATCATCTTGTATACATACTTTTCTTCATTTGTTCAGGTAATGGCATAATATGACATGACGATGCGGCTGATCCACTGGCCAACAAACGTGCATCTGGACTGAATGATAGGGAAGTAATCGCGAAACTATGTACCTGTGCTACACGTCGTACCACCTATATTTACGTATATACGTGTATATATATAGTTAGTAATGATTAAAGGCTGTCAAGTTGTATGTATACAATAACATACGTGTAGATTATGAGCATCAATAATACCAATGGATAAATCGGCAGCAGCAAATGCTAGCCATCGACCATTATCACTAGTAAATAGTATGTATACAAGTGGATTAGTAAAGTGATAGGTGGGTTCGTGTAATTATTAACATACCTAATAGTAAAGGCAGTAGTGGGACAGCGATTAATGCTTTCCTGAGCCATTTTACGATAACTAATGGCGTGTAATTTGCAAACAGTGGAATGTTTACGATCTGCACTATTAATAATTACAAAGATGGCACCAATCGTTTCACCTCGACCAAATCTATCATGTATTCCTTAGTATAGTCTATTATATTACATGATGAATCACAACTAGTGAACGTACCGACAAGCACGGAATAGACAATCGATCTTGCCATTTAACTTTGGACTCTCGAGTGTTTCAAGCAATTTACCGGATGCCAACGACCAGAAACTCAATTCTTTACCACAAGCGACAGCAATCTATTCGTACTTTATGATTAGCCTGCCGTGATTGTCATTACATATCGATTGCGCTATATCGTGTCACTTGCCTTATCATCATCTTTATCAAGATCAAGATCGAGTATATCTTGTTCACCATGTCGATGCGGGTAGATCGGTTCTAATGAAGGATAAGCCAGCACTGAAAGCTAATAGTACATACGCGTGTTAATTGAGTCAACCTCTTTTCCTAGTAATATCACGTCTAGTATACTTACACCACCCGATGAACTGCCACATATCACTTTACTGGCATCACTACTGAATCGAATTGCTTTCTAAAATGGTAAAGGATAATGATATATCAATATATATTAGAGTATATTGATGTATATTTATACAACTAACTTACTAGATAATCATCATCTAATGCCTTCTCACTTGCTACTGTCGATTGACTCTTGAGTAGATTTATGGAACAGGCAGATGAATCACTAAATTGAAATGAATAAGAGAGATATTAATCATGTACTTGTCATTACTGATAGATAAACAGCATAGAAATACTTACATATCTTCATTCAACTCAAATATACGACAGTTATTATTGTTATGTTTATCTTCATCGGCCGAGTTAATACCACAAGCAAATAGGTGTGCCTATCAACCAGTCAATAGTCATTCCTTTGCTAGAGTATACTGAATCTACATTACCTTGTCATTAAGCGATAGACACATTGGTGCATCTTCGTCTGAATTCAGTTCGAGTGCTGTCACTTCTTCAAGTGTCTGACCATCCAAGTCAATATCGTAGAGTGTCTATGTTTATAGTATTAACTGGCAATGTACGAGTGCTACACTTGGTAATAGACTATGCTTACAAGCTTGTTCTTGACACCATTCTTGCCACCGCCACCGCCACCACCTGCTAGTAGACGGCCTTGCTGTGTGAATGACAAACAGTAGACGGGGAAATCAGTGGCATAAGTAAAGGCTGTTTGTTCCGACATGACGTAGTAGTAATAGTACTAGTACTAGTAGTTGAAAGCTTAAAGGAAAAGGGAAAAACAATTGGATAACATTGACAATGCTGCTACTAATGATGATGATGATGATGACGAGGATATCATTTGTACAATATCGAATACAACTCATTGTTTGACACCATATTTCTATATGTATTATAGCATCTAATTATCTACTCTGTATTTCTACTTGTCTATTATTCTATGTAGATGTAACATATTAGCAATACATATTAGTAACAGTATTGATATTCTCTACGTTGTTATGTGGCTATCGTTATTATTATTAGCATTCATATATATTAGGATTCAATAAACACGCTGTCTCCGCTCTTATTATCTGGTATTTTTAGCTCATTCATCATCATCCATGTTCCTTTGTCTTTCTTGTGACCTTTTTTTACTCTTCCAACTCTATCTACCTCACCTCTATCCTATATTCCGTCCTACACTCTTAAAGAAAGAATACGCAGAAGAGCGTCTACTTTTGCTGTCGTTCTTATCGTTGTAGTTTTCGTAATTGATGTGCTATTGACCGAGGAGGGAGTTGCTGCTAGCAAGTACAACCATCTCGGTATATGCGCATATACTCTAGTTATTCTACTTTTCCTTTCCTCGTGATTCCTCGCCCTACTTACTCGATCCGATCTATAGTCTTGCTGAACAAGTAGCACGGGTCTTACGTTAGGCGATTGGTGAATCAGATACACCTTCACTTATTGTAACTATTGCTATTGCTATTACTTACTATCGTTGGTGCAATCTATCAACACGATGGTTGCTAACGCATCACATCCGTCTAATGACGCTAATCAGTCAGCGCCAGTTGAACCTACGGCGTTCTTCGCCTCCGAAGGCGTCTACCAAGTGACAAAGCACTTTTTCATTGAACAAGCAGTACCCAACTTGGCTATTGGCACACGTATCACATTAGTCACCATTAAATCACGTGATTCTACCACTCATCATCAAAATACGGTGTTGGATCATTTGGGTAAGACGCGTACCCCTACTACCGCGACAACAGCAGCAACTGCAACAGCAACTGCAGCAACAACAACAAGTCAAAGCCACAGTCATAGCTTTGGCCAGGATGGTAGTGCGATAGTTAGCGAGGCTGCCTCATCGGCCACATCATCAACCATTCGTACTGATGAGGAAGATGGCGGAGGAGGACAGCAACAACAACAACAGAATGGAGCGGGAAAAGGCGATGCAGGTAGTGAAAGTGATCAAAGTGTTGTCACACCAACTTCAACTACATCAGGTCCTCCCACGTCTAGTCAGAGTGTTAGTAGTAGATTGGCGGCAGCCGCTGTGATGATACCGCGTGTAGGACCGTTACGTCGTGCCGATACCATGCAAGCACAGAGTAATAATTCAAATCAGTCGGTATTGAATGACACGCCATCACCGCAAACGAGTACGCCAACACTAGTCACGAGTGTGTCTGCTACAGAGACGGGAGCCACCATCGGTAGTAGTGCCAGTTCCAATAGTTTAGCCGCGATATTCTCGAGTGGTGGCAGCGGTCGTCGTAGTAAACCGAAAAACGACGTCAATCGTACGACATCCAGCTTTCTTATGCGATCCAGTCCACAGGAAATGATGAATCCTTTAGTGAATATGAACGCGCAAACCTTAGGCACAGCAGCCAATAATGCCACCAATGCATCCGCTACTATGGTATGTATACAATCATGCCAATAGTATAACTACTTATATAGCTAATGATGTGAATGATCATACTTACTAGTCTACTAGATTCGCGAGTGCAATATCATCTACACCGAATGGATTACAGGATGAACAGCGTAATGGACGTGCCAGTCATAAGAGTAGCAATGGTGATGGTGCCAGTCATAAAAGTAGCAATAGCGATAATGGTTGCACACAAGTACCTGGCATCCAGAAGGATACGTTCATCTTTTTCAATGTCGGTCGGACATTCTATTGGTCCGGTCTTGATGCTAAGGTAAGAATAGAAATGGAGATAATATATCATATATCATATTTATTAATGAATACACTTACTACAGGATCTACCTGTATCTTATATCAATTTTAGCAAGGCATTCCCAACATGTCACGATGTCAATATGTTAACACGCGACTCGAAGCACCTTGATGTTATTATCGGATTCAGTACGGGTGATATCATATGGTTCGATCCAATTTGTAATCGATACCATCGTCTGAATAAACAAGGTGTCGTCAATGGAAGTGCAGTTACAGCCATTCAATGGATACCGGGATCTGATCAACTATTTATGGTCGCCTTTAAAGATGGATGTATGGCGATATTTGATCGTGATAAAGATGATCAACCAGTATCACTTCAATCGAGTCATCGTAATACCAAGTAAGTACATGTGTATATAGTATCTATTGCCCTAATAACATTATCATTTATTTACTCTATATTATTCTATAATTATATAGATTCCATGTTACACGCGCACCCAAAGGATCTAAACACAATCCTACATCCTATTGGCAAGTAAGCCCGAGAGCAGTCACTGGTAAGGAAATATGCACTAATTGCACCTATTTACTAATAAACTAACATACATTGCTACTAATAAATCATAGCATTTGCCATATCACCTGATTGTCAACATATGGCAATGACAAGTATGGATGGTTGTTTACGTATTGTAGATTTAATACAAGAAAAGTAAGTGGGATCACATTATGATTAGTAGTAATGAATACGACATTAACTACTCGTTATTAATCTTCGCGATTAGATTAATTCATACATTTGAAAGCTATTTCGGTGGATTGACCTGTGTTGCATGGAGTCCTGATGGCAAATACATTATTGTAAGATACACTCATGATCATATTAATAATAACAGTAATAACATTTGAATTGATGTAGACGGGTGGACAAGATGATCTCGTGTCTATTTGGTCATTTATCGATCATTGCATCGTTGCTCGTTGTCAAGGTCATCAATCATGGGTAGGTCATATATATATATATATATATATGAAGAATATGAGTAGCAAATGAGTAACCTCCTATTATCATTTCATATTCATTTAGGTTACTGATGTAGCATTTGATAATTGGCGATGTGACGAGGATCAATATCGATTCGGTAGTGTAGGCGAGGATGGTCAAATATTACTATGGGATTTCTCGGTACAAACCCTAGGTAAACCAAAGGTAAGATTACAAATCTTATTATCATATCATATCATTACTAATATATCTCTTGTTATACTGTAATAATAGAGACGTAATAGTGTAACAACTAGCGGTATTCATAGTAGACGACATACACGCACGGAATCATCAATGTCAAATCAACCTATTGCCACAACTGCAACAACTGCAACTACAACATCATCGACGAATAATCAGCATAATAAGACAAAGGATGCACCACCACTTCATCATGCTCTACCACGTAGTCAAGTACCTATTCTACGTCCTATTGCAGTAAGTATATAATAATCATGAATACACATTATACTTATTATGACATCTATTTCTAATAGGGTATGGTAGCTCATGAAGATCCTACAAGTTCAATTATATTCCAAGAGAAATATTTATTAACAACATGTTGTCGTGGTCATATTAAATTATGGTCACGACCATTTACGACCAATGCCGTATCATCTGTTGTGTCTAATGTGCATCTACCTGCCAAGTCATAACTTAGTCTATTCCTCTCTTTGTTTCTTCTCTCTCTCTCTCTCTCTCTTTATTTGTATGTATAATGATCCATTTTCTATTCATAGTATTCATTTATTTACCATTTACGCGATTATAATAGTTAATTGCTTGTATACCGTCACATTGATTAGAGACAACACACACACACACACACACATACGATAATGACAACAGTTATTATAGTAGTAATAGTAGTTGTTTAGGTATAACGAGCAGGTTATTATTTGATGATAAACTTATTGGTTCAAACCAAAAATCTATTTTGGAGTGCATAAATACACAAGTGTAGGAGAAAAGAGGGAAAATGAAAGAGTGAAGAGTGAAGAGCGTATGACAATAACAATTCAATTCAATTCAATTCATCAATCAATGAATCATGATAAATAGAATGTCGATAATCATCCATGCTTAAATAAGAATAATACTAATAGTGGCATAGAAAGGAAAGGGAGAACATGGAGGGATTATACGACAATGACTATGATATCATCATTATAAGCATCATTCTACATGAATCTATAGAATGATGTTCATACTAATACTAACTAGTGTATATCATCGCTCTTCATCAACTACTACTACTACTGCTACTTAGTAGTCATTTTGCTATTATTATTATCATCGTTGTTATAATTTATCTAGCAGTAATAGTAGACTTGCCAGTTGATCTTACACCATTATCATCTGACTCTGTGGTTGCATCGGTAATATCGGCTAATGCGTGAATCTCGCGTACAAGTGAAGGATCTAGATCAGGTCGTAGTAATACTTTAACCGCTGCTTTACGCAACAATCGATGCACCCAACCTTCTGTGTCCAGTAGGCGTAATCGTTTAATCATGGCACACGCTCTTAGACATACAGGCGTGTAAATACCAAGTGCACTCATGGCCGTCTGACCCGCAGAGGATGGATGACCACCATTTGATGCTGCAAGTGTGGGTGGTGCCGTGACAATCGCCGTGACTACAGCGGGTGTATCTGCCACGGCAATACGCAATAATGCCGTAATGAGACCACGTCCATACGAGGGATTAAAGTCAGGAATGGTTGTATTACTACTACTACTACTACCAGTGGCTAATAGTAATTCACGACAATCTGCATCACTTAGTGATTCAATCCAATTGTAGATGGCCATGACAGTCATTTCGAAATCGACTGCATTCTGTTGACCTTCAGGTGTTTGTACAGGCACGATCACTGGATGACTAACCGCTTGCATTAATCGATGTAGTAATGGAATCAATCGCTGATACGAGAAATCACTAGGGAATCGAGCGACAAACTCGCGATTACACTGTTGCACCGTGATCCGTGCCAGCGTCTCTAGAGCAAGTGACGCGGTAGTTGACGTTGCAAGTGAGTTGATAGACATCATAGATGTTGATGTAGGTGTGGGTGCAGTAGCAATCGCTGTTGATAATGGTCGATTATGTTCTGCTGCATCTAACCAATCAACTAGGAAATGAATAACAATACGTGCCGTACTATCAAGAGTGAACACCAAGGCATTACTAATGTTCGATAGTAGAATAAGTGTATGTTGATGTAGTTCACCGATATCCGCTGCCTCGAATGTAATAGGCGATGTACGTGTATTTCCATCACGTTTATCCTCGTATTTCAAGGTGAGAATTGCTTCCAGTACAGGGAATATCAATCGATGTTGAGCGATCACTACTTGATTGTCGGGTAAGAAGGAGAGATTACGCAGTATTGTCATGAGACAATGGCATTGATCGCGTTGACTTTCCACTTGTGTTTGTTCGAGTTCCGTACGATGCTTAATATGTTCCGTCAATCGTAACTCTAATGATTCGCGTAATTCCTGATTAAGTAACTCGATACTTGGTTGATAGGAATCTGTCGATGATGATGATGATACTCTATCAGCATCTTCTTCATACTCTGTAGATGTAGATTGATCGAGTGTACCAGTAGTATTAGTCAATGGTTTAGTCAATAGTTCTAGTAGTAATTCCATAATAGTATCAGTGAGATCACCGCAACTAGATAGGGGAAGTGCCACTGATTTCTCCGCTGTAACTACCGTCAACGTATTCAATGCATTAATCACTTCCCAGGGTAATCGAGATTTGAGTGACATGGTTAATGCATGAATATCAACAGTACCTAGTAGTAGTAATGAAGGAAAACGAGTTAGATTATTATTAATATTAAGCAATCATTTAATAACATACCTAATTCGGTGATCCTTGGCATACGTACACGTCGATCCAAGTGCTCCAATGGACGTAGATCCAATCCACCAAACGTCTCTACATGACGCATGGCAGGTGTGTAATGATTTTGTTTAGATACAAATGGTGTGGCTGTTGTAGCCGTAGTAGGAGTAATAGGAGTGGAGGTTCTAGTTGCGGTTGAATGCAGTGCGGTAGGTAATGCAGGTGTAGTGGCATGTAATGATGCATTAGATTGCATCTCGGTTGCAGTGTTCACGTTAGATGCAGCGATAGTGGGAATGGCTACAGGTGCGGGTGTAGTAGAAGATGTAGTAGAAGATGTAGTAGTAGAATGATCAGTCGTCATTAGTAAGGATGCATTGAATGAATTGGATGTAGATGTACCAGGTATCGAGGACAACTTATTATCAGTCGATTTATCCGATGCTGCTACTATTGATGCATGCGCATCTTTTTGAATATATGCTGATAATGGTGATTTTAATCCTAATTCATTATTTGCTGCTGTATTAGTAGTATTAGTAGTAGTAGGTGTGTTTGTCGTCGATAAAGATCCAGGTGTACTACTTGACTCAATAGGCATGGTAGATGATGTAGCATGTAAGGGTAATGCTGTGACAGGTGTTGATGACTATAGTATAGACATCATTATTAATTAGTTAGTTAATATTGTATGAACATATTATATTTCACTCTAATAATCTAATCACTTACTAATGAATTAGGATGTGAAGGAGTTGTTCGATTATTTAATGCAGTAGTGTTAGGGTTATTTCCTATTTGTTATTGTAACAGCAACAATAGCAATGACAACAACAAGTATATTATTCAATATTAACATTCAAATAGTAATAGTAATAGTAATAGTAGTAGTAGTAGTAGTATTTCATGCCTGCTTACCACTCTGTGTCACTTGTAATTGAATAGTTCGCATATGCTTCTGTAATTCCTCTGCATGATCTACTGGACGTGAGAATCCTGACTGACTTTTATCGCGTGATAATGGACGACTAGCCGAGGATACCGGTTGTATTTTCATAGGTATAGCTTCATGTCCCATTAACTGCGAGGAATCTACTAGAGCACCATTAGTATGTTTATCCTGTTCAGAGGCATTGTTGTTGTTGTTGTTGTTGCTCTTTTCATTAATTGATGCAGTATCATTACTATTGGCTGTAATGGATGATGTAGCATTAGCATTAGAAGCAGATGGTATGGTAGCAGTAATGGCAGTACTCGTAGCAGTACTAGTTGAATTCATCATTGTTGGATTCATGGCAAATGCTTGATTTTGAAAACTGAGTTGCTGTAAATGTTGCATAAGTGCTGCTGAATCCATATTAGATAATGGTATACCGGATTGTGCTAAGGTAGCTTGTTGTTGTTGTTGTTGTTGCTGCTGACGTTGTTGAAGTAACAATTGCTGCTGCGCTTGTAAATGTTGATGTTGCTGTTGCTGTTGATTCATCAACAATAGTTGTTGTTGTAACTGCTGTTGCTGCTGCTGCTGCTGCTGTTGTTGTTGTTGTTGCGCTTGCTGCTGCTGTTGTTGTTGTTGTTGAGCAAGAAGGGGATACAACGCAGCTAGCTGTTGTGTGTCAATTCCATTTTGATTTAGTAAACCGGATTGATTTAGTGTGGCGGCCATCGCTGCTAATGAGTCTGGTTGCGGTGTACTTGTTGTTTGCGCCATTGCTGATCCCAATAGTGTTGCTGCAGCAGCAGAATGTTCTGCTTGCGATATACTAGCTGACACACTCGTTGAAGTCATCTTAGGAGAGGCAAGTGGGTTTGCGGGCATATTACTATTGCTAGACGTGTTACTCTCCATGGATAGGCCTTGCCCAATGCCGTTGGTTTCATTTGCAACAGCTGGCGTGGCTGCACGCGATGCATCAGGCGAGGCTAATTCGTGTGGATGATAGATGGCCTCGATATGAGACAGTGTCGAAATGAAGAATCGTCTTATGGTGGATGTGGCATTGGGAACGCTGTCGGGTATTTTAAGTGCTTGCGCCACTAATCGCCATTGTTTCCGTTTACCAACCTATTCGCTCATATAAATAATCACGTAATAAATCCGTATCGTCACTTACCAATGCATGTCCACCTAGTTCTTGCACTTTATAGTAGAACAATCGCATATCAAGTGGTTTACCATCGCATGCAGGTATTTTAAGGAATGGCGTGCCCTTACGCTGATGAATGATCTCCATCGTTCGCATAAATTGATCGGGTGCCAATGCAACCTCGGCATCATTACTAAGGAAAGCCTCGGATAGATCTTCTCCACCGTAGATAGGTGTATAATCGATACGTTCCAATCGTGCACCGGTCACGCCACTCATAGGATCTGGAGTGCCCGGTTGCGGTGTAGGTGATAGGGGACCCTCTGATGGCGTACCATGCATAGACGTGGTTGCAGGTAGGGTGGCAGCATGCGGGACAGGTGTACTCGATGCAGTGCGTGGTCTCTTACTAGGTGGAGGTGGCGACATCATGTCTGCCGCTGAGGGTGTACCCACTGCACTTGAATCCGCCATAGGTGTTTTAGCCGAAGATGGATCGGGTGTACCCGTGGCAGACGCGGTAGCCATCGGATTCATCAATTGATTCTGCCAATTCAGTAGGGTTGCACTACCAGGCCATGCCATATTCTGTATTAGCAGCGGATTCAATTGAGGTGGTATGGACATTCCACCTGATACCATGTTTGCATTTGAATTCATTGCTGCCGCTAAGAGTGGATTATTAGCAGCAGACATGGCCGCAGCCATATTCAATGCAGCAGGATTATTGCCTGAATTGGCCAATGCAGCTAGCCATGCTTGTTGCTGTTGCTGTTGTTGCTGTTGCATACGTTGTAATGGTTGAAGCATCTGTTGCTGTTGCTGCTGTTGTTGTTGTTGTTGTTGTTGTTGCTGTAACTGCTGCTGTAAACGATGTTGCATCAAGAGAGCATGATTGGGATTACCAGCATTGATGGCACCTAATGGCACGCCAGCATTCAGTTGTTGCATTAGCATTGGATTGGATCCTACTGCTGCAGCAATACGCTGTTGTTGTTGACGCTGCAACAGCTGTTGTCGACTAAGCTGACTATGATTCGCTTGCTGTTGTGCTTGTTGTTGTGCTTGTCGTTGCATTTGCAATTGGATCTGTCGTTGCTGTGCCTGTTGCTGTGCCTGTTGCTGTTGTTGTGCCAATTGTGGTGACTGTACCATACCCAATGCAGCCAAGTTCTCGGCTGTTACATTCTGTAGATTATTCGGCATACCGCTGTTAGATGCATTCGATAGATTGGCTAATGTCGTATCGTCAATATTGGTCGTCATCGTTGCAGTTGTGGTCGCCGCTGATGTAGTCGCAGCAGCTGTATTGGGTGTAGTATTTGTATCAGGTGGGGCTGGTGTACCACTAGGCATAGGTGTACTTCTTCCAGATGCGGATGCCGTATTTATCTCATTTTGAAGTCGTGCAAATAAATCTCCAATATCATTGGCTGATATATTGGATAATAAGTTACCGCCCAATTGATCGGGTGTAGCGCCGATGAGATTAGATGCTGGATGATTGGCCATACCACTGATTCCTGTTGCTGCCATAGGTGTAGAAGAGGCAGCAGCAGCTTGATTCATATTAAAATTCATCATACCTGGATATTGACCTCCATTCATAATAGCATTGGCCATCGCTTGATTATTGAAAGCCGATGCAAGTGACATGTTAGGATATGGTACTGGATTAGGTGTGCCACCAGCGCTGCTGCCCATCCCAGGCGATAGCATTTCTGTCGGTGTAGCACCAGGTAAGCGAGCCCCTTGTACACTCGACAGACTACTGGCTACCGAGGATTGCCGCTGGCTTTGCGGCGGTGGTTGTTGCATCTGTACCTAACCAGTACACGTAACTAGTCTTTTCTTCTTCGTCTTCTTCGATGTAAATAAGTGTACGAGTTCTAGGCACGCGCGCGCCTGTATGTGTATGTTCCGCGTATATACTTGCGCGTACTAATAACTAAACGCTCCTATAGTTGAAAGGATAATAAACAGAAAAACCGCTGTTACTACCTGAGTATATATATATATATTAGTAATGACGCGTTCTATTAAGCGATAAATACCA
Source organism: Syncephalis plumigaleata (assembly GCA_025201365.1). Taxonomy (NCBI): domain Eukaryota; kingdom Fungi; phylum Zoopagomycota; class Zoopagomycetes; order Zoopagales; family Piptocephalidaceae; genus Syncephalis; species Syncephalis plumigaleata. The sequence continues at coordinate 2,713,770 of JAIXMF010000001.1, forward strand.
CTAATAACACGCTACTGGTGTAATTACCTACTCGATATATATGTATGCAATCGACAACTGACTAACAGCAATAATAGATGCAAGCCTTCTTTTTGGATAATAAACCCGTTGCCTATTTATATATGCTATATACATATGAAAGAAAAGCGTATTTACATTAGTTAGTATCACTGTATCCTATGTCAAGACTAGGTTATTCCCGTTTAACACCCTTGATCTACAAGTAGATCGCAAGATCGTGCCAATATCATCTAGGCTCATCTTGGTGAACACGCATATACGAACGATATATTGCTGCAATTCCAGCAATGGTTCGAACGACATGAACCCGTAAGCCGGATTTTTATTGGTCATCTTGCTCTGTCAACAAGCCCCTTTAAACCGTATACGTCTTTACTCAATCTTACCCACCAGGAACAGATCTTGCGTCAAATGGACTCGCACCGACAACACGCGTTCAAAGGTGTTTTTGGTAAATAAGTAGAGAAAAAGAGAAACAGCCACTAAGCAAAAGGGTATAATAGTAATAGTGAGGAATAACCACACACCACTATGATCATTCTTACCACACACACACACACATTATTCTCTTTCTCTCTCTTTCTCGTTTTTGTGTGTGAGTGTGGTATGAATTGAAACTTGTAATGATCCAGTATGATTGGCTAGAATAGTAGAAATGAGTAAAAATTTACAATCATTATAATCCACTCGTGAATGTTATTTATAACAATAGTTTATTACAGCCTTTTTCCATCCAATTTGCGCAGTTAGCCTTCTGTTTTTACGAATAAATAATAATTAACACTTACAAGTATTTCTACTCCGTATTTTGGGTGCCATTGTCGTTTGGGCGACAGTGTGGCGGTTGACGATACAACCTGGTTAATTTGTTATTTGATGTTTAGATCCCTCTTGATCTTGATCTTCATTTAGTGAATGCTTTGCGGATGTACCAGAATCAGGAGGAGAAACGGCACCTCGATGGAATTGTGTTGGAATACCCTTGTCCTTACGAACACTGCGAATAATCTGAATAAAATTCAGACATGCAGCCATATCCCGATTCCATACACGATAATCAATAGCTACTTGTAAGTACATGACATGGCAATATCCAACTATACTAGTACACTTGTATCATCTACCTTATAGAATTGATGATGATAGTTATCGCTATCAATAAATGATCCATTACTAAATACTGAATTGTTATTATTATCATGCTGTGTCAATTGGCATTTCTATAGTGATAATGGTGTTAACAATTGTGTTAATCTATTTATTAATAAACTGCAAACCTTAAAGGATAAATGCGCAAATTGGATGGAAAAACACTGTATCATTGCTTACATCACATTTAATAGTTTACCATTATTTTATTGAATAGCAAGGATCATAGCACTATCATAACCAATTCTAAGTGGTATGATTCTTGTCTAATATCCTAGATAGATAGATAGATAGATAGATAAATGTGTATATAAAAGAAGAAAAGATGAAGAAAAGAAGAGAGGAAGAGCAATAGAAATGAACGCAATTCATTAGTATCATGCTATAATACTCGCATGATACACCTAGTATTGCTCGGGTTGTCGTTTTAACACTGGAATACCCGGTTCTGGTACATCGAAATACACCGAGTTAAACGCAATACGCTCGTTGTTTTTCCTTTCTTGAGCAAGTTTCCGTTGATGCTCCTCTACTACGTGTTTCGCTCGATTGGCCGCAGCAAAGTTTTTATGTATAATATTGGAGGACACTTCATGCCATATACTATGATTACATAGTCGTTAGTTAGTCGAGTCACAATCAATTAATCAATAGGAATCGCGACATTCAAATTAGCTTACCGGCGTGATTCACATTCCGATTGCTCCTCTAATGGCCGAACAATCTTGGCTACCGGCTGTAGAATGGATACATCTACCAATGATTGTTTCTATAGTATACATATATATTAGCATGATATATACATGTTTTTTTATTTCTTCGTTCTTTTACCTTTTGTCCTGTTTTACAGTATTCTATAGCGCCCTGCCAACTACCGGTAATAGTGGCAAGTGTGTTGGCTTCCTCGGTTTTCGCATTCTTCTTATCTTTACGCGAATCCTTATTGCATCCGTTGCTGTTAATCGAGCCATTATCGGATGCACTAGACGCGAATCGAATGATCTTGCCTTGAACCAGATGTTTCGGTTTACCTAGCCATTTCTATATCATTCATCGTTAGTCCTCTATTATATACATGATGATCTTGTCATTTCTCTTCGTGTATTATCCTCGTATACGCTTACCTCCTCCTTATAGTCCAATATAGCTTGTAGACCCGTTTTAGCACAGGTAATTGTGCAACGATCGGTAACAACAATGTAGGGACTGCCACGCAACCAACCCGTAACATACGCGTGTGGATGCGACAAATGATACTCTTCGCCATCTCGTGTGCGCATACGCAGGAATATACCCAAATTCTGGTCACCTGCCTCTATCTTGATGGCTATGACAAATGCATATCATATTATACAATTAATACCAGTCTAATATTACTATTGGTAGCTTGCTACTTACATGTACCCGAGAATCCCACCGAGATATGATCAATGCCTACGGCCGTCAATCCTTTCTCCTCACACGCATACTGATAGGCCGACACCGGTGGATGATGGCTAATCTGCTCGGTGATATAGGTCACCGTATAGACATCGTTGTCGCTACCCGTGAACGAGTCTAGTTGTGCCTCCTCCACTACTTTATCACCGAGTGGGGCATCCTTTGGTACTCGCCACCGACAGAGGAATTGCTCCCCTAGCGTCGAGTTATAAGGCTTAACGAGTTTACCATGCTACATTGTCATCTCGTTAATGACCATTTACTTAGGTTCCACTTGTAACTAGATGACTACACTTACGACATGCTTCAAATCTTTCGTATACCACCATCGCACTACATTAATCATACGATCTAGTGGATCATCAGGATCGGCCACACAGCAAAAGTAATCAGGTCGATCCATATAGTTCCAGTACTCTAAGTTGGACATTGGCTCCAACAATTGAGCCGGTACCGAGATACGCCTATCATTTCCACGTAGTATATGATTAATAAAATGGTAATTGCTTGCTATGATGATGACATTATGAAATGAAATCATATATCATCCACAAATGTTGTCATACTTACATGGACACGATGTCACGTACTCCGACCAATTTCTTTAGGATACCCCACACTAATTTAAATCGATTCTGTTCACCGTCAGGCTCCGGTACATCCACCGCCAAGGCAGCTTCTTTCGGTGGAGCAGTGGCTGCGCGTAATAACTCACGCTGACCATTACTGTCGTCAATATGATCGCTACTTCGCGTACTCGAGGCTACCACTAGATTATCATCGTCGAGCGAGATTGATGTATGAGCTATCACATCATCGGGATATGACGAGGAGGTCTTTGCACGATGCAGGTCAACTCCTGATATAGCACTGTCCATGGTATCTACGGTACGCGCACTCTGTGACATCTCTTCCGAAGTCATGATGGCGGAATTCACTTTTGAATGTTAAACGAACCGGCGAATAAACAGTATACGTATGAGCAAGGGGGGAATAAAGGATAAAACACGATAGAAAGTGTAACTAGACTATTTCTCTCTCGTTTTCGTTCTCGTTCTCTCTCCCACTTTGTAAGTGTCTATTTATATAGGCAGCAGTCTTGTGAAATAGCCAAGGCAAATAAGAAGAAAAAGAAGAGGAGAAGGAATATAAAAGTTAATACGAAGCGTGTTATTCCCAAGTAAGTTGTACGTTGTATATTGACGATAATAGGAGTAATAAAATGTAATAAAATAATGACAACCAACGACTATAGAGAAACAGTGTGCTAACCAGTCCGAGTACAAGTGCAATAAAAAAAGTCAAGTACCATTTAACAGTGGTAACCGGCGCCTTTTTAGAGATGCATCTTGCTAACCACGTGGTCGTCACAGGTCACGCACGCTGCTCAGTAGATTGTCATTTTTGGGGTAGTGGCGTGTTTTTACTGCATAACACCACGCTTCTTGTCTAGTTTGCATTGGAGCGTGTAGCGTAACTATGACATACAATAGAATAGAATGGAATAGAATGGCATGGGATGGGATAGGATGACTTGACTTGTCTTGTCTTATCAATCAATGTAGCATGTCATTATCCATTGAATGTGAATGTACTTCATTGATCTGAATAAGTAATGTGAATATTTAATGTTCTACATTGTAATAAACAGATTAAATGTATATATTGTTACGTGTTAATGACATCACCCAATGTAAATAACCGATGAATAGTATCCTATTTATAGTTGTGGTTAATGTAAAATCAAATAGCTTCTGTAAGTGTAGAATGGTACGACATGCATAATATCATATGTATGTATCAACTTTTGTAACAAAATAGTAAACGCTACTACATTCTAAATACGATATTATGTAAAAGCAATAGTTGGCTTTATTATTTTAGAAAAGGGAGAAAGTATAGTGCAGTAATTGGAGGTATAATTGATAGTAATTGATTGAATGACTGATTTGTTTGTTTGTTTGATTTAGAGCTCATCGTGCTCGTCTTCCTCTTCTTCTGGCTTAGTGGCATCAGCTTCTTCTTCGTCGTCGCCACCCTTGGCACCATCACCGTATAACTTGCTAGTGATTGGGTTGACGATCGATTCGACCTCGGCCTTTTGCTCTTCAAAGTCTTCCTTGCTGGCGGATGAGCCGTGCTCCTCGAGCCATTCCAACTTCTCCTTGACAATGTCGTTGATGGTGGTCTTGTCCTCCTCTTCGAGCTTACCGCCCAATTGCTTCTTGTCGGCCATTTGCGTCTTAATGGAGTACAAGTAGTTCTCCAAGGCATTCTTAGCCTCGACGGTCTCGCGTTGTAGACGATCCTCCTCGGCGAATTCCTCGGCTTCCTTGACCATACGTTCGATTTCCTCCTCGGACAAACGACCCTTGTCGTTGGTAATGGTGACCGAGTTCGACTTGCCGGTACCCTTGTCGAGGGCGGACACCTTCAAGATACCGTTGGCATCGAGCTCGAAGGTAACCTCAATTTGTGGTGATCCACGAGGTGCTGGTGGAATGCCGGTGAGTTCGAATTTACCGAGCAAGTTGTTCTGCTTAGTCATGGTACGTTCACCCTCGAATACTTGGATAAGTACCACGGACTGGTTGTCGACGGCGGTAGAGAAGATTTGCGACTTCTTGGTGGGGATTTGCGTGTTACGTGGGATAAGCTTGCTCATAATACCGCCGGTAGTCTCAATACCCAAAGTGAGCGGGTTGACATCGAGTAGCAACACTTGACCAGTACCCTTCTCGTTGGAGAGAATACCACCTTGAACAGCGGCACCGTAGGCGACGGCTTCATCCGGATTGATACCCTTGCTGGCCTTCTTACCATCGAAGAAATCCTCGAGTAGCTTTTGAACCATTGGAATACGAGTGGAACCACCAACCAATACAATTTCGTGGACATCCTCCTTGGTGAGCTTGGCATCCTTGATGACTTGTTCCACTGGCTTGATGGTCTTCTGGAATAGATCTTTGTTGAGTTCCTCGAACTTGGCACGGGTCAACGTCTCGGAGAAGTCCTTGCCGTCGAAGAGATTTTCGATTTCGACACGGGTCGACTTCTGGGAGGATAGGGTACGCTTGGCCTTTTCAGCTTCGCGCTTAAGCTTACCCATGGCCTTCTTGTCCTTGGTCGGGTCCTTCTTGTGCTTCTTCTTGAATAGTTTTACAAAGTGGCTAATGATACGGTTGTCAAAGTCTTCACCACCCAAGTGAGTGTCACCGGCCGTGGACAACACCTCGAAGACACCGTCGTCGATGGAGAGTAGCGATACATCGAAGGTACCACCACCGAGATCGTAGACCAACACGTGTTGTTCACCGTTCTGTTTATCGAGACCGTAAGCGATGGCAGCTGCAGTTGGCTCGTTGACAATACGCAATACGGTGAGACCGGCAATGGTACCGGCATCCTTGGTGGCTTGACGTTGAGCATCGTTGAAATAGGCGGGTACGGTGACGACGGCGTGAGTGACATTTTTACCTAGGTACGATTCGGCGATTTCCTTCATTTTGGTTAGAACCATGGCAGAGATTTCCTCCGGTGTGAAGGTCTTGTCCTTGCCCTTGACCTCGACCTTGATGAGTGGCTTGCCACCCTTGTCAATAATGTCGAATGGGAAATGCTTCATATCGGCTTGCACGTCCTTATCCTTGAAGCGACGACCGATTAGACGCTTGGCATCGAACACGGTACGCTCAGGATTGTTGGCAGCCTGATTCTTTGCGGCATCACCAATAAGACGCTCCTCATCGGTGAATGCAACGTACGATGGCGTAATACGATGACCTTGATCGTTGGTAATGATTTCCACACGACCATGCTCGAATACACCGACGCAAGAGTAAGTAGTACCCAAATCGATACCGATAACTATGATGAATGGTAAATAGCAGATAATATACGTTAGTATACATGTTTTTATTCGTGATTATTCGTGATTATTTACCTGTGCCATAGTTCTTGGCTGCTTCGTCGTCAGCACCCACCAAGCCCACTAGGGCCGAGGCACCGAGTAGAAGCGCGAAAAGCGCTTTACGCAACATGTTGGAAAACACGACCAGGTGTGCAAGTGGCTAGAAAGAAAAGAAGAAAGGGTAAGATAACTATAAAATATCCGAGTGTCCTTCTTTGTTTAGGACCGTGTATGCTAAGTATTTAAGTAACGATGTAGAAGAAAGAAAGAAAGAGAGAAAGAAAAAGAGACGAGATGTCGTACTTCTCGAAGCGTAGCATACCAAAAGTGCGGCTATTTGTATTCGTTTTGAACGCTTTGCTATGAGCGAACGAGCATTCGACACGATCAATTGACGTGTAAATAACGGTATCAGAGCGTGTCGCGATCTGATTGGGCCAGATCATCGTCGCTGGCATGATTTGGTTGGTGCCATCGACACTCACCAATTTCAGAAAATTACTCCGCTACCATTTTAAGATACGTATAATGACTTGTAGTAGCAATTGTAAAAAAACGTGCTCACATTGAATGTACACTACCAATTGATGTTGATGTTGATGGTGGTGCTAATGTATATAGCTAATTAGTGATAGAAATGAAGCAATGACCTCAGACTAATACGAGATTATACCGTAAAGTGTAAGAAAGCACAACATATCAAAATAGATACGTGGTGCAACCCACAAATAATATATAATACTGATACACAAGCAAATGAATGAACGAGTAGTTAGCATAGATGTGTTCATGTATTACATTCTATCAACTCGGTCCTAATTATCATGTAAATATTGTACTATTTATTCCAAGGAGCAATAATGACACACTATTGAATGCATTATGCAGCATGCAACTGTGCCATATGATCATACTTGATACAAATACTTGTTCTCCATCTCATTGCTTGCTTTGACTTTACACTCGCTACTTCCACTAGTATTTATCCATTCTAATCTATTGATCTGTTTATTACACTTGACCAACATCACCATGAAACTATCTACTATCATCATTATTGCTGCTATTGGCACCTTGGCTAGTTTGGCCATGATTGATGCAATGCCTAAAGGGACAAATACTGCCGCACCATCTAGCGCATCAGTCGATGATCCAGATAGGATAATAGACAACTTTGAACAAGCCTATCGACTATTTGCAGACAAGCAGAAAGCCGATTTCAAAGACTTTGAAACGAAGCAACAAGCGGATATTGAAGCATTCAAAGCCAAGCTAATGAAGAACGCTGAAGCCATTTCAGAGAAGCAAATGAATGACGACCTTAAAGCCTTTATGGATAAGCAACATGCCAGTTTTCAAGAGTTTGTAAATAAACAAACGAAGGAGAGAGAAGAGTTCATGAATAAATTCAACCAATCCATTTAGAACAAGAAGATGAGCAACATCCATTGGTACATGCTCGTTTCAGTCCTATATATATATATATATATATTGCATAATAATGCAAAGCTGTATCAATTGTATCGTTTTATTCGAAATAAATAGGCAACATTAACAATGAATCATTATTGATTGTATACTCTCAATTGCTATTTATTAGTATGAATGGAAACTAAAATACCAACATGTACGGCGTATCTTCTGCCTACTAGACATTGTTAAGAATACGCATGGTGTTTGTATGGCCGAAACCTCCCTTCCAGCCTTGGACGGCAATGACAGAGTCACCTCGCTTCAATAGACCGTATTTAACGCCCATCTCCAATGCCCATTGGATACGCGCTTCCACGTCCTCCTGCCAGATATCTCGACGTTCCTGCGTGTACAAGAATGGATAGCAGCCGCGGTGCAAGTGGCATTGACGAGCAGCACTGGCATCGCGCGTCACCGTAATAATCGGTACGTGTGGACGATACTTGGCCACGAGTCGTGCCGAGTTACCACTCGTGGTCAACACGATAATGGCGCTGGCGTAATGCTCGATCGATGCACTCACGGCCGATGACGCCACTGTCTCCGTGTTCTCGGTGGGTTTGGGCGTAAGCGAGCGCAGGCTATTAAATAGCGATGGATAGCAGATGGAGGCCTCGGCCAATGCGCACACGTAGTTCATCATCTCCACGGTTTGAATGGGGTAGGATCCCTTGGCCGTCTCACCCGACAGCATGACACAGTCCGCGCCATCGAGCACGGCATTGGCGACATCGCTTACTTCGGCACGAGTGGGACGCGGGTTCGTCGTCATCGACTCGAGCATTTGCGTGGCACAGATCACCGGCTTACCCGCTAGATTACACTGGGCAATCATGGATTTTTGCGCGACAAATACACGCGAACATGGAATCTCAATGCCGAGATCACCGCGAGCAATCATGACACCGTCCGTTTCCTCGAGAATCTCGCCAAAGTTTTTGACACCTTGGTAGTTTTCAATCTTCGAGATGATCTTAATATGCTTGCCAGCCTCGCCTAGCACACGTCGAATTTCTCGTACGTCCTCGGCACGTCGGATGAACGAGGCAAAGATCATGTCGACGCCTTGCTCCACGCCGAATTGCAAATCAGCCTTATCCTTCTCGCTTAATGCCGGCAGATCAACATCGGTGTTGGGCAGGTTAACGCCCTTACGACTGCTTAACACGCCGTTGTTCATGGCACGTACGCGTAGTTGATTCGATTCCACCTCGAGCACGTCAAATGTCATAATACCGTCATCAACGTAGATCTTCTTGCCTGGTTCCATTACTTTGGTGATATTCGTGTAGTCGATGTAGATACGCTCGGCCGTACCATCGGAAGCGTGGGCAGGATCAACGGAAAATATCATTTCGTGTCCGGCCTTAATGGGTACATCCTGCTCGTCGCGCATGAGACCCGTACGAATCTCTGGACCCTTCGTATCTAGAGCGATCGCCAATGGTCTATCCGATAAATCCGAGATCTCTTGTGCCTTACGAGCATTAGCGATAACCGAACCGTGATACTCGTAGGAGCCGTGCGAGAAGTTCATACGCACAATGTTCATGCCGGCACGTGCCAACGACTGCATCATTTCGACACTGTTCGTCTTGGGACCAATTGTACAAATAATGCCCGTCTTGCGTGATTGAGCAGGCTCAATATCCACGCTCATTTGAGCCAACCACTCCAGATCACTTGTTGATTGATTATACATGTTGACACGTATACACTACGATAGAGATAGCAAGCAAGTGGAAACAAAACAAGCAAATAGGATAGAAAGTAGAATAGTACACAAACACGTAAAGCACTATGTTCGTATAAAGAATAAAAAGAATAAAAAGAAGAAGGGCGTTGTAAACAGAACAAATGAAAAAAATGTTTGGGGTATCGCCCGATATGTTACTGATAACCAATGCCATTTTAGGTGTAACACAGATGATGTCACTAATACGATAACGACAGTATTATGGTTAGATTTTGTTAATTTTAAATACCGGTTGACTATACTTTTATAATACAGTGCTTTTCCATCCAATTTGCGCATTTATCCTTTAACGTTTGCAGTTTATTAATAAATAGATTAACACAATTGTTAACACCATTATCGTATTGCTATTATTACTGAGTTGTTTTCATGGCCCTAGCAATTGAGGGAGATGTTAATGATCGTGATATGATATATTGCAATTAGTGATAATAAGTAATAGACATGTTGATAGAACTTACATATCTTGGATGCAAAGTGATAACAATCACGGATAAGTTGTTTTCTGTTGTTTGATCCTCGTTGTTGCACTGATCCTTCATTTCTTTGAACATCTTAAGGTAACACTACTGATGAAATGTATTTATGGTATACGTAATCCTTTCTGAGATGCGCTTCTTATTGCTCATTATTACCCCCAACCATTCCTGCATCATGAGATTGGTGTCTATGTTGGTATTACAGCCATGTCCCTTCAACACTCACCATAGTTTCAATATTGAATATTATTACATTATCCACTATAAATATGGGTCCTATTTTGTACGAATTGAATAAACTTATCTTCATCTTCCAGTTCACTCGTCCCTATTACACTCTACCCACACTACCTTATTGTATATCGCGTACACATTGTGCTTGAGCAAATCGAGCAACCATAGCTCCCACACTATCAATGAGAAAGTGTCCTACTACTTGTCATGATCCCTTACGGTAAGTATACCTCATTACACTTTGATATTTATTACAGTATACTAATCCATTATTCTATTAGATGCACACATCGAAACAATGATTAAGAGGACATGCAAGTTAAAGGATTCGAGTATCATTTGTGGAATCGGGGTTATGGTTGCTCGTCTGGGTTTCATTCAAATCACCAAATGCCTTCGTAGTGGAACCGATGTTCCAACACACCCTCATCCAAGTGTCGTTGCTTCCAATCATTCAAGACAAGGAGGACAAGGACATCGAGGAACCAAACAACAAATAACAAATTAACCAGGTTGTATCGTCAACCGCCGCACTGTCGCCCAAGCGACAAGGCACCCAGCATACAGGGGTAGAAATACTTGTAAGTGTTATCATAACTATTATTTATTCATAAAACAGAAGGCTAACTGCGCAAATTGGATGGAAAAAGCCTGTAAAAAGCTGAGAGATTGAATTTAAAGAAAAAGACTCTTGTTCTTTACTGTTATAAATGCTCATTGTTTTTATAACAAAGAATGTTTTATAATCGTGCTACATACAAATTTATTAATCGATTAAAGTAAAACGATCATATTGATGTCGTCCGTTAACATGACATACTTTTGACATTATCATTTTAATGTATGCATGCTCAACAATGTAAGAATAGAAGGGCAAAAGTAAGCTTTATTCCTATTGATCAATCAATAGTTCATGTATTAAGCAGAATTCAACAACTTAATTCCCTTTCCTAGCTTGCCAATAGCATACGCTATTTTAGCAGCATCTTGATCAAGGTGTGAATCATCTAGAATAGTTTGTTAGTATACAACATACATATGTTACATTGCAAATGCTTACCTTGTTTTTTATCATCTTGCTCCAGCATAACAATTGTACGTGGATCAGTATTGCTCTTTGCATTTCGAGCAGCGGTAGCACGTAATTTGGCCACCCATTTAGCACCATCTATCGTAAGTGGCATAGTTAGTACGGATTGATTAATGGACCGATTGATCGCTCATACTTACCCCAGTATGGTGTAAATATATCATTGGAATAATTAATTACGGCTATATTGGGGTATGCGACATTAGGCTTAATGTTCTCGTATGGTGAATATGATTTAATGGCTTTATAATCATCCATTGATTTAGCCGGGTTATTGCCTTTAAGCACATATCCAGATCCAGCATTAGCGCTCTGCTCCATCATTCTATTCAAGACATTTAAATATGGACCTATATTCAAGTTAGCATTAATCACTATTCAAGGTATGATCTTTGTACTTACGATAAAGAACGGCCACTTTGGCAATATCAGGTTGCTTATTGAGAGCAGCACCAACGATTGCAGCACCGTTACTGATACCTTCGACTACCATTAGATTACGGCTGGTATATTTCTCTGATACCAACGTATTGGTGGCAGACATAAAGTCATCAATGAGAGCTTGTCTATCGTTAATGGCTGTGAATATATTGCTTGCAATCAAATCTGGATCTTCTGTTCTTCTGGCATGAACAACTACACAGACAAATCCACGATTGAGCAAGGATACAAACTCTGCTCTAAAGTCAACTTCGAACATAGGAGCACCACCATCATCGCCTAATACCCAAGCGGGATTCGCACCATTCTTCTGCATTCCACGCTTATAGGCAATGGTAATAGGAATATTAGGTTGATTTCCCTTGCTATCTGGCTTGCCTTTAGCATAGATAAGCTCGGTAACATAATTCGATTCATTGTAGTCGGTTACTGGATTGACATATGTCTTCGTTGCCTTCTTTGTTGCCATGTTGTAGGAATAGATTGTTGGAGGTGTGATCAATGACGAGTACTCAAATATGAGCGTATCGCTGTTATAATCAGCTACTCCTCTATTAGAGGCCTGATATGATTTAGCTGGGAACTCGATATTATGTGATTTCGCATTAGGCTGTAATCTTCTTTCGCTGTCATAGTCGTATACCGTGACTTGCCGAGGGAGTGCAACCTCATCGAATAGTACAATGTGATTTCGGAAGGCGGCTATAGAGCTAATTCCAAAGTTAACATTTTCCAATACTGGCTTATGGGCACTTTTATCATTTAGCTTGTCGACATCGCATACGTATGCCGTCTTCTTCTTGGTATCCTTAGACTCGGCTACAAGTAAGAATTGCTTGTTCAAATGGTATACCTCCAAAGCTGATCCAGGCGACAACAATGCCTCAATAGGTACCATTTTACTTGCAGTATCATTGGTGGCATCCAAATAAAAGTGTTGCTGATTGCCATTTTCCTTTGATATATTTATGAAAAGGTATTGATTGCTGCTGGATTTCTTTACGCTAATAGATGATTCTTTTTGACCGGTGTGGATGACACTATCTTTATCTGCAGAAGTGCCGATAGTATGTCGCATTAGGCGAGGGCCATCAGGTCCATCAATCGTGTATAGAATGCTCTTTCCAGTGCCACTCCATTCAATTGTACTATCAGTATTCTCAATCTTATCTGAAAGCAATTTTCCAGAAATGAGATCCTTGAATTGCAGCTTGAATTTTTGGCTGGTGGGGTTGCTTATAATAAAGGCAATCATGCTATGATTGTTGTTTGCCTTTCCATCATATATCTTTCTGGATCCCTCAGGCAATGTATTAGGATCCACGATAAGTTCCTCGGGTGCATTCTCTGATCCTAGTTTCTTTCGATATAAAGCAAGAGCTTCTTCTTTACCTATCGATTTGGAATAGTAGCTGTAATTTCCTGAATACCAGCTTTCTGCAAAAAAGGATTTACTCTTGGAAACCTTGACAATTTCACTATAAATCTGATCTTTAAGTTGCTGATCCTTGGCAAGCATTCGGTGAGTATAGGCTGTCTCGGCATTGAGATACTCTTTTACATCCGTACTGTTCCTGCCTTCGTCCTTTATCCACTGGTAAGGATCATCGATAACCTCGCCATGGTACTTGTGCTGGAATGGTTTTGTCTTGGCCACCGGTACTTGTTCCGACTGAGATGCTGGAAGTGCGTGCAATGGTACGGCCGATCCAATAAGTACTGCAAAGTAGACAAGTGCTACAAACTTGCTTGTATTACGATAACAGAACATTCTGACTGCAAGATAATGGTTGAGAAAACGTGACGTGGTGTATTGATTGTTGTGAGTGTAAGATGATGATGATTTATTGCCAAAGACGAATAAAATGCGGCGGTTTAAATAGTATTTACAGCAGATTGCTCCAGACATCATTATAACGTGCTTGAAATAAAGCTGGTAAGCCTTCAGCATCGTGCAATGTACGACCACGTTTATCCCGTCAATGTGGTGTTGCGTCAAGTTATCCAGTATTAGGTATGTACTGTAGTGGTTATTCCAAGTCTTGTCAATACCAATTTGACACATTCTGTCGCATGTACTTGCAATCCTTGTTATGATTGCAATGGATGTTTCATGTTGTACATGTACTCCTCAAGAGTACCTTTACCATTTGTTCGTATATTGGTGCATCGTGCTTGACATATCTTTTCTGGTTCAACCTGTAATATAAACCAGTCATTCTTTTATCCACCATACATATTTGTTCTATATCTATTGGTAAAGGAACTGTTAATGGACTCATGGTGTTTACTTGATATTTGTTCTTGTGAAATCACTAGAGCATTATTAGTGAAGCAAGAGCATGCTTGTTTTCAGGAATGTTTGAACTATTCCGTAGATGATGCGACTTGTACTCATATCTCCTGCTTAGTGATTATTATTGGGTAGTTGCTTGCTTATACTCATAGCTAAAGCATCATGAATGTATTCAATAAACCTTTGGTAATATTGAAGAGAGTTTACATTGATGGCACAATAATAATCATCATGTTGAAAACAGGAACGATACGGCGAATGTATAACTAGTACGAAGCCATTAGATCAAATATAAAGGCAAACTGTTTATTCTAATAATAGTCGAGAATAGTTGCAGTGATGATGATACAAACCTATACCTCCCCTTTCTAAAACGTGTAGTATCTACTGGACTGATCTAGCAAGGTACTTATCAAAGCAATGAAACGGCGAAACTACAGCAAGGAAGAAAAAGAGAAAGAAGGAAATGTATATGTGATGACATCAAAGAGCATTGTGCATCGTACGAAAGGCGTATGATTCAAAAGTGCAAAGCGGTCAAACGTATCATAGGCATGGGGGACCTGTGCATCAGTCATCGATGCACTCCAGTCAATCAGGCAGGTTCTAACCTCCATTAGTATGATTATTGGTACTGATTGCAATGCATCACGACATGTCATCGAATGATCCCACAATCATATGGACATGAACATACTCGATGCTATTTATAATGCGATACGACATTCATCCGATGAATATGATCTATTGTCATTATTAATTACGCTGTATAAACCAGCATACTTACGATCTAATAAATCCATTCATTTACATACACATGCAGTATACTCTACCAACAGTTTCCCCAATTGCTCATAGACTTGTGTAGCACATACTGAATCCTACTAGTATAATTACTAGCAATACTCAACATTATACCACCATCCTTTGTTGCTTTTATCTATTTGTTGCTGAACTATAGGCGGCATTATACCATTGCAGCAAAGATACAATGACATTAAATGATACGAAGCTTACATTGCCGTATTCACGATACATACTCGAATAAACACAGATATTAAGCAATGTATGGCAATCAATTCAACGTGGAATAAAGCATTCGATACTTGCATGTCAATAATCATCATCCAAGATAGCCGTAACATGCATTATAAGATATTAAAGAACTAGTAAGATTATTATTGTGATATATTTGGATTAGAATCAACAAATTGAATATTTGAAAGTGAAGGGAGACGAGCATCGTATAAACACAGGCTATTTCCATCCAATTTGCGCAGTTAGCCATTTGTCTTTACGAATAAATAATTGTTAACACTTACAAGGACTCCCGTATTCTGTTTCCCAGCCCCTCTCTGGAGAAGGACTAGGGCGATAGCGATTACCATCGCGGTTAATTTGTTATTTGTTGTTTGGTTCCCTCTTGATCTTGTTCTTCATTGCTTGAACGTTTAGAAGGAACAGCACCTCGTTCAAATTGTGTTGGAATACCCTTGTCCTTACGAACACTGCGAATAATCTGAATGAAGTTCAGACATGCTGTCATATCCCAATTCCATACACGATAATCAATAGCTACTTGTTAGTACATGACATGGCAATATCCAACTATACTAGCACACTTGTATCATCTACCTTATAGAATTGATGATGATAGTTATCGCTATCAATAAATGATCCATTACTAATACTGAATTGCTATTATTATCATGCTGTTTCAATTGGCATATCTACGATGATAATGGTGTTAACAATTGTGCAATTTATTTATTAATAAAGAGCAAATGTTAAAGGATAAATGCGCAAATAGGTTTTATACTATAACAATGACGAGTTCTTGAGTGGAACAATTACAGCACCACGTCATTAGCACCATCATTGTTCCATCAACATTTGTCTCTCCTCCTCATACATTGACCTGTATACCCTTTATCTGTGCGCTTTTACTTACTCGCTCAACTTCTACGGTGATTAGCTACTCTTTACCATAATGTCAATCAAGGTAGGCTGCTGTAAAGTAATGAATAAGTAGGACACGTAGGATTAATACAAAATCATGCTTATAGGCAGAATTTGCGGTCAGCATGACGTGCGACTCATGCGTTAACGACATAAAAACTGTATTGAAAAATGAAGCTGGTTAGTAGACAGTAGACTAATCAATATATACACGCTAATAATTGTCGTTGTCGTTATTAGATGTCGACCGCATTGATATCGATTTAAAGAACCAAACGGTAGTTGTAGAAGGAAAGAGTAAGTGAATAGATAGAGCAACTGCATTGTATGTAACCAATTTATTTGAATGCGATAGCACCACCATCACGCTTAGCACGTCTCTTAAAACAGACGGGTCGTACGGTTATTGTACGAGGCATGGGCACCGCTCAAGGTAATGCTACATTGAACGCTATTCATGCTTACTAACTAGCTATTGCGATATCGGTTGTTAAGGTGATCATGCAGGTGCCGCAGTTTGTATATTCGAATCCTACACGCCATTAGATGCTAGCGAGCCATTAACGCAGGATCGATCGGCCGAGCAACCGCGCGGACTTGCTCGTCTCGTACAAATCAATGATCAGTTGTGTTTACTAGATATTACCGTACAAGGTTTGGCGCCCGGTAAACATGGTGTTGCCATTCATAGCAATGGTGATATTAGTCGTGGACCTGCCAGTTGCGGCGACCATTACGATCCTACGGGTAAAGCGACACATGGACCACCGGACAACGCTGATGGCAATACTGTAGCGCATGCCGGCGATCTAGGCAATATCACGGTGGATGAACACGGCTGGGGTGATCTCGTATTGGAGACACGTCGATTCCGCGTCTCTGATGTGATCGGCCGTTCTATGGTAGTGGCCCATGGTGCTGATGATATGGGCGCTGGATTATCGGCTACCTCGTCGAAAGATGGCGGTGCAGGTCAAGGTGCACTATGTGGAGTTATTGCACGATCAGCCGGTGTATTCGCTAATTCCAAGCGTGTCTGTGCCTGCGACGGACGTACTTTATGGGAGGAGGCACGTCTACAAGAACCTCGCTTGTAATGGTTCATATACATAAATACGTACATATGTGTCTATGTGTTTGACAGTGAACAAATAGTAAAGTAAACTTTAAATTTATCAATGTTAGTATTGAAAGTTTACCCGTTCGTTGTTGTCAGGATGACTACAGGCTTTTTCCATCCAATTTGCGCAGTTAGCCTTCTGTTATTACGAATAAATAATATTTAACACTTACAACTAGCCTGTATTTTGAGGTGTAGATAGCGATAACTATCACGGATGTATTGTTTTTTGTTGTTTGGTTCCCTCTGGATCTTGCTCATCATTGCTTGAACGTTTAGAAGGAACGGCATCTCGTTGAAATTGTTCTGGAATACGGCCTTTAGCACGAAGACCGTGAATAATCTGAATGAAATTCAGACATGCAGCCATATCCCGATTCCATAGACGATAATCAATAGCTACTTGTAAGTACATGACATGGCAATATCCAACTATACTAGTACACTTGTATCATCTACCTTATAGAATTGATGATGATAGTTATCGCTATCAATAAATGATCCATTACTAATACTGAATTGTTATTATTATCATGCTGTGTCAATTGGCATTTCTATGGTAATAATGGTGTTAACAATTGAGTAAATCTATTTATTAATAAACTGCAAACGTTAAAGGATAAATGCGCAAATTGGATGGAAAAACCCTGTAATTAATTTTTTATTTATTTTTTATTCATGCTTGAATTGTAACTTCTTGCTTTTCTCTTTCCTATTGATTGATAAACCCTTTCATACTTTCAAATCAATACATATATTCTCTCTTTCTCTCTCTCTATTATTACTATCGAGTTAGCTTTTTACTGCTCTACAGAATATTGACGTTGTACCCATTCTATTTGTCCACCGTGTTAATAGTAGATACAATGTCGGAAATTACAACAAATACACCTGGTGCAGATAGTGGAGTGACAGAGGGAAACCATAGATTTACTTGTCTAGCCTGTCATGTGGCATTTCACTCGGCTGATCACCAGCGACAACACTATCGAACGGATTGGCATCGTTACAACTTGAAGCGTAAAGTAGCCGAACTGGCCCCAGTTACTGCTGAACAATTTGCCGAGAAACTACTAGGTAGGTTGGCATAATTCATTAACGATGTATATCTCTTCTTCAGCTGCTAATAATAACAATAATAGCACAACGAACTCAGGCGGATGAAGCACAAGCACAAGCATCATATACAAACGAGTGTCGTATTTGCGGGTAAGTGATAGTCCTATAACTACTACTAAAAGAGATATAAATACTTATCATCATCATTGTGTAATATTATTAAATGAAATAGAAAAAACTTTGCATCTGAAAATGCTTACACGCATCATATGCGATCAAAGAAACATCGAGAAACGGAACAACGAATCGCTCAGGGTAAGTGATGCAAATTGTCGCTCTTCTTTTGTTGCTCATATCCTTTGTTATCGATTATGCTTTTATTGCTAACAGGTAAGCAAACACCTGCTAAACCGCAACGATCTGCTACACATCGCGTACAAGCCTATGACACGATGAGTAATGCTTCATCGGCCATGGATTCTATTCCTGCATTTAATGAAGTGGAAGAAGACGTGAAACCATCATCATCGTCTGCAACAACCACAGCAGCAGCAGCAGCAGCAGCAGAAACAACAGCCATCGACGATGATGGCATGATCGATGAGACAGCCTCACCCGAAGAGGTGATGCGTGCCATTGACGAGCATATTGCTCAGGCACCCCGACTAGCCGATGAGGACTGCCTATTCTGTACGCATAGGAGTGAATCATTTGAAAGCAACATGCTACATATGAAGAAGCAACATAGCCTATTCATTCCTGATATGGACTATCTGGTGAATCTACGTGGTCTCATCCGCTATTTAGGCGAGAAGATCTCTGTGGGTAACATTTGTCTCTATTGTAATGGACGCGGTCGTAACATGCGTAGTATGGAGGCAGTACGTCGTCATATGGTAAGTGTCATCAGTCGACATTGATACGAAATAAACAGCATCGATAATATATACTTACATCTATACAGATTGACAAGGGTCACACCAAGATTGCTTATGGCAATGAACGAGATGTCCTCGAGATTGCCGATTTCTACGATTTCCGCACTAGTTATCCCGATCACGCTGAACGTCATAGCAATGAAGGGGATGAAGACGAGGAGATGCCGCTAGCTGAAACGTAAGCTTACCATTTGTTTGTCTAGTTAGTTATCTAGTTATTAACAAATCATCCCACCTAGCGATTCTGGCATTATTGATGAAGGTTACGAATTGGTGTTACCATCAGGTGCACGTATTGGTCATCGAGCACTACGTCGCTACTATCAACAGAATGTTCGTCCAGAAGATGTAAGTAATAAGATGAAATGCTACACTAGTAGTAGTAGTAGTCATGTTAGTAATCATATACATAATGTATGAATGAATGAATAGAATCGTGAATCCGTTCAAGTACATAAACTATTGACGCAACACGGCCATCAAGGCGTACAACGTGCTCAGACCGAGTGTCGTGCCCTACAATTGATGAGTGAATTCCAACGACGTCAAGTGTTCTCGCATCAAGAGTCACGTCGTCGTAACGACTTTAGAACTCGGGTTGGAGTCAAGGCCAATGCTCTGCAACGCTATTTCCGTGAACAGGTTCTTTATTAGAAAACAAAGAACGCACGAACAAAGGAACGAAAGAAGGAACGAAAGAAGGAAAGAAGGCGTTAATTCTATCGATTGGAGTATAGAGTTGGCGTTGTTAACCTGTTTTCTTGTACACCGTAGTGTTGTGTTTTCTTATTAGCATCGTCATCGTCACATCATCGTCACCATCGTCATTATTCCTACTGTTGTTGCTGTTGTCTTATTCTCCTCATTTACTTACCGGTTAATAGATAATTGATTATTTTGGGTTATTACTTGTAACCAATGGTCATTTACATTGATTATCCATTACCGTAGCAATAAATTTAGCATTGTGCTTTATTATTTGTTAAACTCTTATACATCGCCTTTGTTCTCGTACCACCAATGTTGAATAAAAGTGTATAGCTTATGATAAGCAGTTGTGACAATGTTCATTTAACCAACTAAACGAAATAAATCATGTCATTGGATCGATTGAATAGCGGTGTTTTAATGATGACAATGACTCATTATCTGATATCATTACATGATCGCATTCGTTGATGTAATACAGGCTTTTTCCATCCAATTTGCGCAGTTAGCTTTTTGTTTTATGAATAAATAATATTTAACACTTACAAGTACAAGTACCCCCGTATTCTGTTTCCCAGCCCCCCTTCCCTTTGGGGAAAGACTGGGGTGATAGCGATAACCATCACGGATGAGTTGTTTTTTGTTGTTTGGTTCCCTCTTGATCTTGCTCATCATTTCTTGAATGATTGGAAGCAACGACACTTGGATGAGGGTGTGTTGGAACATCGGTTCCACTACAAAGGCAGTTGGTGATTTGAATGAAATCCAGACGAGCAACCATAACCCCGATTCCACAAACGATACTCGAGTCCTTTAACTTGCATGTCCTCTTAATCATTGTTTCGATGTGTGCATCTAATAGAATAATGAATTAGTATACTGTAATAAATATCAAAGTGTAATGAGATATACTTACCGTAAGGGATCATGACAAGTAATAGGACACTTTCTCATTGATAGTGTGGGAGCTATGGTTGCTCGATTTGCTCAAGCACAATGTGTAGACGATATACAATAAGGTAGTGTGGGTAGAGTGTAATAGGGACGATTGAACTGGAAGGTGAAGATAAGTTTATTCAATTCGTACAAAATAGGACCCATATTTATAGTGGAATAATGTATATAGGTGTGAAGATATTTGCATAGCGGCTGATAACAACTCACTCAGACCCATAGTCTGAGCTGTCCTCGGTTCACATTTCATTAACATCGCTGTATGTACTTATCAACATGTTCCCGCGACCCGGATAACGGTTTATTGCAACGAGCCGAAAAGCTTTCATGTAAAAGGAGAAGACAACAAGATTCACGCTCCTACTTTCACATCGAATAAATCCCACTTTCTCTCTATCCTAGTGTATAATCTTTTTATTGTAATCATTATTATAATTGTAACAGTGTTATGGATTACGTTTTAGATTTCCCTTAATCCCATTTCACAACTATTATATTAATGTTAACAATTGTGTAGAGTTATCCATTAATAAACTGCAAATGTTAAAGGATAAATGCGCAAATTGGATGGAAAAACACTGTAGTTTGCACTTGTGTTATCCATACAAATACATGTACATGTTAATTAATGTCAAAGTTATCTATAGCTGGTAGAATGTATACACATGTATGTAGAGAGAGAATGGAAGGAATGGCACATCACGCGGTCTAGTATAAACAGGTATACAACGCGCGCTATTCCATACAAGGCATACGCTAGTCCATAAGGCAACCTGTCGACAAACATAGAGAACCGACTTTTGTAGTCATCATTGAATAATGACACAAAAATTCACATGTACAAACAATGAATTGTAGGCGCACTAATCATTTGCCGTTATCGTAATAGTAATCATCATTGCAAATGGTTCAATTTGAGATAGAGTATGGTTGTTGTACTACACTACGCTAAAGATCAGCGTTATTAACTGTGAGCTAATTGATTGATTTATCTCTATGCTCATACACAGGCGATCATATAGTACAAACTACGTAGTTTGTACTAACCTGTACGACAATACGATCAGCGTTTGATTATCGTCTCATTTTGGAAACTGAGAAAAGAAGGAAAGAAGGAAGAAAGGCTTGAATCGACTGTTACAGATCAGATTTGCAATTAATAATGACACTACTAGTGCTAGTGCTGTTGTTGATGGGAAAGATTCAGGTAAAAAGATTACACGAATGTGTGGCGGGGGGTTATTGACGGGTCTGACGTGGGTAGCCATGTTGCTTCTCCTAGCTCGTTGGGCGGCAATGTAACTAGGCTTAATGAATCGCTCGTAATAATCCGTCGTGTAACTCTTTCCTAACTGTACACTCGTACAGCTTTCTCTCTCTACGTATAAAGAACACTAGCCAACTCTGACTAGGGACAACGATAGGACACACACACAAACTATTTCAAAACGGAACTTTTTTTATTATAATTTACGTGCTTCGTAGAAGCTTATATATGTATGAATATCTGGTTAGGTAAGTCACAACATACAAACGTGCAATGCAACCGCAAAAGTATTGCAAGCGGCATCGTGAATTATATACTTTTTTAATTAATGTCTTATGGAGACGATGTGTCCGCACCACAATCTCCAGGGCCCAATTGAAGTCAGCATTGACTTCATTCAGCAGCCAACTTCATTGGCGCAAAATATCGCTTAAGGCGATGACCGGACACGCTTGTCTTCATAACTGTACCATCTAATTCTGCCAACAGATACACTCCTCGTGCTGGACAGTCAACCACTACATATGGACCGCTCCACTTGGCGACTAGCTTGCCATGGTACCTAGGTACGACTTTTTGTTGCCTCATCAGCACCATGTCACCTTCCGTCAATCGTCCCTCTCTCACGTTCTTCTTGTCATCGTAATAGCGTTTGTTCTGACGTCTTGCCCTGTCTAATTTCACCCCCGCTCCTTCTCTTACCCACGCGTTGACTAATAATTGCTCAGCACGTGTTGCTAACAATTCTTCCGTTGACACCTCCTTCTTCCACGGTATTGTCAACCAGGTTTCCTCTTCTATGTCGAACGGGAGTACGCAACTCTGTCCGTATACCAGCTGATATGGGCTTCTTCCTGTCGTCCTCTTCGTCGTTATTCGGTCAGCCCACAGTACAGCATGTAAGTACTTAGGCCACTGCGTTACGTCTTCTCCTACTAGCTTGACTAACCCTCTCTTCAACTCTTGGTGTCCTCGCTCCACCATGCCATTCGTCTGCGGATGATAAGCAGTAGTGAAGTGCAGCACGATACCATCCTCCATAGCTGCTTCACGCACTTGCTTCCCGTACAGTTCTCCTCTATCCGCTATCACCTCCCCCGGTATTCCGAACCTGCATATAACCTCCTCGTACAAGAATTTGTACACTTCTACCGCCGTATTCTTCTCTAGCGCTCTAGCTTCTACCCATCCGCTAAAGTCGTCCCTGGCTACCGCTAGATACTCCTTGCCATCCTCCGAACGTGGCATCCTCATCAAGTCAACTCCTACCCGCTTGAACAAAGTAGAACCCAAGAATGGCTTCAACTCTTCCACTTCCTCTCGATGTCCGCATCGCTGGCAGGCGTCACACGTCTTCACCACTTCCTTGCAGGTATCGTACATCTTAGGCCAATAAAATCGATTGCTGCACAGGCGGTAAGTAGACTCCACTCCTCGATGCGCGAAGGGGTGTCCTTGATGTACCGCTACTACTATTCTGACTTGCTCTTTGGCCTCCTCGATCACTCGCTTAGGCATACCTCTCTTGTCGCGTTTGAACAGCAATCCATCATGCAAGAAGAACTTCTTTGCTTGTTCCCGTATCCTCCGCCGATCCGCGTCCGTCGAACCCTCTGGTAAGTAGCCCTTGCTCAGGTAGTGTAACAATTGATAATATGGGTCACCTTTCGTGCTATCAGCGCTAACTTGTTGTACCTTGTCGACAGACATCTCCTCTTCTTCCTCATCCAGCTCCACGATCCTGTAGTTCCACAGCACGTCTTCGTCTCCGCTGTCCGATAGCTCTCGCTCATCTAGAGTGGTCCTGCTCAGCGCGTCCGCCACTACGTTCTTGTCACCGGGAATGTGACATATTTCGTAATCGAACAACGCAAGATAAGCTACCCATCTACTTGCTGCATCATTCGGTAAGTCCGGCTTCTTCAACATACCGATCACCGACCGAGCGTCAGTCTCTATGATGAAATGCACGCCGTGCACATATTTCCGCAGCTTCTTCGCCATCTGATACAGACCGTATAACTCCCTCTTTACCTGCGCGTACCTCCTCTGCGTAGGATTGAATAAGCAGCTTTCATATCTGACCGCTCTCCTTATTCCGTCGGCTCCTTCTTGTCCCAGGACAGCACCAGCACCTACGGGACTGGCATCGACCGTAAGCACCAAGAACTTCGCACCAGCACCATAATCAGGAGGTGTAATCACCGGGTAAGTGGAAATTCGTCTCTTCAATTCCTCGAAACTGCGTTGCTGCTCCTCGCCCCAATAGAACGGCACTGACTTCTTCTGAAGATGATACAACGGCTCCGCGACGATAGAGAACTGCGATATCAATGGCCTATAGAACGCGCAACAAGCCACGAACGATCGCACTTCCG
This sequence comes from Syncephalis plumigaleata, assembly GCA_025201365.1. Taxonomy (NCBI): domain Eukaryota; kingdom Fungi; phylum Zoopagomycota; class Zoopagomycetes; order Zoopagales; family Piptocephalidaceae; genus Syncephalis; species Syncephalis plumigaleata. The sequence continues at coordinate 2,738,442 of JAIXMF010000001.1, forward strand.
TCTTGTTAACAGGTACTGGCCACTTCTGTATCTTCTCAGCCTTCTCTTCGGTCACTGTCCTTCCACTAGGAGTGCACTGATAACCTAGCACTTCCACCTCGCTCATGCCGAATCTGCACTTCATTCCGCTCACCGTCAAACCAGCCTCCTTCAGCGTCGCCATCACCTTCACCACATCAAGCACATGATCATACACATACTTCCTCACTCCAGGCAGCACCTCGTGTTGCTCAGCCTCCATAGGTCCCTTCACCACACCGTCATCGACAAATATAGCAACCTTCTCCGGCATATGATGTCTCAACACCTTAGTGACGATGCGCTGGAAGATGCCGACACTATTGCACCAACCCATCGGCAATCTCGTCATACGTACCAACCCAATAGGTGTATTGAGCGCAAAGATATCTCTGTCACGCACATCAATGGGGATTTGGTCATACCCAGAATACAGATCGAACGTAGATATAATGGCGCGACCGGACACATCTTCTATCAGTTCTTCACTCAACGGTGGCGTATTAGCATTCTTGACGGTTACTGAGTTAACTTGCTGCAAGTCTTGTATGAAGCGCAACTTCTTCTTGTCCTTCTTGGCTATCACGAACCACCGGTTACTGTAGGCTCCACTACTTGACTCGATGACTCCACTCTCCATCTTGACACGCAGCAGCTCCACCACTTGATCGAAGATCGCCCTCGGGATAGGTATGGATCGCTGATACCACGGCTCATGCTTCACAGTGGGTATCCTGATAGGCGGCTCCACCTCAGGACGTAACAGGCCCATCTCCTCGTCATTGAACGCAAAGGCTTGATCCACGGTAAGTAATTGCTGCTTGAAAAACGCTACTTCTTCCTTTCGCAGGACGTCGTCACCGATCACCATTGCCGCAAGGCGTTCCTCCGTAAGCCTCTTCGCCAAAGGTCGCACAACACTTGCCAACTCCTGAGGACGCTCGTTCGATGGTACCGGCACCGCTATTGGTAGCTTCTTCTTACCGACAGGCTTGTACTTCGCCGCGCACGTCATGTAAGTCTCCTCGTTGTCGGAAAAGCTTCTCACCGTGACCACGCCTAACAATTCCTCGTCCTTGTCCAGCTCATCATCCGCACCGGAGTCCAACGTAATCCTGTTCGAGTGTAGTCGGACGTAATTCTCGTGCCTGATACTCATTGGAGCCAGAGGTGCCGCAGGGAACCTCACGGAGTGCTCACTGTCACGTAAGTAGTACCAAGAACCGTTGCCCTCACGTCTGATCTCCCACTGAGCTTGTTCCAACCAGGGCATACCAACCAACGCGTCGAACGGAGTGCCATCGATCACCACGATATGAGCAGGAACTCGCACGCTGCCAACTTCTATGGGCACATTGGGACACAACCCTCTAGCTGTCGAACTGGTACCAGAAGCGTTACCCATGCTGTACACCTTGGAGGTGTCCAAAGGTAGTCGACCGATCCTGTCGTAGAAACGTCCAGACATGATCGTGATCTCAGATCCAGGATCTACGACAATATTCACGGGGATACCCGCAACCGTACCCATTACTGCCGCAGTAGGTCTGGCAACTCGCGTGACTTCCTTCCTCTCGACCACGTTGTCGTATGGATCTTCGATCCCTTCCCTTATTTGGTAAGTGGCTACCATGTTGGTACTCGGCTCAATCGGGACCCTCTTCCTTGACACCATTTCATTAACGACCTTTCTAGCTGTTGGTGACACGACCATGAACTCATCGAAACTCATAGTCACCTGCGACTGTTGCAACACTCTATTGATGACCTCTTCCGGCACTCTTCCTTCCTCTACGGGTGCTCTATACTGAAAAGTAGGTGGTGCACGCTTCGCCTTTTCCGTCATTGTACCGGCTTCGCGAGTATCCACTACCATAGCATCCGATTGTTCCCGATCAGCACCTACCCTCGCACGCTTGTGGTTCACTTGAAATGGATCGTTGACCAGGATTTCGGGTGCTACCGCTTCCGGGTTGGTCATCTCCTGCCAACATACGTCATATCCGACCGGTCTCTCCCGTTCCTGGAGCGCGATATGCCGAACCTTGACTCCTTCGGTAATGAAACTGCGCATGCCGCCTCGTCCGCTATTGAGAGGTATGTGACCGCCGTCGGGATATGCTACCTTTCCTTCCACCATCCTAACTATCCCGTTGCGTAGATCCTCAGTCAACGTCGTGCATTCCGGCTTCCAATGGTCAGTAGCATCGCAGTAAATACACCGCATGGGACGCTGAACCTTTTTGGTGTTTTCTCGCTTCTCGACCACTTGTAATACCATCTTAGCCACCTTGTCGTACAGATCTTGCTCGTCGTCACGCTCCTTGTGTTCTTGCTTACGTGACTGGGCTTCCTTGGACTCCTCGCTTCTCTTCAAAGACTTCCCGATAAGATTACTCTTGTACTTCAAGTCTAGAATCACTTCCCGCAGTTCCTCAAAGGTAAAGTTCCTGCCTAGGTGATTCATGCAACGTTCCTTGAAATCCACATCTAGGATGTCGAATACTCTCTCGGCTTTCTCGCTATCGGACATGTTCGGAACACACGATGTGACTGTGGCGTACCTCGACAAATATGACTCCGGATCGTCATAGTCGAATCCTTTCCGCAGTAAGTCTGCTAACACCTCACGTGGCGACCTAGTAGTTAGCCGCCGACGATAATTGGTGAGTAGCATTTCCTTGACTTGCGGCCAGTCGCCGGTGGACGTGCCGGGGTGGATGAGCACAAGCTCCGTCGCATCTGGAGTGAGATAACTCACGATACACTCTATCTTCGCCTCATTATTCCAGCCTAGCCAGTCGGCGTAGCGTTCGTAATGATGCATAAACTCCTTAACATTCTCTCCAGTGAATCTAGGAGGAGGATTACAGTCCCTCGCCATAGGAATACCCGTCCCCGCATTGGGCTCCAGTTGTGGCGGGGGTTATTGACGGGTCTGACGTGGGTAGCCATGTTGCTTCTCCTAGCTCGTTGGGCGGCAATGTAACTAGGCTTAATGAATCGCTCGTAATAATCCGTCGTGTAACTCTTTCCTAACTGTACACTCGTACAGCTTTCTCTCTCTACGTATAAAGAACACTAGCCAACTCTGACTAGGGACAACGATAGGACACACACACAAACTATTTCAAAACGGAACTTTTTTTATTATAATTTACGTGCTTCGTAGAAGCTTATATATGTATGAATATCTGGTTAGGTAAGTCACAACATACAAACGTGCAATGCAACCGCAAAAGTATTGCAAGCGGCATCGTGAATTATATACTTTTTTAATTAATGTCTTATGGAGACGATGTGTCCGCACCACAAATGCGTTGTTATAGAAGGAGTAGTAGTGGTAGTAGCAGTATCACATCATCACTTGGTTTGTCGTTAAAACAGTCCTCATCACTCGGTAGTGGGTAAGTGGTGTGAATAAATGAATAGGAACGAGTAATCAGTAGATGCTTAGTAGGTCGCGATTAAGAAGCAAGCAGATTCGTTCATTCTAACACCGCCATGATAAAGATGGTTGTCATATGAGAACCCGGCGGGATACTGTGTTCATTCATTTCAAACCAAATGGGCTTTTTTTCCTTTTTTTATCAGTCAACCATGACTCGTGTATTGACGCGTAGAAACCATTCATGTGTGGCCACGTAGCTACAAGTACGAGCGAATAAACAGGTTCATCCTCGTAACACTTGTGAGGGACTTCCGTAAAGAACCTATAATGACGCCAAGCTACACGAAACATGACGGCGGTCGTGTATTTGTGGCACATTTGCAAGTTAGTTAATGGGAACAAAAACATCTGTTTTTGGTAATCACCAGCAACGATGACGAAGAGCTTGCGCGACCGATGCCAGTGTCTTAGACGCGAGCCTCCACGTGGATACAACTCTGTTGGGCTAAGGTTTAGAACCACTAGAACACGGACGAGTCGAGAAATAGCTCATCCGAGATGGGGGAGGGACATGGGATGAATGACGAGTTGCGCGGATAAACGAGTTTGTGATATAGAATTGTAGTAGTAGTAGAAGTAATTACTCACAAGTGAATAGGACCAATGATCGTAATAAGGAAGAATACAAGGCAATGGCATGCAGTGATGATAGTGATATACCAATAGGTACGATGATTATAAGGGGTAGTGATGGAAGTGATGGTGGACAGTGAGGAGGAAAAAAGGGAGTAGGGCGCAGTCTAACGATGAAGGATAAAAGCAGACGGTAAACCTCATTGTTGTTTACCATATTCAAGACACGACGACAAATGGAACTAATCGTATGTTGTCACTTAAAAAAAGAAACATACGCCATCATTTACTTTAGCTACACGAATGATCACCTAGACGCTCTCGCTGTCGTTCCTCTATCACACATTGACAATCATTCCTCGTCGTTAGAATACATATACACTTATATACAGTTCATCTTGTGCTGATAAGCAATTGAAGTGAACCCCGCTTTAAATCGATTTGGTTGACCTGTACCCATTTGTCTGTCGGCCCATTTGCGCTCCTCTCTCCTGCTTCCTTATTAGCTCACACTCGCACACTTGCACTCGCACTCGCACTCGCACTCGCTCACACTTGCTCACACTTACTCGTCTATCTCGTTATACACTTCGTTTGTCGTTAACACTTGAGCTCACACGCATATCCATACTTTTTCTCCATTTATATAAAGCGTGATATATATATATACAAGTACGTTTATTACTGCGTTTGTACGGTCGATTATTCTTTGATACATCAAGAGTTTGCACTTCCCATTGGTTGAGCGCGTCACTAGGTGAGTAGAATGGATGGCTGGCTTGCTGGCTGGCTTGATGGCTGGCTATAAAGCTGAGCAAGAATGGTCTTGCTCTCCTCTATTCGTTTCCGTTTTAGTTTACCACTTTTTTCTCAGCTTCTTTAGCTGTTTTGCTATCTCTCTTTTCATACTATAAACGTTCTGTTTTATAGTCAGTTACGATAACCTAGTCAATAACCCCTGTTTCTCATGATAGTCTGCGAGCTATATTCGCTTTGACGTATCGTTCAATCGACTTGGTCAAACGGTACACTCACTCACTCTATCCCTTCACTTCTCACTATTACCTCTAATAGTAGTAGTAGTAGTAGTAATAGTAGTAGTAGTAGTAACAGAAAATACTTGTATTGTTTTAGCGTATACAAAACGTAAACTGAACAGCAACTGCCCTTGCTGCTTCCCCGGATAGCCTCTCCTGCTTACAGGTAGGTTGACATAGTTTTTTTCTGTTTCAGTTTCTCGGTATAGACAATGCCTATCTCATAAGGGCGGGTGAGGTACATGTATGCGTGTACATGTGTGTGGATATGAGTGTGGGTGCGCGTGCTACGGAACTTTTAGTTATTGGTTTCGCGTAAACAAGTTATCGCCATATCATTAGTTTCTGAAGCAAGAAAAGGATTGTTTCAGCTATTCCTCGGTTAATGTTGAATGAAACTGCCGCGAATTAATTCTTGATATGAAATGCTTATGGATAACTACTAGGCACGAGGATACATTATCATTATCATTATCATCATTGATGAATAGGCAACGCGCGCTCGAGATGTAACACTATTGGTTATTGCTTTTATGCGAATGTAATGCTGATAATGCGCGATATTATTTTTATTGCTTGTCTATCTGTCACAATATAATATGTCGTGCTATCCATCAACTCAACGCATCGTCATTATTACTATTATTGCTGTAAAATGTAATGAAATTAATCGATAATTGATACTCATTAAAACTAATGGGATTGAACGTGGCGTAGGATTGGCAATGATGTTATAGTTGGCAATTGTTTATATATATATATATCATTTACGACACAGCTAAGCCTCTCGATATGCAGCGGGCGAAGTTTGTCAAGTTACAACAATTACAACAATAACTACAACTACAGGTGGCAGACATTATTATTTACAACATTGGTTGTTTACAGCGTATGCAATGCATTGACAACTTGCATCGCATAATGGTACTTGCCTCTCTTTCATATATACATACATACAACATTCTATTGAATGATTCGTCTAAGCGAATTCCATTATATGATACATCGTATATATCATGATACTCGACATTTAGCATAGTATTTTTCATTTCGAAACAAGCGAATGAATCAAATACGAATGATTGGCACTCTTCTACATTCATTGTATATGTTCATTTATTGATGATGAAAAAGACGGCGATGACAGCGACGGCGACAACGATTATCATAATGATAATGACCACTTCACATTTCAAAACCTGTAACTTCTGGCCTTGGTCATCCTAACACTGTTGATTGCTGCTTTGAATCATCCTTAACGAATTGCCTCGATACTCGATATCTGTCCCACCTTCTTGCATCACTACACTGTACGATATCGAGCACCAACTACGCAAGTATTTCCGTTACTTCATGGTTTAATTCGTTTGCTACATCGTTTCAAATGAAATGAAGGCCTAATGTTATATCTTGGCATGTCATGTGATAGCACACTATACATTTATCGTTAGCCGTTAGCCGTTAGCCGTTAACAGTGAATAATGCCATCCACTCGAGTCTACCTACTCGCTTACTCGGCATAATCCAAATGATGTGCGCATGTAAATCATTCACAATGACACGACTTTGATGGCCATCATCAACGCTGCTGCCGGTGGTGCTACTGCTGGCACTGCTCCTACTGCGTTCGTTATTGGCGTGCGTTGCCGTGCAGTATTCTTCTTAGTACATTGACATGTCTGCACAGTGAATGGTTGTGTTCCACACTAGACATAATATACAAGGTATCGTGTATACACATCACTCACTATATAATGAAATGGATACACATATGTATGTGTGCGTTTGTATGTGCTGCTGCTATTGTTGTTGTCGTCGTCGTCGTTTCCCTACACAGATGGCACGTCTCAATAATGATTCATTAATGATGGCACGCAACTGACCGCTTCGCATACCTTGTCGCCTTTCAATATTGTCTGTCATCACATTATCAATGAATTTGTACTCCCCTGAAGCCAAAACATATTTTTGCCATCCCCTTATCATTGCTTTTGGGCGAGGCTTTCCTATACGACTACGGACCGACCCGCATTATTGTTTCCTATAAAAAGCGACGCTTTTATCAAAGCCGTGACTCTTTATCACATCATCTTGAGTTGCTTTTTTCCCTCACCCAACAGTTTTTCTCTTCCTTGGCCTGATACTGTTCTTTTCTTACTACTACGCGAAACATCTATATCCTCCATCGCTTGCTGCTGTTGTTGTTGTTGTTGTTAACATTACCACGAGAAGACCTATTTGTAACGATGGAGACCTCTAGCTATGGTAAACCCTTCGCACTAGTTGTGACCTTCTTATGCTTATTGGATACTATAATCCATTAACGTGAAGAGCATGCTTGAATAATGTCTATTCCCTCTCCTATGCTCCATTTTGATATACATATACATACATCCACATACATACATGTATCAATCGACTAATCATTTATCTCTATCTATTACATAGTGTCAGCCGCATATTTACCGACAAACTGCTCTAATACTGGTTTCCACATGCAACAATTGGCGGGTTCCCAGCTGCCAAAAGGGTAAGCGTGTATACTCACTCCTTCATTTACGGATTGACTTGGGATATAACCATCCGATATAATGGTTATCCTTCATCCAATGTCAATATAAGCATCCCTACCCATATGATGTATCAATGCTTGCTAATTGAACATTTCACTAATCATGGTCGATTGCACTTTCCCATTTATTCTTCGTAGGTCTATTTTGACGGTGGTGCAGCAGCCAATGCGTGCTCGCATGTGCGGCTTTGGCGACAAGGTATTTGTCTGGATTATCTCGTAAACTTGTTTATTAACCAATCATCCGTACAATGATTATGTATGGGTACATTGTCCACAGGATCGTCGACCTTGTACACCGCCACCTATCGTTAGATTGACGTTTAAGGAGTCGGTAAACATCGAGTAAGTATCGCTGACCTTGTAATAGTAGTAGTAGTAGTAGTAGAAGGGATGAAACTATGTGTAGCAGCTACGCACCTAGCTATAGATCATGTGTGGGCGCGATGTCTACTAAAAAGAATGATTACAATTTACTAATCATCACGTTGTCATCTAATATATTTATGTGCGTATACACTTCATAGCGAGATTGACACCACCTTTTTCGTGGTTATCGTTGATCTTTGGTCACCCGATCAAGCCTCTGAACTGAACCTTGTTGTTCATACGGCGGCACCCGCAGCAAGCGCAGCAGAATCAAGTGACCGAGCAAATTCACATAACACCATTGCCTCGTGCACACGCAACCTGGTTGGTTCACTCGTGGCATCGGCCTCGAAACTATACGATTTGAACGGGGAACTGGGCATCTTCTTTGTCTTTCAAGATCTATCCATTCGTACGGAGGGACAGTTTCGACTCAAGTTTTCATTCGCCAACCTGGCAAAGTAAGAAGCGCAATCATTGTTAACTGATGAATCAAATCAAAAAAACCCCTACGCTATACTAATCATGCAAATTATCATTAGCAATGAGGCATCTAGTGCGGTATCCAATGTCGAATGTGAAGTCTTTTCCGATCCATTCTACGTATACTCTGCTAAGCGTTTCCCGGGCATGATTGGTAAGTGGAACGAATGGATGAATCATGATCAATGTAGATTAATCATAATGCACGTCAATGCACTCATAGAATCAACGCCGCTGTCAAGGTGCTTTGCAAAACAAGGTGTCAAGATTCCAGTTCGTAAAGATTCCAGTAAACCGCGTGGTGAAGATTACTAATCATCATCTACATTCCATATCATGATCATAATCATGATCATAATCATGATCCTCTTTATTATAATTATTATTATTGGCACAATGGTACAAACATTCAATCTACTTTGGTATATTTCAGTTGCTTTCGTTTATTTCTGTGATCCTATTTGCTTTTCTTTCCATCGATGCCATGCACAACCATTTGTGTTAACATTAGATTTACATTTCATTTAATACAATACAATTCCCATTCAAAACAAACATCAATCATTTGCGCATACTGTACTCTTAAATGTCATCGATAATACACGGATTAAACAATATACATGTGACGATATTAGTAGTAGTTATGCGTGAAAAATAAAGAAAAAAGGTTGAGTTTATTGAGTGGTAGTACAATATGCTATTGTAATATGAATCTATAATTTGTAATCAACATGAACTAATACTATTTCGTAGATTACGATCATTATTGTATTGGTTATTCTTTTTTATTATTACTATTGAAATAAACAATAACTATACTGAATGAATGGACACGACTAGCCTATGTCTTAGCAGAGATTTGAATGTGATAACGATTCACAACGAGTCGGTCAGTGTATACAATAAATATTGATGCTGTGTTTACAATGAACAAATGTGTCGACCACGATGGAAGAGATATTTCGTATTACACGTCTAGCTGGTGTAGTCTTCCGGTAAGCATAGATCCACAAGCTCGATAATCGGTTGATATGTGGATGTTTCCACGCCCACGTCCGATGCAGTGTCGAGTCGAGTATTCGTAACGCTGAATTGGTGTAGCGTTCGTGATTGACGAACAGAATTTCGCAATGCTGATTCCGGCGTGTATTCCTCATGCGGCAGATGTACACTAGTAGGCGAGGGCACATAGGCTGCGGGTATTATACTGGTATCGGCACGATCACCTACATATGCACGCGAATTACTTGTGACTCCTCGTTCTCCTATCGTATACAATGCACTGCGACACTCCGAGAATGCATTCTGGAAATAGTCGTGAACAGGCGATGTAAATGCGGGTACACCTGCCTCCAATGCATTTCCGGTTGTCTTCGTCACCGACATGACATTGGTACCATTTTCATTGTGAAGACTTCTCGATTGACGCCGTGTTAATGTCTTCGTGAGATAGGCATCCTCTGTGCATTTGCTGATGATGGCTCGCCTCTTGGCAGCACATTGACTACTCTTGTGGATGGTATAGTAGACGACGGCATTGATTAGCGGGTAAAGCACGCCATGATGAAGGAGAAACACAATGTTTAGCAGCCACATTTTAGTTTTAACATTAGCGTACTGGGAACTACCCGAGAAAATACCGTAAATGATAAAGGCGAAGAAGGCTGCACCGAGGAATCCCATTAGCGCCATGAAAATGCGTCGAAAACGACACACTGCGGCTATTTCCTCCTTTTTCGTTATGGGCGACGGCTGACTTCTTTGCGTGTATGCCTGGATAATCCGATAGAATCCGGCATAATAGTATCCGGAGATGATGCATAGGAAGAGCATCACCGCTGCTAGTAGGTAGCAAAATATCTGTAGGCCAACATCATGATACTGTATCATTAGCATGTGTTCATATGCCCAACCAAACCAGATGGTTGCACTGATATTGGCGACGAATAGTAACGCACACGACGTGACAGTCGTCCAGAATATAACTCTAATCGATGGTACGTGGATGAGTAATTTGGACTGCATATCCATAACATCTCGATTGATAGATGCTGTCTCCTCGGTCGTGGTGTTCATCGATAGGTTAGGTGTAATGATGGCGTAGTTGTAGTTGCGTCGTTGCGAGAAAACAGGCGGTATATGTCCAATGATACCGGCCGTCAATAGTACTACCACGCTAAATGACATGAACCATACCACGCCATTTGACGTGGTACGGATTATCCAGCTCTCGGGCCAATCGGTCACGACCATAATGTAAACGATTAGTTTCAGTAAACATGTTATGCAAGTTAGCACTAAGTACGACTCCATTGGCACGGGTAGCCAATAGAAGTCTACCCTGCGGAATATTAATGCGCAAATACCATGTTGTCGACGGTAGATGTAGATCCAGCCACCATATACAATCACAGCACTGCATGTAAAAATGCTTATAACTAGACTGTAGAAAGCCGGTGTCTTTCCCGTGCAATCATAGATGTTGAAGTAGGGATCGCAAAGCAACGGTGATGCCTCTGTCTCTTGGTGTAGCATTACCATTGATGATGTGGTGGCCGCGTGTGTATCAAGCGTTGCGCAGCTTTTTTCTCGGAATAGGAATATACTAGGAGGAAAACAAAATAATTAAAGCAAACTAATGTTCGTGAACTACATTAACAAACGATCTTTTGTGAATTGTATGGATATGTATAATATATATAATATAGGTGTTTGTGCGCAATTATCACAAATAGATATACGAATCAAGTATTTAGAAGAAAATAAAAGACGAATGCAAAGTGGAGTGCGTCCTAGTATTTGAGTTCGATTTGCATCGTTTTATTGCACATCAAAAAGTTATCATGCAAGAAACAGGAAATGACCATACAGTTACATCAATATCGCACATTTATGGCCAACTATCACCGAAACAGTCATGTTCAAGCCTTGTAACTGATGGACGACACAGACGTGACTTTGACACGAGAGAGTCTGGACACGCGATAGCTGATAGATTGATGGCGAAGAGTCGGCCAATTTCATTCAAACGCCTGTCCACTACTAATAATGGCAATACGAATGACAAGCATGTCAGGCAACACGACTACTAATATGAGCGTCATTTAATAAATGTGAAACGAATCATGTCGTACATAGCTGTCAGACGAGGAGAGGAGAGAAGAGGAATGACTATTACTACTACTCCTGTTATATATGTTAATGATGTAGGTCATAATCGTACTCGCGATAGATGCTAATTTGCTGTAAGTCTATTCCATTGTAAAGTGCATCGATATGGTTCACTGTTTGTACTGAAGGGGGCTATTTCTCACTCTTTTTTACCACGCTACTCCACGCTGACAATCGTTGCAAACATTCTACTGGGATGCAGGTCGTAATAGGCCAGGCATCGCCTTTATGCATATCACGCTTTGTCCAAATAGGTAATAGGCATAATAACATTGGAGATCATAGTTGATTGGTTATTGGTGTAACAGCAATATTCATTGGCTTAGTATATTGTAGACATGTTTACTTGGCATGGCATTAGGGATATTGTACCGATTACTTTACATCTTACTCGGAAATACTAGGCATTGCAATTGATCGCTTGTATTTAACGAGAGAACTACATGAAATTGACCTCGATGACACGACTGCTTCTCCTATTCTTGCCTGTGTCTTTTTTTGTGTATGCATTCTGGTGCATCACTATTGGCTGGAACGATAGTTGACGCGGTATACCGGTTACAGAGGTAGCATTGTTGTTATTAGTATTAAGAGTGTATCCAGAGCAGCATGACATTGCGATGCATGTAACAATATGATAAATGATGATATACTATTTGTTGCATGTTATTATAGATATTGAATATGCTAAAACATAAACCATACTCATAAATTGGCTAGATTGTTCTTAATGAAGCGTAATGGCCAAAGTGCAACGATCTCAATTAATAAAACATGTTTTACGCTTTAAGGAATGGAAAACAGTGCGCACAACAACGTTTAACCAGTTTTCCTATTTTTCTTCCACTTATATCGACTATTTTCATGAATCGTGAACGACGTAGATCGCGTAGTCCGGCCAGAAGTCGAGATGACAGTAAGCGCGTAAAGGAACGTCGTCGCAAAGACTCCTCGAGGGAGCGCGAGTATGATAGGGAAACACGCCATAAAGATTCACGCTCTCATAAACGTGGTAAGCACCGTGAATTGCGCCATCACGAGCAATACAGCGATACAGATAGCGGGAACGACACTGGTTCAAGTGTCGATTCGAGAGAAGAGCGCAAGCGACGTCGAAAGAAGCGCGAGCGACATGAACGCGAACGGAAAGAACGACGAAAGCGAAAGCAACATAAGAAGGATAAGCGACGTGAATACTCATCAACAAGCAGCAGCAGTAGTAGTAGTAGCAACAGTGATAGTGCAAGCGACGATGCATCCGATGTTGATATTGATCATCGTAAACTGGAGAAGCTTGGTGCAAATGGTATTACATCTCTGGTATTGCAATTGATGACAACAACTAATATTTGTATAATAACACTTGTAGCTATTACGAATAAAGACTACTTTGCCAAAAGTACCGAGTTTCGTGTATGGCTACGAGAGAAGAAGAAGCGCTACTTGGAGGACTTGAAGAGCAGTGATGCACGAGGATATTTTAAAAAGTTTATTAAAGCTTGGAATAGCGGCAAACTAGATGGTAAGCAAGCGTAAGCCTACAAACTATGACACACTGACTAATAATAACAATAATGATTGCTAGATAAATATTATTCGGGTATACGTTCATCGCAGCTAGCATCATCCGATCTAACCAAGTATCAATGGGGATTTGCCAAGAAAATGGTATGTATTTATTTGTTTATTTACTCACATGATGATAACCTAATGTATATTATAGAACCAAGAAGAAGTGTTAGCAGTCAGAGACAATGTCGACACGGCTACAAATAGTGAACGTGTGGCGCGTGATTTGGCACAACGAACACAAGGTCATCGAGATACTAGTCGTAGCGAGACATTAGGCATGACAGATCGACATGCACGTTCTAGTAAGTGCATAATCACAGATGTGATAGGATAACAAGGAAAACTGACTAGTAATCAGTTGGACCCAGCATGCCACAAATGCCGGGTAGTAGTCGTAGTTCAACCGCACCAGTACCTACAGGACCCTATGGGGAGCGTAAGTGTCATTTAGTTATTCGATAGTAAACACTCATCGTATCTGAATATTAGTTATGGATAATGAAGATCGTCGACGATATGTACGTGGAATACGACGTAAAGACACGAAAAGCTATCGGAAAGCAAGAGAAGCGGATTTGGAGGAACTTGTACCGAAAGCTACTGGACGGTAATAATTATCATAGCATGTCATTAACTATATAACTTACGTATTGTACTATTGTTTACATAAAGAGAAGCGATGCTTGAGAAGCGACGTGCTCGATCTGCTTATTTACATCGGGAACCTAGTCCAGATCCAGAATTACCGGAATCTGACCTTATGGGCGATGATGATAGTTATCAAGCACAGTAAGTTATAATGCACTGCTCATTTCGTATATATTTCGTATCATTGACAAACAATATCGATTATAGTTTACGTTCTCTCGAGGAATCACGCCTACGTCGAATGCAGTATAGACAAGAGACACAGACGCAACGAACGACAGAGACTAGCGAGAAACGCGCAGCTTTTCAGCGTAAAGAAGACGAGACAATGGCGATGTTTCGACAAATGGTGGAACAGCGTTAACAACGCGAGTTACAACCACGCTCACGTAATACGTAAAAGTCTAGTCTGCATTGTTTAATAAGAATAATAATAAAAAGTCGCGTACATCCTCATGTCTATAAGGTGAATAGGGAATAATAAAATAAATGCTCGAACACCGATCAAAACAAAACAAAAAACTACTCGTAAAACTGCTTGATTCGCGTCTCTTTCCTTTCCCGTTTTCCCTTTTAATGATATAATTGATACGCGACGCGTTATTATTGTACAACAAGTATATTGCAATGACTGTTAAAGCGAACATTCCACGATTGTCACTACTGTGTCTAGCATTACTATTGAATACTTCACCGTCACTATGTGTTACCGCAGTATGGACAACCGAAGCACTATTGGAAGTGTTGCATCACAAGACAATTGATGAAAAGGTAAATAATATCCATATATTGTATAAATATACTTAGTATGATGCTTGTAGTTCCTTGATCGTTTGATGTCTCGTGGTATACTTGGTATGAAAGAGGTAGCATATGATGATCCCCAAATACCAGCTGTAAAAGTATGGTGGCTTAGTCCATCACCAGTACTTGGTAGTAATAGTAATAGTAATAGTAAAAGCATAAAAGATATGCCAGTTAATGTAAGTTCACTCTATTCAATTATACTATCATTGGTAACTCATCATCTTGTAGTCTAATGTAAATGATCAACCTTCACCATGTCATAATCTAAAACGAACACAGGTAATGAATGAATATCATACTACTACAAGAAATGCTTTATATATATACTAATCAATTACATTGTGTTAACTAGCCAACATCCACTACACCAGTAGCCAAACGGTATCGAATTGGCAATCTTAACAAACCATTCAAGTCACCATTAGCTAAAACCACAAAGAATGATAATACAATGATTACTACGACTACTACCAAATCTACAAATTCATTATCTACACCGATTAAGCAAGGAATTACTCGTAATAAGCGAGTGAATACATCCACTACTCCTAGTAATTCTATAACAAATACGGAACGTAAACAGTTATTAGAGCGTAAACGGCAATTAGAATCACAAATTGATGTTATTGAGACACGTCAACGACGACAAGCAATGATGGCGACATTCCAAAGACAAGTAAGTTATACGATAATCAATAATGTAACATGTATTAATATGTATATATTATATAGAATAAGGATCGATCCATTAATGACTCCATTGATAAATGGCGTAATGTATGTCAGGAAGTTATCGAACGTATACGAAGTAGAATTGATCCACAAGCATTTCTAGCAGCACAACGACCACCATCACCACCACCATGGATGCAAACAAGTTCAACTACAATAAATGCTGACAAGCATGAAGTGGAAGATGCAGTAAAGCAAACTGAACCAGTAAAAGAGGAACTTAACTATCGTACATTATTGAAGATACTAGGTATTACAGATTTACGATTATTCCATTATAATGATGAGGATGATTGCTTTTATTAATTAATAAATAGGTGTTTTTTTGTTTTTTATTTTATTTTATCCTATTTCAATACTTGATAGTTTGTTGCCCTATTTTCTATAACTAGATTGCATCTATATACATTATGGCAAAAGCCAGTAAGAAACGACAACATGTCGAGGAGCAGACTAATGAAGTAGAAGTAACAGTGGAGAATGACGGACCACAATCTGAGAAGCGAAGGGTTCATACAGCTGTGTTGAATGCAGCTCATGCAGCATGGAAGGCATCCCAAACAATACGTTCAACCACTTCTAGTGTCCAACTAGATGATAGTATGGATATGGATGTAGATATGGAGCAGCAACAACAGCAAACATCGAATGAACCAACTACTGAGGGTGATGGTATATTCGCTTTGGGTGATCCATTAAAGCATAATGTCATGAATGAATCCATATCGACCGAGCGGCTTTCTACACTAGGTATTCCACAATGGCTTGCAGTGCCCACTACCATTACGGCAGACACGACATGTCCAGTTGATGATGATCATCTTGGTTTGTCGACGGCATTAGTGAACAGATGTCGACAAGCGCATATCGAACAGTTCTTTGCAGGTAATTATGAATAACAATGTCTATATATATATGTGTATGTATATATACTGACTTGTCTATGATGGCTATTAGTACAGACAGCGGTGATTCCACGCTTGTTAAGATATCGCGATTGGAATGGTCATTATGTGGATGGCGATCTATGTGTGTCAGCACCAACAGGTAGTGGTAAAACACTGGCCTATGTATTACCGATTGTTGAGGTATGATAATGAGCAATGAATATCAATCTATATATAACTAAATGTTAATTGGCAATATAGACATTGAAGATGCGAGTGGTTACTCGATTACGAGCACTTATAGTGTTACCTACACGAGATCTAGTACTTCAAGTTAAAGAGACATTTGATGAGTTTTGTCGATCAACTAATCTAAAGGTAAATAGTGATATAGTGGTATAATAATAATACTCACAATGATGATGGAAGTAGATAGGTACAGCCACTGGTCAGGCATCATTTGCTCAAGAACAGATACAACTAGTAGGAGATCAGGAACAAGGGTAGGTTATGCTTGTATATCCTAGTATGATATTGTTATTAATGTCATACCCTATGAACTGATTAGCTTGTGTGGTGTTGATATCCTAATTGCTACACCTGGTCGTCTTATGGATCACTTGAATGGCACTCGACATTTTACACTGCAACATCTACGCTTTCTAGTTATTGACGAGGCAGATCGATTACTAGATCAAAGCTTTCAGGAATGGTTGCCACGTCTTCTTGACATACTGAATACGGCACATAGAACAGAAAAGTAAGCAACAACTAATAAATGAATGAATAAATATTAACAAATATTAGAACTATTGCTGGTCTACCAGGTCCATCACCATCACGAGTAAGTAGCTGCTAGCGTATATCATATTTTATGACATGCATCATCACTAATGTAATCCTATTGATAGACGCAAAAATTATTGTTTTCCGCTACATTGACTCGTAATCCAGAGAAAATAGCCAGTCTTCGATTAGTAAATCCATCCTATATAGCGGTACAGTCTAGTCTCGATAAAGGAGCTGAACGCTATACCACACCAGCTACACTTAAGGTATATTTCTATTTATCGCATATAGATGAATGCTAACCCATCTCATAGGAGCATTATCTTGTGTGTCGTACATCGGAGAAACCACTCATGGTTATTCATTTTGTCAAGACATTTGAACTTACAGGTACCTTATGCTTTACAAAGTCAATAGATTCAGCTCATCGGTATGTAGCTATACGAGTTGTTCATATTATTGCGAATCTAATGGAAAGAATAGATTAGCACGTTTACTCGAGATTTATCAACAACAACAGCAACAACAACGAGCAACGAGTGATGTATCCGATACCGATAAAAGTATACGTCTAGCCGCGGAATACTCGAGTGATCTAAGTGCATCGGAACGAGCGAATGTCATGCGACAATTCCGTCAAGGAAAGATTAGAATGTTAGTATATGGTAGATGTAATGCAATGATAACTAGTAGCGATACTAACGAGTGAATGTGCTAGATTGATTTGTTCCGATTTAGTGGCACGCGGTATTGATTTAGACTGTGTTCAATCGGTGATCAGTTATGATGTGCCCATTTACATGAAGAAATACATTCATCGTGTAGGACGAACAGCCCGAGCAGGAAGGGAAGGAACAGCATTCACTCTTGTGGAAGAGCAAGAGGTAAGAAGTAGTGTATTATCACTAGTAATGTGATAGTGATGATAGATGACATTGTCTTCCTGCTTATTAACACATACATACACGCTATTATTATAGGCTAGATCATTTAAAGAAATGATGCGTAAGGCGGGACATTGGGAACAAATACGTCGTATTAATGTTAAATCAAATGAGTTGGAACCACTTGTTCAAGATTATGAGGTAAGAGCAATTCATTTGATATATATTTAATCATTGAACTAATCCAAAATAAACTACATAACTCAATTAACTAGACATCATTGGAGGCATTACAAGCAATCGTGCAGCCACATCGTGTAAAGACGCAAAAGATTATAGAAGAGGATGATAAGGAGAAAGTAGTTAACATATCTACTACTGCTACTAAAGACAACCATAAAAAGCCAAGAAAACACATGCTAGGTGCTGATATTCTACGACAACATTTACTACAACAAACTAATCATCATCATCAGCATCATGATAATGAAGTTACTCTATGAGATAAATCTATTTAAATATGAATGTCAATGTCAATCATTAGAGTGTCATTGAATTGTGGATGTCACAATAAAATATAAATATTTATGATGTGATTTTCACATTGTCTGCTTCAATCAAACACACATCTTTTTCTTTTTCTTTGGGCTTGCTTCCCATTTCATTGGCACGCGGTGCTCATTCTTCATTATTGCTGTTGTTGTTGCTGTCACTACCGTTCTAGTAATAGTAGTAATAGTAGTAGTAGGTCTCTATTGTATTCCAGCTGTCAATGTCTAAATCCACTGTCACGGATTCTACTATGACAATGTCTACGGATACAACTACGACGGCATCGCCAAGTCGTCCAGCCATTCAATTTACTTGTAAGTACACGATTATGATATAGTCAGTTGTTTGATGTATATTCATGACAATACTACTCGATTAGACCGATCTGTTAAGGAATTGGCCGCGTATCTTGGTCCACCTAATGGTTCATTAGTTGGAGAAAAGTAAGAATACTACTATTTGGACTGTAGATTTGATTGCATATTAATTACTACTATATTATTATTATAGACAAACCGGGAATATCCGAGTATTTATTTATAGTAGTGATGGTCGTTTTCTAGCATGGGCCACACCTGAAAAGTAAGCTAATAATAGTTATGCTATATATTGTGTATCTTTAGTTAATATTGGATTCTTGTAGAGTACATATGGTGGATGCCATATCAATGCAGCCAATATGTGAGATTGCTCGTCCTAAGTGTTGGATCTTGGATTCTCTCCACGAGGCAACTTCCTTTCTACTTGGGAGCGTTTCGGTAAGTGCAATGATACTAGGATGATATACGCCTAATTCACCGATTAATATATATATATGTACTATTCTTGTAGTAAAAAATGAAGGTGATGCACCGGTTCATCGTAACATGGTCATTTGGAATTCATGACTGGCGCTGAGGTCGCTTCGTTCACTCAACGGAATCAATCCAACTCGAATGCACAATGGACGGAGGACGAGTCATTCTACGCGCGACTTGTCACGAATGAGGTTCAGTTGTATCATGTGAACAATCTGGCCAACAATACTTACAACTCGCTTCGTCTTGAGGGTGTCTCCAAATTCTCGGTATCTCCCGGTAGATCCTCCTATATTGCCGCATTTATTCCAGAACGAAAGGGTGCACCCGCCAGTATACGTGTGTTTAGTCTGACGGATCTCCAACGGCCCAAGGCTATCAAGACGTTCTTTAAGGCGGACAACGTACAAATGTACTGGAACAATCTGGGCACACACTTGATCGTGCTCACGCAGACTGATGTCGATAAAACGGGTAAATCCTATTATGGCGAGACCGGTCTATACTACCTGCCGTATCGGGTGACTACGACTGTCGGGTCACACTCGATAAAGAGGGACCGATTCATGATGTGGCATGGAGTCCCGATCTAGGGAATTCGTCGTAGTTTACGGATTCATGCCGGCTAAATCGACTTTATTCGATCATCGGGCCAATGCTATTCATGATTTCGGTACGCAGCCGCGTAATTACATACGATTCAGCCCGCATGGTAGATTCATCTGTCTGCTGGATTCGGTAATTTGGCCGGTACCGTTGATATTTGGGATAGGAAACGATTGACGAAACTTACCACCATTGATGCCAATGGTGCTTCCGTATGCGATGGTGTCCTGATGGTCGTCACTTGATGACGGCTATTCTCTCGCCGAGACTACGCGTCGACAATGGCTACAAGATTTGGCATTATCGCGGTGTACTAGTGCAGAAGGAGGATATCGCCGAGTTGTATCAGATTGCCTGGCGACCTGCACCTGCATCATTATATCCAGTGCGTAAAACACTATCGCCTCCACCAAAAGGCATCGATATTGGTGCTAGTAAGACAACCAGTAGTAAGTAGATTACCATCTAGTATCATTGCCTATTACTAATCGATCAATGAATATAGGCAAGCCAGTAGGTGTTTATAGACCACCCGGTGCTCGTGCCATGGCAGCATCAGGACTAGGCAAGGTTAGTGATTAGATTTCATTTGTATTAGAATATGCATATTGATTTATTATCTAGGGTGATGGCACTAGTACAAGTAGAACAGTACCAGGTGCTGCTCCTAAGGAGACTGAAGGTAATAAACACAAGTAATCAAATATCGTTATAGATTAATAATACGCATGACTATTCCGTATAGCATCTACCTCGACAAAGAATAAGAAAAAGAAAGATGGCAAGAAGAAGGCAGAGGTACGTGTATGATTATAGTAACAATAATGTTTATTAATCGCTTTATGCAATAGACAACAAAGACAGTATCTGATACAAATGGCGGTAGTAGTAGTAGTAACAAGGCTGCTAATGGTAAGCATATCATCTAATTATAATGTTATCATAGCTAATTGTATGTAATTATTATTACTTCATTTTCATTCAATCAATAATAGGCAAGAAACCACAAGATACTACCAGTGCTGCTGCTGCTGCTTCCACTTCAACACCAGTAGCTGTCCAGCCAAAGCGTGTATTAAGCGAGGCCGAAAAGAAAGTAAAGGCTATTCAACGTAAATTAAAACAAATCGCTGAACTTAAAGAACGTAAAATGCGTGGTGAATCATTGGAACTAACACAGGTAATGTGCTTGATAATGATTATCTTCATATATGGTATGCTAATATAAACTATAACAGCTAAAGAAGATTGAAACGGAAGCAAGTCTACAAGACGAGTTGTCAGGACTTTTGTGATCTCTTTTATTTTGTGATGTTATTGATGTGATGTTATTGAATGAAATGAAATGGCACAATAATGAATAGACCGATTGATGAATAACACTGTCTCATTGTATACAAATGATGACAGTAGTGATGATAAGAGTACAGCTTTTGTAGTATTTACACTAATTGGGAACAAAGTCACAAATAATGAGCTGTCCTGAGTAAGGATGAAGCAATACTAGTTGATTAAGTGTAGGGAAACTAATCTGACAACGAGTAAGCCCCGAGGGATTAATAGAATGAATTGTGTCGCCGGTTACTAGATCAAATAGCATACTTTTAGCGGTCTTCGGTGAATAAGCATAGGCGAGATCACTCGATAAACATTGTAGACGATATGGTTCCGATAGTGTGTACTCGTTTATCATCTCGCTTTTACCGAGTTGTCGTACAGTGTAACGTCGACTATTCGTGTGATCGACTAGGTGACAAGTTAATAGTCGATGTTTATCTGGTGTACACGCAGCGATGGCATCGTACATTGGCTCGCGCCATTGTAACTTCTCACTGCCAAATCGTAGTACGCCCACGTAAGTTTGAGCGGTTGAGGCACGATCGAAATCTACGGTAAGTAGCACGCGGTGATCATCCAGTCGGGCAGAGGTGCCTCGTTTACGTACGAGCATCGGCCAGTACGGGCAATAGCCGGATGATAGTACACGCGGTGTTTGTCGTCCCAATGAAAGCAATTGCCAACGAAAGGCCGAGGTGAGCCCGTGCATTTTTGTTTCGAATCCCACGAATACTGCAGCTGTAGCGTGTTCCGCATAATGCTCCATGGAGGATGTCGCGCGTAATGACATGTGTAAATGGCAGAAACCTGTGGCGGCAATTAGTTCACCGGTACACCAGACACTCGTGTGTAGATCCAGTACACGATAACGAGAGTTGCCACAATTTGGATCGTCGGTGGGATAGCACATTCGCACTAGTAACCATCTACCCGTGAGTTGCTGTAGCTGTAGACTATTCGGTGAGTGTATGGTCGTCGACACATCACCGGTATTCCTGTGCCACACCCATATACACGACAACCAAGTGCGTTGTGTGTCGTGTAGCGTGGTGACATTCTCTCGATTACGACCCAATAGTCGTTGACCCAATGTTAAGGCAGGTCTCGACGAGCTATGCAGCTTGGCTGGATGCGAGTAGACCACACGTCCACACACCACCACGTAATTCGAGGCTACAATGGCCTTCTCTGGATAGGCCACACAATCCGGTAGGGTATCCATCGAGAGTTCTCGCCAGTAAGGTGATTGTGCCATACCAATTAGAAATAAACGACGATCTCGTTCTGATATAATGGCAGCACCCCATTCCGATTTGCCTAACACTCTGTAGCGATGCTGTTGACTGAGTCGTGGCAATCGTTGTATATGCTCTTGAAATCGACCATGACTCCAGTTAAACGTGGTTCGTTGACGGTATAGATACGCTTTATACCAGTTCATCATTGGAGTGCATAACAACTGATGTGGCGAGCATTGCTCGTTCGCTTCAGCAAATGACGATGAAGATGAAGAAGATGATGAAGGTGTTGATGATAGTGATGAGGATGATTCCTCTGTCGAGACCGTTAACCAATGCGTGTAGAATGCATTCAACCATGCTAGTTCAGCATCCGTTTCTAGATTGTAGACTATCTCGTATTTGTATCTCCATAATGCGGCATTATCCGTTATTGCAGTACGGAAACGACGATTAATTGCGGCCAGTGATAGAATAGTATTCACAGGCAAGTTGACCGCAATAATTCCAACACTTCTTTCGGTAGTTTATTCATATTGAACAAGTAATAGTTCGTAAACGTTGCTATTGTCCACTACTCGATAGTAGTACAACTAGTGTAGATTATATGCACTCAATGAGTAGAGCAAACGAGTAAAAGACAAAGACAAAAAACACCAGTGTATGAAACGTTAACAATAATAAAAAAGGAACAAGTGTGGAGAATGAAACGGAAAATAAAAGCTTCAGTAACCGCCAGTCCATCACATGTTGATAAGGACAACAAGCTATTACAATTATGATACAGTGTTTTTCCATCCAATTTGCGCATTTATCTTTAACATTTGCAGTTTATTAATAAATAGATTACACAATTGTTAACACCATTATATATAGAAATGCCAATTGATACAGCATGATAATAATAACAATTCAGTATTAGTAATGATCATTTATTGAAGCGATAACTATCATCATCAATTCTATAAGGTAGATGATACAAGTGTACTAGTATAGTTGGATATTGCCATGCATGTACTTATAAGTAGCTATTGATTATCATGTATGGAATCGGGATATGGCTGCATGTCTGAACTTTATTCAGATTATCCACGGTTTCGTAATGGAAGTCGTATTCCAACACAATTCCATCGAGGTGCCGTTTCTCCTCCTGATCATGTACATCCGCAAAGCATTCACTAAATGAAGATCAAGATCAAGAGGGATCTAAACATCAAATACAAATTAACCAGGTTGTATCGTCAACCGCCACACTGTCGCCCAAACGACAATGGCACCCAAAATACGGAGTAGAAATACTTGTAAGTGTTGAATATTATTTATTCGTAAAAACAGAAGGCTAACTACGCAAATTGGATGGAAAAAGCCTGTAGTGATGGTCACACAATTACAACACACTAATAATAGTAATAGTAAGCAATATGGTTTACTATGAATGCATTTGCTCTTTAATAAGACATATAAATGTGCATATATGTGTGTATGTATATGTCATGTCGCTGTACATTATAATCAGAGTATTGGTGTCGTTAACAATAGTAAATACTTATAAAATAAAGTTAATAATCAGCGAGTAAGATAGAAATAGAGAACAAAAAGAAAGAGTGAGTGAGTGAGCGAGATTACTTATCAATAGTAGCTTTAGGTAACAAAATGTAATCTGCTATTGGATTTTCGTAAGTAATAAGCAATAAATAATTGTAATTGTTATAGTAATATACTAATTTCTACCCTCATCGTATAATGTGATAGTGTGTATGCTAATTGTAGTAGAGTATAGAAATATAAAAAGAACGGCCTACGAGGTGAATCGTTGTCGTAATACGAGTAGATCATCGCTGACTTTACGTACAACCATGGTGTTGACCCATTCTGCGTGATGTTTAAGGCGGTAGCTACTGCCTCCACGAATGCCGTGACAATCGGAAGTAGATGGTCGTGAATTCGATCGTATACCGGACGGAAGATCGCGCCCTCTCGTAATAGAACAGCCTGTACATACGATCAAACTCGCGTGGGATCACTTCGTGTACGTAGCGAGTGAGTGCCTCCGTGATAAGGTTCACCTTCTCTGTGACGAGTGCTTCAACACGCGCCTGTAACGCGTCGAGATGAGCACTAATGACATGAACATCATCGCGTAGTAGATCGGTACTTTCGAGTACATCACGTACATCACGATCTATCGTGGACACCACCAGGTAACGGGCGTGTGTGTACCGTTCCTGTACATGTTGCACTAAACGACCATGGACAATGGCGTCGACACGAGCACGCAAAGCACGAACAAGCATGGAATCGGAGGCGACCGCGGGTAAACGAACAATTTGCATGGCCGCACCACCAATACGTGATTCCTCGAACATTTGCGGCAGATCAAGTGTAATAGAGTCGAGTGCTCGATGAACAGCGCATGTCACCTGCCAGAAGACATGATCGGATATGGGAGCATCATCAGCTGGTCTTGGTGGCATTGCCCTAGGAATGAGATTATAATTCTCGTCGTCGTCCTCTTCATCATCATCATCGTCATCATCATCGTATTCCTCATCATGTTCACCTATTCATCCTATTAGTACAAGTAATAACAAGCGAGAACATCTAGTGACTTACTTCCAGAATAGCCGGCTGCTTCTGCATCTAATGCTGCCCCATATTCATCTACCGTGGTTACGAGTGCCTGATTTACTTCCTCGGTCAGGGCAGCAAGTGCACCTTCAATAGGATCCACATTAAGTGATATATGATCATCTTCATCGCCACTCATCGCATAGGGATCTAGGCAGGCTAGACTTTCGCAGTCACTTAGTGTGGAATTGGTGGAAACGCTACCGATGGTGTTGCCCGTACCCAGACGAGCTAGCTCCTCGCTCAAGCTTTCTGCAGTGCGATGTCCACCATCATTTTCATTATCATCGTTCTTATTATTATGATGCTGCTGCTTAGGGATGCCAATTCCTTTGACCGTGTTTTCACGAGAGAGTCGTTCCCGTTCGAATTTAAGTTCGGCTAGCTTCTGGAAGAGAAGCGATGGTGTTAGCGGCTCATACGGCTCGGATGTATCGGGATTCGAGGTGTAAGATCCATGATAGGGAAAGAAAGACTAGCAACTATAAGTTAACTATGAGTCAATGCGATGTTAATGAAATGACCGCAAGTGTACAACAATGACACTATGATAATCAACGCAGCAATGACTATCCTCTCAGTATTAGAGCTAGTTAATATATATATATATATATAGAAATAAGTGATGATAGGGTATAATGCAGCTATCGTCTACTAAAGAATAGGTCAAAAAGGACACTTAATGCAACGGTAGTAGAGGATGAACACTAGCAAATAAGGGGGTATATATGCGAGTGAGTGAGTGAGCGAGTGTTTCCACAATCAAATGTCAACTTGCTATCAGTGGTAATTAGAGAAGAAGAAAGCGTTGACAACAGATAAATAAAAACATACACGCTTTGCTATACTAATAAAGAAGGATATACGGCAATAAGCGACCGAAAAGGAGATGTGGAACAGGATTGTGTGCAATTGCGAGAAAACCGGACGATAAGGAAAAGCGAGGAGAGTGCGAGAGAATGCAAGCGAGCAAGAGTGCGGGATGTGTGAAGAAAGAAGCAATAGCGACAGAGTGAATGACGTTTGTAATAGTAGTGATTATGGTTATTGTCATTGGATATAGTTCGCTATTCCACTCTCTCTCACTCTCTCACTTTTACCTGACGCATAGTTGCTCAGTCTAACATGTATAACAAGGCTAGGCAGAGAACCATGCACACACACATACATGTACACACAGATGTACACACATACACATAGTGGTAAGTCACGTCGTTCAAATCAACTTATTCTGCAGGTATGGTAAACAACCATGTACACCATAATAAATGGACATTTATCCGTGCACACATACATCTCTATCTATTCATCTATCAATGTCATATGCAGTCAATCAATCGTGTATAGTATGGTTGCAAGCATGTCCTTTTCCTTCTTTCCTTTCCTTCTCTTTTGAATGCGTACAGTACAGACTGGTTGGGGATGATTTAGTACTACCGTAAAAGTGAGGGAGAGGGAGAGGGGAAAAAACAAAAAAACCACTGTTGTATTTGATCGAGTATAACAACAACCATGCCACATTCCATTTGATGTGTTATTGTGTACACGCTTTCTACATATCACCGCTTACCTTATATACTAGATGACTATCACGCTAGAAGAGCAATCAATTGACTACGCGTACACTAGAGTCAAATACAAGTAGATTCAGTTAGAGACAAGAACCTATTCAGCTGATAGTAGGAGTGACCACGTAAAAAGGAAAAACAAAAAGCCAAAAAACTGGAGAAGAAGAAAGGCCACGACAAGTAAAGCAACAACATCAGGAACCTGGTTATTTTTGTAGGATTGATATTGTGTGCGCGTGTGTGTGTTGATTGTGACGACATCATTCGTGATAAGTAGATACATGCATGTGTGCTGTATATCGATAGCTAATTGACCCTTCGCCTTATGATTACTGCTGTACTCCTTCTCCTTCGGATATCTTTACATTTAGTATCTCGTGCAATGACATGTGATTATTTATCATTGATACCAATCATAATAGAACGGGGATTGTAACAAAGGATCATTCAGTATTAGACTATATTGTGTATAACCATTCTAATGATCAATGGTAACAAGTGTACACCCATTTATTATTATTATTACTACTGTTACTCATTCATTATGCCATCGATAATATTCACATGTTACTGTTATCCAGCTACAGCTATCATAATCTATAAATCATGACTATCTTCTTTGCATGATTATCATTTCAAGTATCACTCCATTCTGTACTACACTAATCAGGATAGAGAACAATCAAGATTGATATTGCATTAGCAATGAGCTATCAGCGTGCGTGTGTACGTGTGTACAGTGTTTTTCCATCCAATTTGCGCATTTATCCTTTAACATTTGCTGTTTATTAATAAATAGATTTACACAATTGTTAACACATTATTACGTAGAAATGCCAATTGAATAGCATGATAATAATAACAATTCAGTATTAGTAATGGATCATTTATTGATAGGATAACTATCATCATCAATTCTATAAGGTAGATGATACAAGTGTACTAGTATAGTTGGATATTGCCATGTATGTACTTACAAGTAGCTATTGATTATCGTGTATGGAATCGGGATATGGCTGCATGTCTGAATTCATTCAGATTATCCACAGTGTTCGTGCTGATGGTCGTATTCCAACCAATTTCAACGAGGTGCGTTCCTTCTAAACATTCAATACAAGGAGAATCAAGCAACAAACAACAACTTACCGTGTGGTTATCGCTATCACCCCAGTCTTTCCCCCAAGGGAAGGAGGGCTGGGAAACAGAATACGGGGGTACTTGTAAGTGTTAACAATTATTTATTCGTAAAACAGAAGGCTAACTGCGCAAATTGGATGGAAAAAGCCTGTAGTGCGTCACTGTCCTTTGTCACCTGTTCACCTTTATCGCTATTCTATCGTACAACCATTATTGCTATTGTATACACAAAACAAACAACATCATGTGGTCATTCCATACTAATCAGTATCGTTTAACTCGTATATTACCATTGAGTAGAAATATTATTTATTCTCGTATAGCTAGACAACAACAATCCACTACTACTACTACTACTACTACTACTAGTACTGCTAGTAGTATTTTGAATTCAGTTACTGAAGAGTCTATCACTCTACCTCCATCGAATGTAGTATCGGATGACGTGTAAGTAGTTGTATTCATGATAGTATCACAATACAGTATTAATATGATGATAGATTTGCTAATAATGAACTCGATCTGAATAAGGTACATGTTTATGGTTTCGACTATGATGTAAGTAGTTCATTACATGGATATACCATAGTACTCTTACATTGATCATACAGTATACATTGGCACGATATACATCAGAATTACCGAAGACTATCTACTCCTTATTACGTGATGCTTTGATTGATCATCTACGCTATCCCTCCATTCTACGTGGTCTTCAGTATGATCCTACATTTGCTATTCGCGGATTACATTATGGTAAGTTTTGTATTGTTGTCATTGATTACAGACAGGAATAAGAGGGAGGTATTAACATTTACTATTATTGTTTAATAGATGGACATACCGGCTATCTAATGAAACTAGATTCCTATGGTAATGTACAACGCAATGCAGTCTATTATGGACGACGTGCGGTTGAGGATCCATTAGCGGTGTTAGGCGTTGAATTCGGTGCACATATACCGCGTCAATTGGTTAAGGGTAGAATGCGTCAACTGGTCGATCTATTCAGTATGCCGAATACTTGTTTACTCGCTGATATCATCGAATATTTTGAAAAGCACAGTATCGAGTGAGTAATACAAATGAGATGATCATTATTACAATGAATTAACCTATTCAATGATGGTATAGTTTTCATCCTCAACATCTTGCGGATGATGTACAACTAGTCAGCGAGATGTTGCATAGCGGTACGGGTATTGGTATGGGACCATTGCATAAGACCATTATGAATGATATTGAGAAATACCTTGATCCTAGTCAATCACTCGTTGACTATCTCGAGAAGCTACGTAAATACGATCGTAAACTATTCCTATTGACCAATAGTGGATTTGAATTTGTGTAAGAATTGTATACACTACTCGATGTCGTGTCTCTCTGTTGTTTAACCGTGTCATTCATCTATTCTAGTGATCGTGGTCTTGCCTATATCACCGGATATAAAGATTGGCGTGAATTATTCGATGTCTGCATTGTTAATTCTATGAAACCAGCTTTCTATCGTAATCGACGACCATTCCGTTATGTCTCCACTAGTAATTTGTATAATGCCATGAATACGACGACAAATGGTACCATTCAACGTAATGGTGAAGATCCCAACTTTTACGGTAGTAGCTGGTCTGCAGTTAGTGAATTCAAACGAGGTGAAGTCTATAGTGGCGGTAATATTATCGATTTCTGCTTATGGACAGGCTGGTAAGTGGTAATAGAATAGTAATGACTGATCGCTTTACTTACTACGTATACATTATTAATATAGGAATGGGTAATGAGCAAGAAATGAACAGCGAATAGATAATAACAAGCTAATGATTGATGTCTATTAGTGGTAGTACTATTTATATTGGTGATTCTATCTATAATGATCTGGTGGATCCAGCATTGCAACAAGGTTGGCGTACGGTAAATACGAGTCTATTGATGTATATGAATATATACGATGAAATATTAACTACTCAATCTATCTATACATATATATATATGTATGTAGGGAATTATCATTAATGAATTAGAGAATGAAATCGAAATACAACGATCTGCTGCTTATCGTCGGTATATTGCACGATTCACGCAATTAGAGGGTCTACTAAAGTCGACACAACGCTCCATTCTTAGCGAGTTGGGCGAGGCAGTGGAATTGGACGAGGCAATCTCCAACTTGTCATCAGATGATGCTAGTATCCCGGATAATGTAGACGGGAATGGTGATCCACATCCATTCTATAATAGTACTATTAGTAATTACCAGAAACTACATCATCATCGACAGCAATTACGTCGATGGCGTACAGAACGTCGTGACATTGCTCGACAATTGAAGAATCTATTTAATCCGCAATTCGGTAGTGTATTCCGTACCATGATCAATCCATCCATGTTTGCCGATAAAATACGCGCCTATAGTGACTTGTAAGTAGTGTAACGATGCCATTTAACATTGCCACTCACTCATAGATTTGTACGTGTATTTAGATATACATCCTCCTTAGAGAATCTAAATAACTATCCATTGAATCATGTATTCTATCCGGAACGTATACAAATGCCTCACGAGCAACGATTAGGCAGCGTGTACTCTACCATGGATAAGATGTCAAGTCAATAGTAGGGTTGAATAAAATAGACTATGTTATTTGTGTTTATTTGTTTATTAGTATGGTGATGCCACATCTCTTTATTCTATTCCGTGTCAAGCTATCCACTAATGACGTCTAAACACGACACGTTTAGTCGTAACTTTCGTGTTAACCAAGTATTTAGCGACTGTAATCGTCAGTCATTGCTTACATTTATTGCTACACGTAATGTATTCAACTATACTAGGAATTCAATTACTATTTCTATTACTAATAATTGTTACTGTTGTAGAACAGAATCTACCTAGCCTACGTCACTATGCTAGTTATCCTTGTCGAGTCAAACTGAATATTCCTGATTGGCGTGCTTATTGTACAGGTTATCGGGTAGAACACAAGTATTCTTGTATAAGTGCAAAGAAAGTATATGAACCTATTAATGCGTCGTATTCTACCCGTACAATAACTCTACCAGTTCATATAACAGTGAAGCATTGGCGAACATTTATTGCTCTACACCAGTATCTCGATCCACGACGTAATACTATAGCGAGCATCCAGTTAGCACTCTCACTTCTAGTATGGTCTATAAATTCAATCGCTTTACAGACCATAGGAGATCATCCAATTAACATTGAGCGTAGCAATGATTCACCTGTAATTGTAATTGATCTTCGTGTAATTGGCGAGCAATATCATGAAGTATTTTGGAGATTATCTATAGATTTAGCATGGTAAGTAGCCTAGTAGCATCTTCATTTATTCCTAACATGTATATACTCGTTGTCATTTCATAGGAGTCGACGTATGGCAGTACTCTATGCACAACAATCGGTCATCACATTTACCGGTGTTTATTATTCCGTATTGGGTGGTGCACACTCAACCTAGGTCGAACAGATCGACATCATGCTTATCAAGCGGGACAGTTGGCTAGACGTCAAATAGAACTAGCTCGACAGTTGGGCTATCCAAGTTTGGAGTGTCGATGTCTTGCTTATTACGCCGAGTTCCACATTCAAATTAAACGATATAAACGTGCAGCGCAACTTATTCAACAAGCATGGCTACTCTACCAGCGTACACCTGGTATGGAGAGTACAGTAAGTGAATGAATGAGTTTTGTCTTGCAATAATACAATGAATGTATCACTTATGTATATGTGTATATGTATGATAGATTCCTGAAACTTTATATGCATGATGACAAAGTTACCATCCTCCTATTTACGAAGCTAATTTCATTCATCCTGCAATCATTGAACCAATAAACAAGTCTATCTACTCTAATCTGATTGATGATTGGTTATTACAGGACAGCTATTCCTTAGCATTCGCCTATGCTTATTTATCTTCAACGCCTACATATTACGTATTCTATAAATTGTACTCGCTCTTCCATACTTCTTTTGCTATTACTACTACTACTCGTATATATTATTGCTCTGTATTCTCGTTCTAATCTGTTTATCTGTCTATCCATTCCACTAGGCCAACATCAACATGAAGTTCTCTGCCGTTATCGCTATTGCCGTCGCCGTTGTCGCTGTCGCCAGTCTGGTCGCTGTTGAAGCAGCACCTGCATTGGATCGTCGTGGTCTCCAACTTGGTGCTTTTGGTCCTGCCGGAGCCGCTGGATTTGGAGGTGCTTTTGGTCCTGCTGGTGGTGCTTTTGGTCCTGCCGGGGCCGCTGGATTTGGAGGTGCTTTTTGAACAAAACAAGGACATCATCAAGTAGATATATAGCTATTCAAGTAAAGATCCTCATTTAGTGTCCATACTATTGAAGTCATTATTCCTTGGTACAACAACTACAAGTATATCTACAAGATCATTCAATCATTTATTGAATAAATATGTCGTATTCTAACCACTAAGAGTGTATTTTATTGAGCCTTATTTATACACAAAAGCAATAACTAACTAGTATATATATATCATATAATCTATTACAAATACGGATCGTGTATCACGTAACTATTCAAGTATTTATCAGTGCTTCATTTTCATACTAGTGTTATTAACTTTCATTCGTATGCGGGAGTGTGTGTACGGTTATGCGGTATAATGAACCAGATACTCCGCAAACCTACAGGCTTTTTCCATCCAATTTGCGCAGTTAGCCTTTGCGCTATTATTCCTGCTACTCTATTCCTACTACTACTACTATCCGTCTACTTCCCCTTCATTAGTTTGCTCTCTTGTTTTTCTACTTTTAGTTATTGTCCGTTATCTTAATTATTGTTTATTCTGGATTAACGTGTTGGTTAGTGCTCCACTTTTTATTGGTATGCCGAGTAAACAACCCACCGATGAGGTTGAGCGGCCATTGCTTGGCACAGGTGAAGTAACAGCAGCTACCACCGTAACCCTTACCACTACAACTACGGTGGAACGTTTGTCGACGCTATCTGATGCGACACTTGCCGAGTCGGGCGATGTTCTAACTGCCGACAACAATGCCGATGTAGCAGATAATGGTGATTGGAGTATAACCACTACAGAAGTACACTTGGTGGGAGCAGGAGGAGAAGGCAAGGATCGAGCAAAGAGGGCAACTATCGTAAATGAAGAAGCAATCAAGGTTAATGATTCAGAGATAGCAGCTACTCATCTTGCGCGTGTAGCATCGCCTGGTAAAGATACAGGTGCGGCTACAGTGACCGTGACAGCAATTGAAGAAAACGAAAAGATAGAAGCGATAGAAGCGATAGAAGAGATAGAAGCTACTACTACTACTACTACTACTAAAGAGCATACGCGTCAAACGAGTAAGCACATTCCGATTAATATTGCTAGCAAGCCACACCCACTGTTAGTCAACCGAATCAGACGGCAGAAGCGCAGTATAGCGTGTCCTTACATCATGCGGCGCAACAAGGTGATCTCAGTACGATACGGCAATTATTGGAAGGCGGCACTAGTAAAGCGGACGATCGCGATTTCCAAAATGTTACTGCATTGCATTGGGCGGCGATTAATAGTCGATTGGAGGTGGTACGCTACTTGCTAGATCAAGGAGCAGAGGTCGATGCCATTGGTGGTGATCTACTCGCTACACCATTACACTGGGCGTGTCGTAAGGGTCATCTCTCGGTGTCGGCAATGCTACTGGAGCGTGGTGCTAATCCTGCACTACGCGATGCACAAGGATTCAATGCACTTCATTTGGCGGTACACTCCTCGAATGCATTCCTCGTACTCTACATGTTGTACGCGCCAGGCGATCTACCCATCGACTCGCCAGACACGCTCGACCACACCGCATTGATGTGGGCTGCCTATCAAGGTGACGGTGTATCCGTGGACATCCTATTGCGACAGGGAGCATCGTTACGCACCGTAGATAAATCGGGCTTCACACCGCTACACTGGTCGGTGTCGAAGGGACATGACGATGTCACGGCACGTCTATTGAAAGCGGGTGCAGATGTCACGGCACGCGAGGAGAAGGGAAGAACACCGGCAGATATGGCACGCGAACTAAAAGTGGAGGGCACCTGGTTGCGTGCACTCAAGCACAGCGGTGTCGCTAAAGATGGTAGAGATCCCATTATATCTGAAGTAAGTATTCATAGATAGCGTTACATGGAATAGCAATATTAATGAGATATATATTTATATTGTAATCTAGTCAATTGCTATGAAACTGGCTTATTTCCTACCATTCCCCATGCTATTCCTTATTATACAAACGATCGCCACTTTCCCTTGGTATATCGGATCGACACTGGCGTTAGTTGAGTTTCTAGCGTTTCATTTATCGGTTATACGCTGGTTACTACCACGTCGACAGGTATCAAGTAATCATGATGCCATGATGAAGGCGCCTTACTTTTCGGCCATATTTCAGTCTACCGCTTTCTGGGTTGGTGTCACTTGGCTTAGTCGTATATTATGGTGTATCCTTTTTATTTCTATCTATTATCTATTGCTTAGAGAGAGAAAGAGCATGATTATCTCCTTAACTATAATGATCACTAGTTACCCTAGATCACATTGTGGCCAATATTCTATTCGCGTTTACTTATACCATGGTATTATGGTGGTTCTTCCAAGCAGTACTACGTGATCCAGGATTCGTGCCACAACCATATTCACGAGACGACAAACGACGAGTAAGTAATGCTACGTGCATAGGATTGAACAGACATACAAATGGATAGATCCGTTCATTAACGCATTTGTTTTGTATACATGTCTATTCTAGCTATTACAATCATTAGCCAAAGATAATTTACTGGATAAAAATCATTATGCGTATCTTGCGTGGTACGTAAACCACCACGTTCGAAGCATTGTCGTCTATGTGATCGATGTGTAGCACGATTTGATCAGTAAGTATTATAACAATGATACTTAGTCTATATCTATATTATTTATATATATTTATATATATTTATATCGCGTCTATTTAGTCATTGTCCATGGATCTACAATTGTATTGGCGTACATAATCATCGACCCTTCCTATTCTTCTACTTAGCCTGGTTGTCGGTATTTGCTTATTCATTCATTTGACATTCCAATGTATGTTCCATCACACTTCTCATACTATCCTCATATTAATTATGATACTGATAATAGATCTAGAGGCTACATCACCCATTTACGAACCAATTCCGGAACAGCCTTGTTTCCTTTCATCGCGTGGTTGTGCCTACTTCCAACACGACGGATGGTCGATTACCCTGGCCATTTGGGCTACCCTTCATTTGACATGGTCCACCTTCCTACTTGGACAGCAATCCTGGCTTGTGGCACGAGCCAAGACCACGAACGAGCATTTGAACGCACATCGCTACGCGCACGATCGTAATCCATGGCGAGATGGACCCACGGGTAATCCGTACGATTTGGGCGTGCGTCAAAATTGCGTTGCCTTTTGCCGTGGTGATGGTGTCGACTGGACGCGTATCTACGATCAAGACGATGCTCGGGCTCGATTGGAACGATGGGCGCGTGGCCGTACGACATCGGCTCGATCACTAGAGGAGGAACGCGATGGAGTACCACTAATGGAGGTGGTGTAGTAGTTTGTAACGAGATAGATGAAGATTATTCATGTCATACTATCTGTCTATCTGTCTCTATTTTATATTTGATTATTCTAATGATAATATTATTATTATTACTCTAGTATAGCTTTATTAATAGTGTGTGTGTGTGTGTGTGTGTTTGTTTGTTTGTAGATGAACATTTGATATAAAAATAGAACCGTGCTACTTTTAGTATTATTAAATTATCAAGATGTACTAAATATACTCGAGCCTTTTTGCAAACATCAACCTATGCCACCTATGATAAAGGAGTGATAGAGGTATATGCGTATCATCATTATCATAGATGCACATTGTTTATTCGGATCAAGCATGTCCGAAATACCGATTATATTCGAAACAATTATCGTATGACAAAATACGCCTTAGCTCTAAGGAATGTCTCATTTGATTAGAATGGGCGTAGTTATACGCCAATACAGGCACTGGTAATGATCACATGTACGATGTATTACGCGGAATCGGTTCAACTCATCACATGTATACGACGGAGTTCGTGCATATTCCACGGTAAGGCGCGCAAAGCCAATAGTAGATGGTTTGATATTTAAACGATTGGATTTGCGCACACATCAGTTGGACATAATCATTGTTATCTTCTTTACTCGTTACGCATTTCTATACTTGACTATAGGATAATCCATACTAACAACAGTAACATGCCAATTCTATCCACACTACTCAATCCATTAATGGATATTCTTGACTGGCAATTTGTTGGTATTGCCGCTGGTACCTTGCTTATTAGTCAGGTATATACGATTTGATAAACTAATCAATTACCATCTCGCTAATCGCATCTTCTATTTAGATTGTTTACGATGAATTCTTCTCGCTTTCCTCTAAAATACCAGGAAAACGTCCAGTCACCCTGACTCGATTCACCTTTATACGTGACATAATGAATGGTACCATGATGCATTCGCATGCTGCTCTTTCCGAGAAATATGGCAAGGTTATTCTTACTCGTAAGTGGATATACATATATCATCTATCTGATTGTACAGCAATACATTGATACTAATAATGAATCTGTTTAGGACCGGGCAGCGTTTCTATTGGCGATATTGATGCCGTAAGGACAATATCCATGTCGACTAAGCTGATCAAAGCAGATGGGTATAACGCGCTTCAATTCCATAAGGATAACATCTTCTCCACTCAGTAAGTGTAGCAAGCATGTATTCCTTATGATTGCATGTTAATCTGTTACTTTTTACTTGTTTGTTTTGTTTCAACCAATAGAGACAATATACTACATCGACGTCTGGTCAGTCAATGATAGATGTGTGTTATTGTATTGCAAGCTAACACGACTGCTTTATTGCTATTACCACCGCAACAGAAACGCACTATTGGTCCCGTGTTCTCTTTAGCATCAGTGAACGAATTGGAGCCTTACATCTACGAGGCGGGTATCGCTCGTCTACTTGAGCGTATTAACACGTATGCTGAAACGAAAACATCATTCGATATCATGGAATTACTACACTACACTACACTGGCAAGTATCCAAACTCTCTGTGGGATCACCATCAATCACGTAGTTAACCTGTCAATCATTTGTAGGATGTTATCGGTGCCGTATCATTCGGTGGCTCATTCAACACGCTTGTGGTTAAACCGGGCGAGAAACCACATCCTATCATCCATTGGATTTCCGATATTACAATGCTAGGTATCATGGTAAGTGTATCTGGAAAGAAGAAAACTACCACCACTACAAAATTTGCCATTGATCACTAATGAAGCGAATTGTATTAGCGACAAGCACTCGGACCATTACTGTGTAATCGATTGTTCTTTTATCGTTATTTTAAATCGGAAAAACAGATTGTTGAGGTGAGTGCAGGTCAATTGATCATTTATTCGATAATCTAACCGTGTTGATACATTATAGTTTACGCGTAATGTGATTCTTGAACGGGCAGCAAAAGTATTGGAGAAGGAAGATGAAAGCATAGCCGAGGGTACTGGCAAGGATGTTCTCCTACGGTTAATCGAGTCGGAAGATGCAGAGACCGGCGAGAAACTCGATATCGATCAGCTTATCGCGGAATCTATTATTCAATTGATTGGTGGTACGGATACTACCGCATTGACTACCACCTGGGCTCTTCATCTTTTACATGACAACCCGCATGTATGTCAGAAACTCTTTGAGGAGATCAAGGAAGTGTCACCGGATCGTACTGGAATTATTCATCATCAAGATGTCAAGAATCTACCCTATCTTAATGCCACGATCTACGAAGCGATGCGTATGCGTCCGGTAGCCGGTGGCACAGCGCGTAAATCACCACCTGGTGGTATTGAATTAGCAGGCGTGCATATTCCAGAGAATGTATGTAATCCATCAAGTAATCACGTAATCTAGTAGTAGCATGAACAGCTAATCTTATTTACATTCCCATTTCAGTTTAGCATTGGTGTGACAGTGCTACACATTCATTTCTCGAAGGAAATCTATGGAGAGGATGCCGACAAGTTCCGACCAGAGCGTTGGATTGAAGCGGACAGCGAGACACTGAAGCGAATGCGACAGGGATTCTTGACATTCTCCATGGGACCACGCTCGTGTATCGGACAAAAGTAAGAGATATAACCTGTAGGATGGCATACATAGCAGTTGCTCTAACTAATGATGCGTTTATTCTCTAGTTTGGCATGGATGGAACTACGCCTATTAGTGGCGACATTGGTACGACAATTCGAGTTTACAGTTTACCGGACGAGGTAGCTGACATGACACCGGTACTTCGTTTCACTTCCCAACCGCGTGATGGTTGCTATAAAGTGCGGGCCACTCTGAGAGCAAACTAATGGCTTTATTTGCTATTGCTGTTATTGCACTATTATGTCAATAGTCGTACGTGAGCTATTATTGCTCTATACTACCATTTATTACAATCTCAATATTATACCCTTTACCTTCCTTTCTCATATACCCATACACACCATATATACGACAAAATAGTTCAATAAATTATACTGATTATGATGCTTGTGTTATTTTCTATCCTAACAGTATATATCAAGTAGTGGTGCAAACGAGGCCAATTTTCATAATTGGTAGAAAGTGCTAAAGGCAGTAGGATCGGAACGTGCCCAACATGGATTGCATTTAGGAACAAGGCCAAAGATTAGAAAAATTTAAAACGTGCCATGTTGATTACTCTCTCTCTTCCTCTCTCCCTCCCCCGTATGTCGTGCCACATTAACGTGGTACTTGTGTGTGTGGGGGGGTGAATATAGACTGTCGCGGTTCCCGTACCGACTGGCCCATTCGCTGAGTGATACTTTGAGGTATACTCGGTGTTTGAGAGCAATCTGCCTTCCAAGTTCCACCTGAAACCACTATTTGTTTGCAATAAAATTAATAGCAGTACTGCGTTGCACTACAATGAAAATAATGTAAACTAAACCCATTGTAGTGCAACGCAGTATTGCTCTGTATTCCTAATAATAGATGCTGTATGCCATTGATCATTGTTTATTTCGTGCAACTACATCGTGTCTATGCGTTGCTGTGATCTAGTACACAATCGAGCAATTATCGTAAATTGAACATTTAGAGAACAAGACAAAGATGCAACTACCAAACTGGTTTTGCTCGTTTTGGTGCTCCCCTTAAACGTGCCTCCTCCAATGAATTTATCTTCCATGCTGGAAACGCAGTCCAGTAAGGAAGTGGAAATCCACTTTATGCTAACCGATAAAATAGCATAACATGCTCGGTGTTCCTATAAAGGACGAGTGAATTATTCTCATTCCATTGACTTGAGCAAGCTTTACCATTCAACATATTCTACAACACTATCGCACCTTTTTTTCTCACTCATCCATTGCACAACAACATTTCTACACCCTAACATTTATTCTATCGTCTATATTGGCGCTAACGTACAATTAAACCGCTACTTCTTTTATTACTTTTTTTTCTATCAAAGCAATGCCGGTATTCTCAACGCTTTTAGGCTCCCTGGCTGATGTTGTGCTGGACTGGCAGTTTGTCGGAGTCTCCATCGCTGCTGTTATTGCGGGCAGGGTATGTACATACAATCCACCTATCTATTAATCTAGCTAGTTAGCTAACTTTGTATTATTGACACGTAGATTATCTACGATGAATTCTTCTCGCCCATTGCTAATATCCCCGGTGTACGACCACATATCTTTGGTAAATTCCTTCCAGTTTACCATTTGATCCGTGGCAACTACAATAATTACAGTGCTGCATTGTCCGAGCAATACGGCAAAATCTACCGCTTAGGTAAGCAATAATCAATAGTAATGATGATGATCCATTGAACCATTACTTACCTATGGACATCCATATCGTCTACGCTAGGCAAGAACAAGGTTGGTATCACTGATCTTGATTCCATCAAACTATTGTACAGCTCGACTCGTTTCAACAAATCCGAGTTGTATCGTAGTTTCGAATTCCATCGCGATAACATCTTTTCCACTCGGTAAGTTAAACGAGAAAACCCCTAGACAAGCCACATATCTAATCAATGCCATGACAACGCCCAATTATATATACATGTATACATATATCTATTAAATACTAGGGATGTACCATTCCATCGTAAACTGGCAAGTACTTTTATAGCTATGCTATATACTAGTGACTAACCGCGCTATTATCCGTTAGAAACGTATGATGGCTCCAGCATTCTCTGCACTTTCCGTGGCCGAAATGGAACCGCTCATCCATCAAGCGGGTGTTGCTCCATTGATTGAACGTCTCAATGCTCATGCCGATGATGGCAAGACCTTCAACATTATGGCAGTACTTCACTATGCCACTCTAGTAAGTGTTGTCGTTACCACGCGTGGATGAATTACGCTAGGCTAACGACGATAATGCAACGCAATCCTTGTTTGCTATATAGGATGTCATCGGTGCAGTATCGTTTGGTGGTTCATTCCACACCCTCAGCGTGAAACCAGGTGAAGAACCACATCCAATTCTTCGTTGGATGAATGAAATTTGCTATCTCGGTTTATTGGTGAGTGATTTGATTACAGGGAGAGCGACACCGTACAAGTAAACCATACTCATGCTGATTTATTCGTTTATATCTACATATAGCGAGAAGGACTTGGTCCATATGCAACTCGTTTACCTTCCCTCGCATTTCGAGTCAGAACGTCGATTGGTCGAGGTAAGATTACCATGCTCACTATTGGCTATTATTCAATTCTAATCCTATTTGCACAGTTCACTCGTTCAGTCATCACGAAACGATTGGCCGAGAATGAAACGAAGCATGCCAACGCTGATGACGCATCCAAGGGAGACATTGACGATGTGTTGCAACGTATGATTGATCGGAGGATCCGGAGACTGGCGAGAAACTCGACATTGATCAAATGATCGCCGAATCCATCATTCAACTTATCGCGGGTACTGATACCACGGCACTCACCGTCACCTGGGCACTCCACCTGCTCCACGATAATCCGGAGGCCTGCCGCCTATTGCAAAAGGAACTCGCTGAGACTTCCCTGATCGTGAGCACCATTTCACGCATAACGAGCTTAAGAATCTGCCATATTTGAACGCTACCATCTGGGAGACGCTACGTGTTCGTCCTGTGGGCGGTGCCAGTCAACGTACCATTCCAAAGGGTGGTGCCGTCATTTGCGGTCATTATTTCCCAGAAGGCGTAAGTTAACACCGTTTACTCCGTCGAATATGTCATTCTTGTCAATTTACTAACAGTATCCATATCCTATTGATATTTTATTGCTCTCTCTTTCTCTCTAGTATATTATTCACCCGGCTACACCGGCTGTCCATCGATTGCCCGAGGTATTCGGCGAGGATGCGCGTGATTTCCGTCCAGGTCGTTGGTTGGACTCGAGTGCCGATCAATTGAAGTTGATGCGACAATTTATCCTTACCTTCTCGCTTGGTGCTCGTTCCTGTCTTGGACAAACGTAAGTATATTACCAATGACAGCTTATTCCATATAGAATAGCACAGCTTATTAACATTCATCTTTTACTATTGTTATTACTATCATCATGTATAATATAGATTGGCCTGGATTGAATTGCGACTAATCCTTGCCACGATCGTGCGTCGTTTCTCGTTTGTCGTGCCACCTGGTGCTGAAACTGACATGACGCCACTCTTCTTATTTACCGTGAAACCACGCGGCAATTGCTATAACGTTCAACTTACGCATAATGCCTAATTCACGATATCATTTATCATTTATCATTTATCATTTCTACAGTTATACCATCATCATCATCATTCATATCTACAAATAAATCGAAATAGCACACACAATCACAAGTGTAAATGGTTTAATAATATTGCTGCCATACGTTATATATATATGTGTATACACGTATATACACACACATACATATGCGTATATGTTCAATGAGCGTTACCCATTAAACGTTAATCACACGACTGAGTTTTTGGATGCGATTAAGCAGTATATCGCCCTGCTTGATGCAAGTTTGATACTGGGCATTTTTGGCATCTGGCCGATTCGTCTCTACAATACCGTTCACCTTATCGATGACACAATGAAGACGACCCAATGAAATGAATCGAGATAGCTCGCTAATGGCAATATGAATATTAGTAGGAATATAAATTGGGCATTTCTTCCCCCCCCTCTCTCTCTCTTTCTCTCTTGAATCAATGAATACCACTTACCGATCAATGAATTCCTCGCTAACGCCAAATGAAGTGGCCATCGAGCCAAGTGTAAGACTACGATAACTTTCCAACAGCTGAGCATAAGCGTGGATACGCATCTCGCGCACGTAGT
Source organism: Syncephalis plumigaleata (assembly GCA_025201365.1). Lineage (NCBI taxonomy): Eukaryota > Fungi > Zoopagomycota > Zoopagomycetes > Zoopagales > Piptocephalidaceae > Syncephalis > Syncephalis plumigaleata. Next base: position 2,780,750 of record JAIXMF010000001.1, read on the forward strand.
AAGTACGATGCGGATAAAGGAATACCGATGTTTTAATGTAATTTTGTTCGACAGCAGCTACGATTACCCTTCAGTGTAAGCGAGAATTGTCTAATGAACCATACTTTTCAATGTTCCATCACTACCTAACGATTGGAAGAATTTGGCGTACTCGCATGAGTGCAACGATGTCATATAGTCCTCCAGGTGAGGTAGGTCATTGATAACCTCGAGTATCTCTGGTGCATCGATTACCTAAGTAACAACAATAAAGAGATAAATAACATACACATACGATGTACTATAATACAACCATTATCCATCATCATCAATATTGCTTACCTTCTTCTTAATGTCAACACGCTCCAAACTGATGGTAGCTGTCAATACGGCATACTTGACAAAGTCGCGATACGACATTAACTCGGTACTAGTGAATGTGGAGATGGTGGCAAGGAACAAGGTGGCTGCTCCCTCGAAATCACGAATAGACATTAGATAAGTGCCTTCGTAGGCCTTTAACCGGTTACGTCTATCCCAGTCGCCTCCTTCCTCGATGAGTAGCTTGGCGCGTTCAATGTAACGACTAGTGATCTCTGGATCCTGATGGAAAATACCAATACGAATCTGAGCAAATAGAATATCTAGACGATGTCCTAATGGTGCTGTCTTTTCAAATGCCACTCGATAGGCAGTAATTGCTTTATCCTATTATGCATATTTACATATGGATTAATGCTAATACTTGCTCATCATTTATCATCATTACCTTCTCGCCTATTTGTGCCAAATATTGAGCTTTAGCAATAAGTGCATCGCTAATATCGGTTTCACCGAGATTCTGCTCTGCATCCTCTAGCTTGGCATCTAACGCCTTCAACTCCTCAAGATTGGCCTCCTCCATCTGAGCAAGTAGCGCGCTATCTACGGACCAACCGAGTTCATCACACAATAAACGATAAAATGGCGCCATATCTAGTAGCAATGGTATTTACCGGATAAGTCGCAATAGATCGTGCGTTACCAAACGGATTACTTACTGTGCTCCTTCAACGCCTCTTGCAGTTGAGTAAGCGAGGCATCGCGTAGTTCGGCGGGTCCATTATTTAGAATAAATCGATGATGTAATAGTTCGAGGTTGGGAATGCAAGGAATCTCGGTTTCCGACATGGTTATGATTTGCAACTACAACTAGAACGCTATCAATCGAAACGAATATGACAATTCGTGGACACTAGCAGTGACACGCCTGATGAACTATCAAGAAAAGAAATAACAAATAGAGGAGGAAAGTGATAATCACAGATGCTAGCCTATGAGTTAAACTGAAAAGAAATACGAGAGATGAGTTGAGCGGATAGAGAGAGGAGACAAACACGTATATTTCTTGAGATGTGTGTGATGCGTGTGTGTGTGTGTTGATAAATGAACACAAATCGATGTACACGTAGACACGTCGCCAAACGAGAGAGAGGGAGAGAGATCACACTCACCAAGAGGAGAGAAAGAAAGAGAGAGACGAACGTCATACTGCCTTCGTCTTTTTCATTCATTCCACTTACTACTTTTCATCCGTTATTCTACTCTCTTCGACCGTATCCGTTACTGCTGCACCACTGTAATCTTGTTCTGATAGCACTATACGGAGACCCTTCACAAAAATGCAGGCCAAAGAGCTACTCGATCAGGCAGATGCTTTGAGTAACACGCAGCCAGACAAGGCTGCCGAACTCTATCGTCAAGTATTAGATGACACATCAGGTATGTTAGCTTATTCGCTGCTAGAACAGGATCATTCTACTCACGAACCATTGCTTACACGGTGACAATAGAGAAAACAGAAGAATCGTTGAAGCAAAAGGAAGCAGCCATCATCAAGCTTGGTGGTGTGTTCAAGCAGCAACGGTAGTTTATACCACAATGCATATACGCAATAGTTATCTAAATGAATACACTATGCTATCGTGTATCTATAAATATATATATATAGAGATGCAGTGGCCATGGCAGAATTGATACGTTCAAGTCGTGCACTCATGGGTTCGATTGCTAAGGCAAAATCGGCTAAAATCGGTAATTATTAGTGATAATAATGCGTATACATACACATATAGCTGTTATCTAACGATCATATGCATATTATTGCTATGTTATATAAAAGTGAGATCGTTGATGGATTTGTTCTCGGATATTCCTGACTCGCGTGAATTGCAAATCAACGTGTGTCGCGAGTGTATTCAGTGGTCAGTCGAGGAAAAGCGAATTTACCTTAAACAAGCATTGGAGACCCGACTAGTAGCGCTGTAAGCAATCCAGGAGAGCATTTAGTAATATCATAAAGTTAACAACGATGCTACATCTAGTTATCTCGACAATAAACAGCATTCTGAGGCACTTGGACTGATCGCCGAACTATTGAAGGAATTGAAACGATTAGACGATAAGATGGCGCTAGTTGAGGTGCAATTGCTTGAGAGCCGTGCTTGCCATGCGTTACGTAACTTGGCTAAAGCAAGGGTGAGTGAGGTGTAGGCATTTGTTGCAGCGAGCACCACTAATAGAACCATGATCATTAGGCGGCATTGACATCGGCGCGTACATCGGCCAATTCCATCTATTGTCCGCCTCCACTTCAGGCGGCCATTGATATGCAATCCGGTATCTTGCACGCAGAAGATAAGGATTATAAGACAGCGTGTGTACTATTACTAGCATTGCTCAATCAAATAGTCATTAGGCTAACTAGTATGCATTTAGCTACTCGTACTTTTACGAAACGATGGAGACCTACAGTGGACAGGAAGATCGACGTGCCGTTTTGGCACTTAAATACATGCTTCTATGCAAGATCATGTTAAATTCCGTAAGTTGTTAATAGACTCAATGACGATGAAAGGATGAATGGATCAATGATATGTCTAACAGAGTAAACTAGGCCGAGGATGTTCATATCATACTTAATGGTAAACTAGCACAGCGTCATTCAGGATCGGATATCGAGGCAATGCGTGCGGTGGCTAAAGCCTACCAAAATCGATCGTTGCAAGAATTCGAGAAGGCACTCGCTGATTACCGCGTCGAATTGGGCCAGGATCCCGTAACACGCATGCATTTAGCGGCTTTGTATGATACACTATTGGAGCAGAATCTTTGTCGATGCATCGATCCATACTCACGAGTGGAAATATCGCATGTGGCAAAGATGGTTCGTCTCCCGGTGCCACAGGTGGAAGCAAAGTACGTGTTTTACGGAATAAGCATGTAGCATAAAACAAAAGAAAGACATCTAACGATGAGATGCAGACTTTCTCAGATGATTTTAGACAAGATACTCTACGGTATTCTGGATCAAGGTGCAGGCTGTCTCGTGTTATTCGAGGAGAAGCGAGCTGATGTAAGAATAAGAATAGTTGACGAGTAGTGCTGAACTCGTGTGCATGTCTATTTACTAAATTATTGCTATAGAAAACATATGATGCTGCATTGGATACGGTAAAGAATATGGGAAATGTCGTGGAGTCATTGTATGAAAAGGTACGCATGATAAGAATAAGAATGATAAGAATAATGACTAGCCAACTAACTAATCCGTTGCAATGACAACGATGATCATAATGCTTGTAGGCCGCTAAACTTTCATAGACCGGATATATATGATTTATCTCGCCTGGGTTAATGGACTATTTGACTTTCGTTGCTTGTTATGCTTATTTGCAACAATAAAATATGCCAGAACTCTATTCATACAATATATCCATATATATATATATATATATGTAGTCTGTTTATTCTTTATAATCGTCTACGAGTACTAAATAATAATATCGGTATAATATTGGAGATATGTGCACCGACCATATCGCACACACGTCTATTCGTAATAACCTGTATCAATTTGATGATATAACGCGTGAATGGATCGACAGCCTCGTAGATCTTTTGCTTAATGAATTGTTGCTGTTGAGCAAGTTGCATACCGATGCTACTACATACATCGGGTGTCTTGGACACTTCCTGTTTAATCGATTGTGCATAAGCGGGATTCACGCTAAGACCAAGTTGTTTGCGCCGCCATTCGGCAACCTTCTGACCGGGCCACATAATCGCCGTGGTTCCCGTTTGTATCGCTTGGTTGGCCAGTTGCTTTATTAGCGGCACCTCGGGGATACCCAGACAAGTGGTGATAAACTTGAAGGCGGCCACTATACTATTGTAGATCGAGGGAAATATATCATCCATACCGGAACGAATGGAATGGGCAACAATGACATTGTTCTCTTTCTCGAGGAAGGTGCAGATCTTAGTAGTGGAACGCTTCTTAACACCACTAATAGCATTACGCCAACTTGCCAGTTTATCGGCAATCCTGTCCCTATTCTTACTGAGAGAGAAGGACGGTAATGGAATGGACGCACGACGTGCATGACGTTTCAATGGCAATGCTGGTGGTGTAGGCGATATACGTGTGGAACTAGTGGTGGCAGTATTAGCACTAGATGTTTGTCCGTTCATTTCAGCATCAATGGCGTTCAACGTGTCGGCATCCTCTCCTTGGTCGAGATTGGCAATCTTGACGGCTGGTAGTACATCCGACGTGGATGACGACGACGACGACGACGACGACGACTTTACTTGTAACCGCTCTTTAATGGATTGTATAATGCCAGAACAAGCATGCCTTGCAATAAAATCATTCAGTGCTTGAATAAATGCTACCACTGCTGACCTGACAATGTTTGGTAATGTTTTAGTCAACCATGAGAATATGTTGGATACTGATACTTTGTAGAATAGGGTTAGCGAAACAATTGCTATGCATATCAATATTTGGATGACTTACTAGAAGTAACACTAATCTTCGAGTCAATTGGAAATGCACCTGGCATTTTTTGTAGTACTTCCGATGGTTCTGAGAGATCACTTTGTGATGATGGGATATTGCCGGAAGGTTTGTTTGCAGTGGGTGTATTCGTGGTCAATCCATTATTAGCAGCTTTGTCATTGAATGATGTGGTTGGGAATGCACCAGGCATCGATTCTGGCTGACGACGTTGAAGTCGCGTATTTCCTTGCTTAGTATTGGGTGCCGTATTTACAGGTTTAGCAGTTAGTGCCTCTACAAATATGCCCTCTATTTGTTTAGGAAGATATTGCGCAAACTGAACACCATCAAAAGCGAGCACATCGTTTACTTCTTTATACAACGGGCCGCGTATACTCTCCAGCATCTTATCGATCATTCGATTGTAAGAGTCACGAGGCTGTTTAGCTAAACGTGACAGAATATTACGTCGTTCTAAATGAGCAGTTGTCGCCGCTTCTTTGCGACGAGTCGAGTCTAAAGCATTGCGCTGTTGATCGTGCGGGTGGATCGAGGATGTTGATGAAGTCAAGGCTAGTGCCAGCACTGGTGAGACTGTGAAAAATAGTACGTATACGAGAAGACGTGAATACCACATAGTAGTATGCTATCACCTGATACTATGTGATTAATATGAACGTATACCAAAGAAAGATATGGCGTAAAATATCCCAAGCCAGCTTGTATGGGAAAAGAGTATAGGAAATGAATATGCCGTAAAGTGTAGGTGGTTAAGGAGGAAGAGAAGGATAGTCTGCAATAGTAATGGTAGAATCAATCAGGCAGTTATTTCCATTTGGATAACAGTAATGCCGGTCGAGTAAGGGATTGTCGGGCTTGTATGATCGAAACAAGAACTGAAACTAAAGAAGTATTGGTGTTTGCCATAAGGAAATGTCGCCATTTGCTCATCACTATGGATAATCCATAAAATACCCATTCCATAAATGGAATAAATAAATTACTCCGTCTTTTTTCCATTTATAGCAACTGTCATTAATATACGCATACATATGAACCATCCATTCATCGAATGTCTTCTGCTTTACTACTAGTTATCAAGTGTATACTCTAATACTGGCTAACGATTCTCTACATCGAATGACACTAGTATGCTACTTGTACAGATTATTTACTGGATATTACAGTGAATGGAGTATTTACTGGAATATTCCGCTGTAATATTACTCCGCTCAAGTGAAATACTCGCTCTTCTTTAATGGAAAAGTTCAAGTTCAAGAGATACTTCTGGGAATATAGTAATTTAGTTCATCGAATTCTAATAAGGCCTAAATCTATTTCAATAAGCTTTTTGCCTAAATAGATTATCCTCTTTCCTTATTTTATTGACAGTAATACCTGCAGCTAGAGTAGTATCATGAGCGATACTACTGCTTCACAAACAGATAGGGTTGACATAACAATGATACTGGTAAATGTATTTCGTTGTTACTACTACTAATGTTCACGTGTTAACTTGCATACTACATGTCGTATTGTTGATAGACGGTCAAAGTGACTAAGCAGCCATAATAGCAATTTAGTGTACGCCGCTATTTTTAGAGCATTTTAGATTTCCCATATTCATTATACTTGATTAAGAAAATATTTCGTCACTTTGTTCTTTAATTTCCATTTAACGCTTCTCTACAGAGACTATGCCTTCTATTTTGACCGGAATATTGTTGAGATGCTTCTCACGCCTTTCTCGATATAGTTATTGCGACGTTGACGAATTCCATTGATCGACTTGCCGCGACATAATTCATCCGTTAAACTACATGTTTGCTTACATCTTAAGTATTATCCTCTGTAGTTATTTCGTGTACAGCATGCTAGAAAGTTCTGCTTTAATCACTCCACTAGTTCATCGTCTGGCGAGATCGTTATAAAAAGGCCGCCGTTCATCGGCATGAAGAGAACATATCATCACACACACAACCAACAACCAGCTCTCTTCTTAGTCAATTGTCTAATAATCACTTTTGATATTATATCGCAATACTATATACACACCTATTCAACAATCAACCAACCAACCAACTAATTAATATCAACATGAAGTTCTCCACTGTCATCTTCGCTGCTGCCGCCATCCTCATTGCCGCCGCTTCCGCCGAGGCTAGTCCTGGTTTCACCAGACCACCAACCTCTGGTACCCCATGTGCTGCTGGAGCTCCTCCAACTGCTGGTCTTACCTGTCAACCAAGCGGTGATGGTACTGGCTGGTGGACCTGGCGCTACTAGACTAATCTGCATTGGCAGATTGATCATAGCAGTTTATTGAAGAATATCTGACATGCCTCATTACTTGACTAATCGAGTCTGGTCCTATATACATATACACATATACATCTTGTAATAAACTGCATTGATATATTCAAACTATATATATACTACGATGTCAAATTATCACATTGATAAGTTGCTCTAATTATCCAATATGTTCAAATATACATCAATATTGAGCTAAACTAAATCTATTGTATTCTATTGTATTCGTTTAATGCTCATATGAATGAACAGATGGATCGTGTCACTCGATGCTAATGTTAATGTCTATCATGTGCATGTCCCATATTACAAACGATCAATGCTTCATGTGCCACGATTGAAGGGTATGACGTCGGAACTGAATTGACAACCATTGTTGCGTCAGCACTTGTTTCCTCCATTCATCCAGTACTTGTCCGATCACTACAACCACCACAACAACAACAACAACAACAGCACTTGTTATTCACAATGACTACGGTACTTAAGGCAGGCGAGGTTGATCTTGGTGTAAGTATGATGTCATAGCTATCTGCTACTTGCACTAGTATTGCTGTATATTGATGACAATCGTGTCTTGTAGACCACCATCATGGCGGTAGAATTTGAAGGCGGTGTCATTGTCGCTGCCGATTCTCGTACCACGATCGGTGTTAACATTGTCAATCCATTCCAGTACACATGTGATCATTGAGATTTCTACTTGGAACTACACGAATAAACATCCGATCCAGCATTGTTGCATCATGCTACATCATTCAATGCTTCCATTTATCTTTATGTCGTAATGATCCTAAATCAATCGAGCCAATCCAAGTCGTCTTTCTTGTTTAAGCAGTTCTTCGATAATACAAACAAGGAGTGTGAGTATTTGACAATAAATTGCGCTGGGTTATTGATGGCACAGTGTGTCTATGCGAATTCCATTAGGAACACTGCCAATTATAGCAGTGGTATATCCATTTTTACAAAGCTCTAATTGAATGGCATGCCAATGTGCCATGTAGCATGACAGCTGTAACATTCCGCAAACAAAGCGGCACTAGTATCATGTAATATTTACAAAGGCGACGATTGACTACGCTAATACCAGCTTGCAATGCCAACGCGCAACAGACAATGCAAGCAGCCATTCTATGGTGATATATGTCTGTACACACATACGCACAATACAGTCAATCCACCATGTTATATTTTTATATTTATGATTCTACACGATAATGCTTGCTTCCCACGTCTTATCCTAATGCGACACTTGCTATTATTTACAGAATGTCTACAATTAATGAATGGGTAAATTTCTCGATTGTCTTGATAGTCTGTCGACTTGAATAATTCCAAAAATGTCTGCACTGGGTCCATCTCCATTGCACCACGATAGATTGTCATAGATTCGGCTTTGCTATCCTACAAGTTCATTCCCAACCTGGACATTATAAAAAGGCCATCGTTCATCGGCATGAAGAGGACTTATCATCACACACAACCAACAATATCAGCTCTCTTGTCTAGTCAACTGTTTATACAATATTTCAGCTACATAAGCTAAACACACTGTCTCATAATCAACACCAGCCGATCAGCCTACCAACTAATTAATACCAACATGAAGTTCTCCACTGTCATCTTCGCTGCTGCCGCCATCCTCATTGCCGCCGCTTCCGCCGAGGCTAGCCCTGGTTTCACCAAGCCACCCACTGCTGGTACCCCATGTGCTGCCGGATCTCCACCAACTGGCGGTCTTACTTGCGAACCAAGCGGTGATGGCACTGGCTCGTGGTCCTGGCGCTACTAGACCTAATCTGTATTGGCAGATTGATCCTAGCAGTTTATTGAGGAGTATCTGACATGCCTCATTACTTCGACTAATCGAGTCTGGTCTTATACATATACACAAGTGCTATTTCATTCGATATAGCACATACACACATCTTGTAATAAACTGTAATCAGAGATACATAATATATCTTACTTCACATACGCACTTTGAATCAATACATGAATGAAGCACTATTAAATGACAGTTTTAAGCCAAGTATGCTACACATTAACCAAACTGTATGATACAATCAGCTTTATCATTTCAATATCTAAATGTGTATACGTGTCGGGAAGAGCAATAATAATAATACCGCTATTCTAGGGTTAGATCGCTGAGCAGTTTCTCCACGTTACGCTTCTTCTCCTCCGCCAATCGCTCCTCCTTCTCCTTCCTTAAACGTTCCATCTCTGGTTTGTATTCTTTTTCGTATTCCTCGACACATTTGTCCACTTGAACGAACAACTCGTCCATACCAGCACCCGATACAGCGGATACGCCCACAATCTGTGCAATCAATATCAATCAGAAATGATAGATTGTATAGGTATCATTGTAAATACTCACATTAAGGCAATTATAGAATTCCTCCAACATTAATGACATGCTTCCGGTTAGCGAAGCCATATATGTGTCGTCCCGAGCATGAACATCGCGTTGAAATGCCTCGAAATCGGTCATCCATTCAACGGCGAAATCGTGCGATTGCACATCAGTCTTATTAAATACTAATAGGAATGGAAGACGCGTCTTGTACAAAATACTAAATATACACGTCAGTCATATTGTATTTATGTGTTTGTTTCGTGCTTCTTATTCTTTGTCAATTATCTACCTGCAGGCATAGAGCATATTGGACATGAATGTAGCAGGACTACTGCAGCGTGGCGTATCAATAACGTAAAGAACTACCGCGGGATGTGAGGAAGCAATAGCTTCCGTGATAATTGCACCTGATGCTGACCACGTAAATATCTCGATCTGTCCCGGTGTATCCACGAGAACATGACTAATATTGTTCGTATGATTTTAGTATGATCAGCGCATTATATGTCATAGCAATATTACCTGATTTGATCCGATCGTTTCTCCAGCAGTTCAATAACTTGGTCAAATTTTGTAGTAAATAGATTGAGTGCCGTAAGAATACCGCCATTAGGACCCATGTTATACCTGAAGCAAGAAGGTAATTAGTAAATGTGAAATGCAAGTGTGATTACGGCAGTAGTATACTTACTGTTTCATAACCTCTTTATAGTCGACAGTATCGCGAATATCAATGTTAGGCGTGTAAGGCAGCTCATTGACAGCAGGATCAAGATTAAGCGTGTAAGGCGGTTGCTCCTTGGAATGTAGATAGGCATTCAAGCGCTATATTGGTTTAACACGATAGTATGCCGCATTAGTGAATAAGTTCAACAATAAACTAACTATTAGAGTTATCGTTGCCTACCTGCATCAATGTCGTTTTACCTGATCCTGCCATACCAATCAGAATCAAGGCTGGAGGTGCCTTCTTCCCTTCATTTGACATATTGATTGTTAGTTGTCGTAATAGAAGCACTTGTTAATCGTGTTTAAGAAAGTTCAAAACTGAAAACGAAGGAAAAAATAAAGGAAAACAATCGAAGAACGGATGATTCAGCTTTATTAATCACATCAGCACACACTCTCGATTAAGCATGTCACCATATTCATTCGCGCTTAGGTTCAAATTTGAAAGCGCCTGGTAACAGGCTATCCACCGATTCTGTCTTGAAATCGCCTTGCTCATTCGCTAGATGGACCTTTTGCGTAAGACCGAATTCCGACATGAATTGTCTGATTAATTATAGTTGTTGTGATAATAAAAGATTAGCATGAGATAGGATCGGAATGCTTGCATTCTTGGATACTTGCCGACAAATACCACAAGGAGCAGAGAATCCCTTATCGTAACTGTTAATAAATAATGTTAGATCGATGATAACACATGCTGCGATAGTTTAGAATATGCTTACGTGGCCACAGCTAAATCTGTAAATTCATGCTCGCCTTCGCTCTGTGATACTGGAGTTGTTAGCTGTCATGCTAGATAGATTGCATCAAGAATAGTTCATACCACTGCTTTGACGTAGGCTGTTCTTTCCGCGCAAATAGTAGCTCCTATAGAGTGGAATAAGTATGTTTTCTCGATAATCAAGTAGTTTACACTCGATGATTGCCGCAATACTTACCGTAGGATCCATTTTCAACATTGCAGCCTATAGATACAGTTATTAGCATGATAGTAGGTAGTCAATAAAAAGATATATATATATATATGCATTATCGCGCTTACTTGCCTGTGTAAATTCGACCGCTTTTACCTAGTAAGGCTGCGCCAACTCGATAGTTACTGTAAGGACAGTAAGCACGGTCACGCACTGTAATCCCGCAAAAGTTAACGCTTATCTTTCGTTGTGTTGTCTACTTACTCTCGAGTGCAATCTTTACAAGTTCGGAAACCTTGTCGCTTGAAGCCATGATAATAATGTCAGAATAATACGATAAAGTATCACTGGGTACAGATAGTAGGAAAACTTGGAAAGAAGTGATGAATGTGAGCAATGAGGTGACGTTGTAGTTGCAGTGGTAGTAGTTACAAGCATGGCTATTGTTATAGCGCTAAGGGTCAAAATGACGTGTACCACCCGTTATTCCAGAATGATTAGAGGACTGCACGAACAGGATAAATTTCAATGTAATGTGCGCATGTACATATCATATGCTACTAGCGTATGTTACTACAAACGAGTTTATTGTAGCACCCATGCCCATTCACCATGACTTCTTAGCATGCCCTCTCTTCAACTACAGGACTACAGGCTTTTATGGTGTAACACTGAGCAATGATACTTGAATAGCATCCACGCTTCTTCTTCTTCTTCTTCTCTTGTCGTATTCGTATTGTTTACAGTCGGTTTTATTCCTATCAAGTAGTGTATCATTTATTACTTGTCAATCTTTCAGCATCAGCAACAAAGAAAACTGTTGAGCAACAATTGTCGCATGTTATTAATAACCTTATCATGCAACCGGAGTATCCCGCTAATCAAAGCTCCTCTACTGAAGGATTGCCAGATACAAACGTGTCCATTCTTCATGAACAGGATCAACGTTCTTGCAGGATACGGAAACATTTGTCCCACAGCATAACAGTGTAGCTCCATCGGATCATAATCAACTGGAAGCATTGGTTTCCGAGCAGACAACAACCCAAATGGAACAGAACGATGACGACTCGGATGCACGGTCAACTCATCAAACCAAACCGCTTTTAGTTTACACGATAGACGCGGATAGTCGTATTACCAGAACAACCACATTCTTAACATCCAATGCTTCCGATGTCATTACACGTTATAGCAGTGATATTTCACACGTTAGCTGGACGAATTCATCTGTCACGGAGAGTATAGTGCAAAGTAGCGATGCAACAAGCAAAAGTTTATCGATGATGCCCGAAGAGCAACAACCACCCGATAATCCGGGTAGCATGACTAATGATGATATAATAATGCGAGTAAGCAATCTCAAGTGGAATCCTCGTATATGAATATGATAGGAAATCGTGCATTGAAACATAGAGCAAGTGATTCATCAATTCAAACTATAAGCAGCAATTATTTTGGCATCAATGATGGCGTCTACGTTTCCAGTCGGAATATGCATCCACTTCAAGTATTCAATGAGAATGACAACAAGATGACGCCAGAGAGGAGTGCCAGTATATCACGGTGAAGAAGAGTATAGAAGAGGATTATAACAACATATCTCTATTGATTGATTCACCATTGAATCTTTCCCGATTTTCTAATGTTCTATCTCATTATCAAAAAACTATTCGTGAGCAATAGTAATAATCGTGACCATCATCATTCAACAAAAGATGCCCTACACAATTCAGATGAGCAAATGTCGGTTTATCCGGCATTATTATCCACAATAGCTAGCGCGTTCCGTGAACAGATCCCATTGAGAACACATTATGTGAATTCGGTAGAGTATAAGAAAACGTTTAATGGCTACGACGCCGTGGACACTTTATGCCTCATCACCGAGACAAGCAATCGTACCCTTGCGCTGCTCATCGGTCGAGCTCTTGGTGCTCAGCAATTTTTCCGTGATGTCATATACGAGCATCGATTACGTGATAGTCAAATGAAATATACGAGCTTTGTAGCAATAATATCGTAGAAAGCATAGTAGACGTTGATCATGCATTGCGAGATTATCGCATAATATGCATCACAACGACGACAACAATGACGACGATGATGATCATAGTGACAACTCATCGATTATACCTACTAGATCGAAATCGGTATCCTCAACATTAAATACACTACCGAATGGTATATTTACATTGCTTACTGACTGCTACTCATCTACATGTTCACGTGACGCGCTTTGCTATAGTATATACTGTCCACGTCGATTGGAGCAGCAAGCCAGAGTGAAAATGCGATTAGCTGGCGTATTGGAGCGTGCCACTACTCAATCGGACAGGATTAGCGTGACCACGCCTACATCGTGGATCGAGTCTGTGCCAAAAGAGATATCCGATATGGTGTCAAAGGAGGAGCAAAAACGACAAGAAATCATTTATGAGATTGTATACACGGAACATGCATTTGTCGAGAACTTGGAGACACTCGAGCGTCTTTACATAGAACCGCTTCGCTTTGCCAACATTATTCAACATCATGCGGAATTGGAGGAATTCATTACTCGGGTATTCCACAATATATCAAGTGTCCGACAAACGAGTATGGTATTTGTACAGACGCTAATAGAACGACAAGAGGAAAAGGCGGTAGTAGAGCGAGTTGGCGATATATTCCTTAACTATGTCGACAACCTTGAATCATTTGCATCCTATAGCACTTACCATCGTTATTCCGAATACTATTTGAATCTGGAATGCAAAGGTACAAACAATTATCGGAATGGCTAAGAGAACGTGATGAACTATCAACGACGCATAGGCTTTCGATTCAACATTTTTTGGCACGACCCTTAACGCGATTAGCACGATATCCACTGCTTATTAGGGCATTGTTAAGAGCGACACCTGTAGGACATCCGGACAAAAGTGATCTAGTACATGTATTGCGTAGGATTCGCACATTAATGAAAGATATCAACGCCGAAGTAGATCGCTCCGAGAAATGCGTTCATTTAATTGAACTAAACGACAAGTTACACGATAGTCCAAGTGAACAACAGGATTTAGATCTACTAAATCCGCAAAGACAACTAATTCACAAAGGAATACTAAGCGTACAAACTGCTACAGATCAAATAGAAGTGGTCGCCTACTTGCTCGATCACTACTTACTCCTTGTAAGGAAGCATCAATTAGGAAACACCGAAGGTTACGTCGTGTATGAAAAGCCCATTCCATTAAGATTGCTAGTCATCACCGTAACTAATGAACCGAGAATGAACGATGGCCTATTTGCATCGATCTCGCCCTTTTCCAATCGAAGGAGTAAATCGCAAGAGATGAATCATATAATTACAATTAGATGTATTGGTCGTGCCAACACGGAGATTCGACTGATTGCACCATCTCATGCGGAATGTTGCGAGTGGCGTGATAAAATTGAAATGCAATGCCAAGTGACATCTTCCTCGCAATCTATATTTGACGTGATACCACTTTCAAATGATGATTTCCCTGGTAAATCGCGTATTAATTGTGTCACAATGCTAGGTAAGTGTAAATTGGTTCTAATAATTACGTTGTAGTAATGCTAACACGCTATATTATTATTTCATCAAAAGACGAGGGTAGACTTATTATTGGCACTGATGATGGTGTCTACGTTAAAATTGGAAGCAATTCAGTCATTATGACTAAAAAGTTGAATCTGGACAAAGTGCATAGAATTGAGGTGCTTGAGAGTTATAATTTAATATTGATATTACACGGTTAGTATAGTATGATCCAGCTACTTAATACTTTGTCATTATTAACTTTATTGTATAGACAAAAATGGTACATTGACATCCTATTCCATGGACCATCTTCTATCTTCCGGAGGAGAAGAGGCAGCGGCGACAGCACAGAATGGACGTAAACTTCGAACAAAAGTATCCTTTTTCAAGGCGGGTACCTGTCTGAATCGTACATTTGTATGCGCGGTGAGATCTCTACTACTCTATTCAACGATTGAAGTCTTGGAACCAATACCGATTGCCAGTGGTAGACGAAGAACATTTGATTTATTTTCATCCAATAAGGATAAATTGAAAACCTACAGAGCAAGTATATCGATCGAGTTTACATGAACGACACATTACTAATACGTATATATGTATGGTTAAATCTTGTAGGAATTCTACGTATCTAGCGAGTCATCATCTATTCATTTTCTAAAGAATAAACTATGTCTCGCATGCAAGAATGGATTCATGATTCTCGATTTGGAGACCAAGGACACTATATCGCTATTGGATCCAGCCGACACTAATCTAAACGATGTACTACTACGACGAGATGATCTTCACGCCATTGCTATATTCCGTATGAAAAATAATAGCTTCTTACTTTGCTATAATGAGTTTGCCATTTTCGTGGATAAAAAGGGACGACGCTCGCAATTGGACTCACGTATAACATGGAGGGAGAACCGTCGGCATTTGGTGAGTTATGCATTATCACAGTGGAATAGACTACTCATACTTGATGTCAATAGCAATCGATGATCCGTATATAGTGGCATTTAGTGCAGACTTTATTGAAGTTCGCCATGTAGTTACAGGCGAGTTGGTGCAGATTATAAAGGCGGGAATACTGCAAAGCGTCAATATAGATGCAAGCATAATACAATGTGCAACTATGAATGATGACGATGATGGGTCTCAGCGTATATTTCAATTAGTACGGAATCCTCAAGAAGTAAAGGACAATATTACGATCGAGGCATCTAGCTGATGTTGTTGAATTCACCGATATACTTTATTTATGATGTATGTTATTATAGAGCAGAATAAACTTTAATCTATACCTGACATTCTAATATGTATAATCGTAGTAAATGTATGAACAACTAGTCCATCATGTCATTATCAATGATGAGTGGAGGAGCGAAGAGGATAAGCTGACGTCAAAAGCATTGTTGTGATTTTTTGTATCCTTTTTCTTCATTCGTCATCACTACTGTACTTTCCAATCTTTGTTTACAATGACCACTACTGAGAAGAATCCACGCGGCATCCCCAAGGCACTCTTTGTGGCAAGTGCAAACAGTTGTAGTGACATTGTTGTTCAAGGATTGTAGTATTTACCAGCTGTTTAGGAGGATGTTAGCGCTTTCTTCAAGAACGTGAAGGATCAACGGAAGCAGGTCTACGTCTATTACAGGAAGTTCTAAGGTAATATAGTTATGCCTATGGAGAATTGACCGATCTACCATGTCTAACTGGCTAACCGATATTGTATCTAATGTATGTGCGTGTGCTATTTTTTCCTTGCCTACATAGCAAATATCGTTTTATGGAAAGCAGTATGCAACAGCGTAAAAGAAGTTTACTAAGTAAGATTCCCGAAATAAAAAAGACACTCGAGATGGCTCAGTATTTAGAGGAGAGAAAGGTAACTAGCTGTCTAGTAGACGGGCTATCATGCTAACACATCTACAAATTGATTAATAGACAAACGAAGTGACCGATCCAATGTCGGTGCAATACGAGCTACACGATACATTGTACGCTCGTGCACTCGTGCAGCCACGCGACACCGTTTACCTTTGGCTTGGAGTAAGTAAGATATGCTTGGTTAGCGGGACTATAGCACAGTTGGATGGTAGTAATAATGGTAACATTCTATTTTATAGGCTAATGTTATGTTGGAATATCCAATTACTGAGGCCATCACCATGCTTACTGAAAAGTTGACGGCAGCTCAGCTCAAGTTGTCGCATACTGACGAGGATTTAGAATTCCTTCGTGATCAAATTACAGTTACCGAAGTTAGTATCCTTACCCGTAGATATAAGCCTATAACATGATAGGTAGTCGAGTAGTATTGTGTGTGTGTGTGCCATACTAGTTACTAGTATTATTCCTTGACTAAACATTTTAGATACAGCACGCGTTTACAACTGGGATGTAAAAGCTCGCCGTCAAACCGGTGGTGGTTCAAGCGGTGTAGCATCCACTTCAAATTAGCTTTGTTTTGTTGCATTCCATGCTAGCGATACCGGATCGTTACAAGTACGAGCACAAGCACAGTCATCATCCTTCTAGTTTCTAATTTTTTATTATCTATTTGGAATAAACCTGACGGAATGATGATGGTATAGTGGTCTCGACACTGACCATGAGAATGATACGTATAGGTTCAGTTACAAATATACATACATATATGTGTGTGCGTGTATGAATGTATCGATGAATAGAGTATGAATGCTATATGGTGATACATTATAGAAGTTTTTATCGACCATGTAGCCACATGTTATCACTAACCTGAATTAACCGTTCCATTCATAGTAAAAAACAGGGATTGGCCCTGTTCAATGAACGAACATAAGAATGAAGGTATGAGATAGGGTCGCGTGAACAAGTTGCCACGCTAGCACAGGGCATCCAATTATCTTCGATGAGCATGAACTTGTACAAAACGCTTTTTCATTCATTGTGTATACAAATTACTCTTTTATGACTACATAACGATATAAGCATGATTTATTCTGTATGCTGTAGTAGTGGTAGTAGTAGTAGCTCCGTTGTACCATGCGTATTTACTTTGAGACTTCATGCGGTTGGACAGCCAAGTACACAACATGTACATACAACACGTACACACACGCGCACACGCACTCTCAATACTTGTATCCATCTGTCATTGATGACCATGTGTGTGTGTGTTGTGTGCTCTCTTACACACATTCATCGACCTGAACTAATATGCTTACTCGTTTAGTTATTGCAATCTATGCGATATGCTACGTATTATGAATAGGATATGCCAATGATAGCAAGTGGCTAGAGTACAAAGAATGAATGAATGAATACACGACTCGATAGGTTGTCATTTCCTTTTTCGCTCTAAAATGGGTGAACATTCCATGATATCCCAGAGTAGTAAGACGTATATCTACACATCTATACATGTCTATATACTATCTACTTACCGCTCGCCTATTTTGGTTATATTGACTCGCACATGTCTCCGCTATTCCTACAAACATAACATTGGCGTGGTGGCAATGTGCTGTTATGTATGCGTGAATGTGCGGGTGTGAATGTAACTGGATGCTGATGATAATGATGATGATGTCTCTCCTCATGGATGGCACATTGTAAGCGTGCATCTCCGTTAAGAGTGGAGAAAGAGAGAATGATGGTAAGCGTGGTAATGTATTCATCCATCCACACACACACTCAACCACACTCACTCATATACTTGATCTGTTCTGATTTTACTGTTGTTGTTTCTGTATCCGCGCACTTTTCTCCGCTTCATCTTTCCATCTTACATTCGCTTCTTAATTGACGCTAGTCTTCTGGTTAGTTGGTTGGTCTATTATACTTTATCGAGTGTAGCCAGCTCATTACTTTAGTTCGTTTCTATTACTTTTAATTACCCTTTACTTCGCTCTATATTGGTTGTAATCACATTGCGGTTCTGCATCAATAGCAGTGATCATTTTCCTTCTTTAGTTTACAGACCAAATTACTGCGCAATTACACTTGTTGTTTCATTAGTTAAAAGGTGAGTAATTCTATGGTTCACTCTATGTATATGTGTATAGTTGCTTTACTATTATCATTATTGCTGTTGCTACTTTCTTGACTGGACTGCGGCAATATCATGTTTATGAGATATACAATTAGTCATATTGGTATCAGTTGTGTTTATACGAGCGTGTAACCATATTGTATGCACTTTTTCGTTGTCGTCTACACCTGCATGTCCATGTGGATATACATAACATGGAGCTGCATAGATAGAATGGCAACAATGATATGCTCTCATGAGTTATGATATGTGATGGACATTACCGTCTTTATTATACACACTATTCATATGTAACGCTATCCTGTTGTAGTGTGAGGATGACTTTCTCTTGTGATGCCGAAATCGAACAATTGAAGAGGCGACAATAGTGTTAATTAAGAATGTGTACAGGTGTACAGGTGTGCGTCTATATGTATGTGCGTGTATATGTGTATGTGCGTGTATGTGCGTGTATAGATTGGCATATGCTTGCTATAGTAGTAACAAATAGAAAGGGTACTCGTCGTTGTTCAATATAATGACTCGGCGTGTAACCATGAGCCAGAGTCAACGAATTGATGATGATGAATAGATCAATGTACAGATAGGATAATGGCTAGTTTAGACAACAGAGCTATGACGACAAATAGGGTAGTGTATTCTAGAGGATATGCCAGTAATCTAGTCATTATTACCGAGATGGATAGGATACTGTCTACACGATAATACACGTAAAAATGACTGCTACTATTCGAGAATGCTATGTGAATGCGTAATTTATTACCGAATGGTCAATGATGTGATGCGTGTATATGTACATATGTTATGCGTATCCTTCTATCCTGTATTAATGTACTCCAAGGATCATTAATCCTGTTTACCTGCAGCTTGAATCCCTCGCTCTCGCTCTCACTCTCTCACTCTCTCACTCACTCTCATTATAGTCGCGCTCTACTCTTTATATTTACATCCCAACTAACTGATTGTTCTTTACTCTCGCCGCATGCCTATCTGTGCCACCTATTATAATTCCCCTTTGCTCCTTTTTTCTAAACTACTAAAGGCGAATCCATTCTAATATTTCCCCTCGTACACACACACACACACTCTCTCTCTCTCTTTTGCACTCTCGCACACGTACACACATTCTTTTTTCGCGCTCTCATATTCTTTCTATCTATCTATCTATCTATCTGTTTGTTTGTTTGTTTGTTTGTCAGTCTCTCTTTCTCTCTGTTTGTTTGTTTGTTCGTTCGTTCGTTCGTTCGTTCGTTCGCTCATTCATTTGTTCATCACCGCTTACTTTACGTTGATCTTTTCTCGTTTAACGCTAGTTGTTGTGTTACATTTATCGCTGTTTGTATACATCTACACTGTATTGATTGTGTGATATAGAGTTATAGTATACCTTTTACTGACTCTTATATCCTCACTCTTGCAGTCGTCGTTATTAAGGGTGGGTGAACTTGGCGCTAACTATAATGCATTATATATACACATACACATATACATATACACGTATAACATGGTGACTTTTCTGGTGTATCATTATTATTATTATTATTATTATTATTATTTGAATGATTCATCATCATCATCATCATTATATCCATTGATGTATATACAATAGCGTATTCATCTACTTGTAACTATCTTCGTTAATATCGATGCTAGTATACATTTCGCACCTCGTCCATTATAATGATGATTAAAGAAAGATAATGTAATGACATTAGCATATAATAGTGTCCTACTATCATTATAACACAAGACTGTTGACAATTACAGCAGTTATTATTGGCTGCCTCGCACCAATACTGGTTTTTCCTTCTGAGTTGTACACAATACAATAGAAGTGACTGAACGGTCTGGGCAATGTGTTACAAATTCGTATGATGCATGGATGTGAATGGCTTCCTCTTCCCTTTGAAGTGTTGCCGCCTTTTACGTCCACAGATGTATAGGCTATGTTGATATCCTATCTCGGTTTTATTGTCATCATCATTTTGCGTATACATACAATAGAAACACCATTAGTATTTTGTACGAGTATTCGTTCAAGTAAAAAATCTTGTTTGTTTCCAATTGTTGCCGCACTGTTACTGCATGTGGACCTCAGGTTTTCTGTTACCACGTGTACATTGCGGTGCTGTGGCAGGACAAACAGGATGCATGTGTGGAATAATGATGATCCGCATAGTATTGTCACAAAGCGTGATTGATATTTATAGCGGCTTGTCAAACACATTATTGTTACTGCTACTGTTACTATTGCCGTTGCTGTTTCTTTCATTCTCTCGCTCACTCTTACTCTAGTCGTTTATCGGAATTGTTCATTTATATCTGTCAATCTATCTGTCAATCTACTGTCAACTAATTACTCTTATTCTGCTGTCATTAGCTAAACACTCGGTTATTATCATTATCATCATTATCGGTTTGTCTACGGCTTTAGCTACGCAAACCACGTAACGGCAACAACGACGAATACGTTGTTTTTATTTTCTTTTTTATTTGCGACTCTATTATTTTACTATCATCACCATCATTATGACAGACGCTACCGCTGTTCCTCAGTCTCCCACCGCTTTGGCACATAGTGGTGCCGAAGAAGCACTATCCGGTTTAATCACTCAAGTCAGCCAGACCACTCCGGTTAGCGGATTACCAACAGCAGCGGAAATCGAAGCAGCTCGACGTGCTGCAGCCCCACAAACCGTATCAGGTAAGAGAACGATCGACCGAGTGAAGCCATGATGAACATTGATCGTATAGACACCATTCATTGACTAATCAATTATCATTATTATCATTTGTCGACCTATTGTAGATAATGTGCCAATTCTATCGGCTCCACCTAAATCAAATCGTAGCGCATCTCGCCAGGCATCGGCCGAGATACGACGAGCAGGTCGTGCACCATCCACGGCCGGTGCATCCACCACTACGGCAAGCAATGTGGGCAAGCCAAAACGTTCGATGAGGTCCATCCTGTCGTTACTCTTCTTCTGCAGGCCGGGTGCCGGTAGCACTCGTCGTCACCACGGCAAAGATGGTCGGTATCGTGCAGGTGTTGGTGCAACAGGCACGGGTATTGACGGCAACTTGCATTCAATGGCAGATAAATCGAACGCAAACGCGGCACTACACCATGCGCAAACAGCCGGTGTGGGTGCGAATCCAATCACGCAACAAATCGTGTTGTCACCAGACAAAGAACTAGTCGCCGCTGCTCAAGCTGTTGTAGCCGCTGGTAGCAATCCAACTGGTGTACCGACCGATGGTGCCGCAACACCATCCGAAGCAAGTGCAGCCAAAGTAAGTCATCTATCGTAGCATACGTGTAATAAGCAATTGAACTAATCAATATTGATCCTATTTATTGCTGAATTGTATTGTGCTTGTCACGTACACGATTAGTCCGAGCCAATCCGCTATTTATTACCGGCACTTCGTCCAGATCATCACGGTCGAAAATGCCTTGTACTCGATCTTGACGAGACACTCGTTCACAGTTCATTCAAGGTAAGCGTCTTCACTGATATAGCTTTACTATTATTACAACGAGTAAGACATAAATACTAATCACGACGTATTATACACGTACAATACTATAGATGATTCCTCAAGCCGACTACATTGTTCCAGTAGAGATTGAGAATCAAGTGCACAATGTTTATGTGCTTAAACGTCCAGGTGTCGATGAGTTCATGCGTAGAATGGGCGAACACTTTGAGGTTGTCGTTTTCACGGCCAGTTTATCCAAGGTACGTACTAATGACGTGTTTTATTGCCATACACGATGATTAAAGAAAAAGACTAATCGATCGATTATTCCTTGTAGTATGCCGATCCAGTCTTAGATTTATTGGATAAGCACAAGGTGGTCCATCATCGTTTGTTCCGCGAGTCATGCTACAACTACAAGGGCAACTATGTCAAGGTAAGTTATTGACAACATATATACAAATATGTTGTATGTACTAATCATAATATATTCGTATAGGATTTGTCGCAACTTGGTCGTGATCTACGTCACACGATCATCATTGATAACTCACCGGCCAGCTACATTCTCCATCCAACAAATGCAGTACCTATCACTTCATGGTTCAACGATCCTCATGATACGGAACTCTTGGATATGATTCCATTCTTGGAGGATCTACGTGACGTGGACGATGTTACCGTAGTACTTGACAGCGCCAATGATGAGGACGCGTAGTTGATAGGATGTACTATTACGACTCTGTACCACACACGCACACACATACATACGCACACATACATACATACACGGAGGATATGTGTAGATACGTAATTAACATGAATACAGCAATTGTACGTTATACTCTTGGCCTAAACGAGAACAAACGAAGAAAAAAGCCCACAAGATAGATTAGTAGCGTATCATGGCCTATGTGGATAACGTACCCGTATTGAGTGCATGTATAGCAATAGATCATGTAACAAGCGGATAGATAATGTCATCTACATTATATACATGTATATACATGTACGATGCATGTTTTTTGCTTGCTTCTTTTGTGTTTCATAAACAGTGCTCAATTTAACAGGGACGATATATATATGGGCAGTATTAGACCATCGAATAATACACTGCTACTGCTGCTACTACTCTTGATAATGCCGCTTTTCATCTTCATCTTCATCTTCTCTTTCCTTCCTCAGTTGCTTTCGTTTCTACCTTACTCTCCCTTTCCCTATCTTTATTTTTATTCTTCTTATTTTTATCATCATCATGTGTGTGTCAATAATTATATTGTTACACGATATATAGGATCAACAATTGGACGACACATGATTGGAAACAGTTATACTATTGTTACATTTGTACGATAGAATACTGTTTAGTAAGCTGTAACGCTTTTCATTACTCATTCCCTTGATTCCCCCCTTCGATTATTTTTTATTATCATTTCATTTATACGTTTACTAATGTCATCAATGGCAGCAAACTTGCTGTGCACACGATGTATGATGTCTAGTTTATCTAGTTTGTTCACTCTGTTGTATGTGTGTGCTGTGCTGTGCTGTGCGTGCCATTTACTTATGACACCTAGTATTTCATTTATTTTTCTCTTTCATTTCCCTATTATGCTGTTACGTTTTGCTGTTATTTTTTAATTTCATCGCTGGTTACGTACATAAAATTGATTTGGTGTGTTTGTTTGTTTGTCCGGCTCCTATTGATTTCTCCCTCTCTCACTCTTTAATTTGTTGTTGGCCGATCCTAAATCTGTTATTGTTCATGGTAACAGCAACAACAACAACAACAAAACATGGCCGATTATACCACCGACAAAGAGACGTCAACCTGTTATATTTCTGATGTCATTGCCTAGTTAGTTAGTTAGTTAGTCAGTACTAAATATCAGGTGCAACATTTGTACATGGATACACATCATGGTTCAAGTCGACAGTTTCCACTTTGGATCGATCAAGATAACGGCATACAGCATTCCTTCCATTGTGCAACTTGTAGAGGATACATGTCCCCTCCTTCCTCCTCCCGTCCTGGACAATATCATCGTCATTGTTGCGCACGTCTATTGTGTATAATCGACCGTGCTTAGAGATCATCGTCGGACCACCTATTATACACATATATACATATATACATAACACACATGTCATCCAGTGCCAACAACGATGATTGTAGCCGTATACATATAATCACACTATAATCATTTTATCAAACAATAATACATATACACATATACATATACATATTTATATATATACCATATATAGATGCTAGTAGCAACGATGGCGAAAAGTACTGGCAGGTTGATCATCATTACAGTTTCACACGTGTATGTTTGCTATACTTTTTTCAGTTCACGATCTATATCATCATTATCGCTGTACAATAACATATAGCCAAACGCGTGCATACGCGCGTGTGTGTGTGTGTTATTGATATTCTATGCGAGTATGTGTGCGACTACTTTGCGTTTTTCCTTATTATTCTTACGAAGAATTTATATTATCTCTCTCTCTCTCTCTCGTTCTCCTTCTTCTCCTATTCATTTTCAATGAGTCTTTATTTTCATTCTTATTTTTATCTAATATACATATACACATACATATATACATACAACTATATGATTAGCTACTACTTTGATTGTGTCTCTTACAATAAATGATGTCAATGTGTAACTGTTTCCATAGAACATACTATCAACGATGTATTCTCCGTTGAAAAAGGTGCAAACAGACGTGTATATCTACCAAATTAATATAGAGATCATAAGAACATGCCACGTGGCCCTAATCTATTCTCAGAATGGTTGGGGTAAACACTAGAATTGTCGTGGTGTCAAGTCGACGTCTTGAGTAATTGTGCTCAATATGGATCTCTACTTCGTTTAAAGTGCGACTGCTGTTTGTAGATTTAAATAAGAAAAAAAAGACCACTTGTAAAACGTCTCTTTCCCCAATTCCTCCTATACGCGCCATCGACGCTACACAAACCTATATTTACACATTTAACGACCGTATTATGTTAATGAAGCAACCGCTATTGCTAGTGTTTACCGCCTTGTTGGCGACGAGTCAATTGACGCTTGTCGAGTCGAATAGCGCGTTGACGCATTTGATGCCAGATGGATTTCAATACTATGTTCGCGATCTAACTTGTCGTGCCTATCGTGCACAAGTGACCGCATCCTACTTGTATAAAACGATGCTACGACAATCGGCCGCTGAAGCCGGTAGTAGTAGTCCGCGTTCCGATGTTGCCGACGATCTCTACAAACTTATCCAAAAGTCGGATACACGACACCAGCTAAAAGATACACATCCTGCCCTGTCATCCGACATGGAAATGAACAAGGCGAATATGATTACAATGAATCTCATTCATCGATTTGCCTTCTACTCCTCCGTGGCCTATTGTCGAGATCAGAATACCGCTCAGAATATAGCGAATGTAAAAGTTGGCAAAGTGCAAAACGGTGAAGAACCAGTGGTCACTCCAGCGTACGGTTATCGTATTACACATTGGTATGATAAGGAGCCGGTGGCACATTACGTGGCGGTCAATCCTATTCAAAAAACGATAGTGCTAAGTTTCCGAGGTTCTATCAATCTAAGGAATTACATTGATGCAGTGGATGCCGTGTGGATTCATCCGGATGATGAGCTATTTACACGACCATCACCATCGTCAGGTGAAGGAATAGCGAATGACATACCGCTTCTACCGAAGAAGGCACGTCAATTCCGTGGTTACAATCGAGCTGCAGCTAAACAAGTAAAGATAGGTGTGGCTAAGCTAGTTGAGCAATATCAGCAACATCAAGACTACTCGGTAGTCATTACCGGTCATTCGTTGGGTGGTACGGTGGCACATTTGGCTGCCACCTACGCACGTCTACGATACCGTCGTGTGCTACCTTTATCGGCGCTTTACACGTTCGGTAAACCGATATTCAGCAATGGTTTATTTGCCGACTGGACTATTCAATTAATTCGACCGGCACCGGTGATTCACGTCACCTCGAAGAACGATATTGTACCGGTGTTGTGGCTCGAGGATGATCCCGATATACCGGAACGATATCAAATGCGACACGGCCAAGGCACGATCGAGGTCTACTCGTATAAGCCCGATCAACCAAAAGCGGCCATTTGCCGAGGACACGCCGATCGACGCTGTAGTACGGGACAGGACTGTGAGGACTCGAAATGGACGAATCATAACATCTTTGTAGGTATGCGTATCTCGGGGCGTATTTGTAAACTAGGTCAACGTTCTTCTGGAATGATAACAAGAACAACGGAAACGGCAGCAATGACGACTACTACCACTACAGCAACAACAACAAATTAAATAGCAAGCTAATGATCATTTTTGTTCAATTTCTTTGTTCGTCTTTTCCTCTCTCTCTGTGTGTGTGTGTGCGCCCATGCCTGCTCTTCCATTTGTCTTTGTCTTGTGTTTGTGTAAGGGTAAGGCAGTAATGCTAGTAGTTATGCTAATAGAATAGTATTACTGCAAAGTGGAATATAAAACCAGTTATGCACAGTTAGTTCTTTGTGTTAATCTGGTTATTACGGTTACACCAACTAATAACAAGCAACTGGCAAAGGTGATACTTGCTTCTTGACTCGCCTATAATAATAATAATAAATACCATAACGAATAGTAACAAGCATTATGATCATCGCCACTTGCATTCCTATTGTTCATTATACTGCTCTTCTTCTTTTTCTGTCTTTTCATTTATATCTTTATATATCAATTAGCATCTAGCATTATCAATCGCATTTTGCAAGCAATTCTAGCATAATGGATTTGGGTATTCCGCCACATGAGCCGAAACGTCTGGTGGCCGTTCGTATTCTGGTCATCCTGATAATTACATGCTCTATTATGACGTTTGCCACCATCAAATCTACAAGGCATTAAATCCTACGGACATCGTCCAAACACGCTACGAGGCAGGAAACATACGAGCACCGATCATACTTGTAAGCTCACAATATAGTCCGATGAATATCATGCTAGAGTGGAGTGACAGAACCAACGCCACTCATACGGGTAGGAATGCCACCCTGGACCCTAACATGAACATCGAGCGGCTTAACTTCAATAGACCAACCGATGAGCTGCTTAATATCAATTACAAATCATTGGAGCCTACCATGGGATCGGGCGATATCTACCTGTTTCGACCGGATCCTTCATGGGTGTTCACCGCTGGAGGAGACACGAATGATAACGGGGCGAGCAAGGAAACGGAAGGACTACGCTACTTTAAACAGTTGCACATTCGTTTCAAGGTCAACCAAACGCGACACCGACCGACAAACCGTGCCGCTCCAGAATTTGGCGACCGTTACCTTTGTGGAGAATCTCAATAGGATGACCAAATTTCGAAGGGTACCACTCGTGGGATGTCAATCAGATCAACTCGGACCTAGTCATTAAAGTAACATCATGGGGCCATAACGAGGTGAATCTGAAGCAAGTGAACGTGGTAGGCAAACACGCCAACGGAGGACCCGTGAAATACTCGATACAATCCACCGAGCGAAGTGCCGGTACGGAAAATGTTGGTATCACCGTGAAACCGTGGAACAGCTCGGTGGACGGCAATGGTCTATTTAACATCGAGGTGCAGGAGAGTAAGTCGAATTTCAGCTGGTTCGACTGTTTCGGTACGGTGGGCGGTGCCCTAACCCTCTCCTTCTATTTGTACACCTTTCTGTTTGGACAACGTCGCTTAAGGCCCTGGGGTATCGTGCAGCAGTACATGTTTCGCGAGCGTATTCTCAACAAGTTTCCACGAGCAGTATCGGAGATTTACCCGCCCTACATACGTCCAAATAAACCATCAGCGAGGGAGAGGGGAAGAAGAAGAAATGGAGACGACACACCATTAGTCAAGTGGAATCGAGTCAGCATAGCAGTACCATGACTGAAGTAGTGGAGCCACCTTCCGAGTGATGCGTTTCTCGCCACCACCACCACCACCACCACCACAGCCATCATCATCGTCACCCTTATCGAGAGTACGTCGTGAAATGGCACGTCATAGCTGGAGTCCAAATCCATTACATCGAGATAGTATCACAAGTAACGGTACGAATGCCGACACATTACTCGAAACTAGTGTAACGATCAATGATCCCAATATCAATGATAGCAGTAATAGCAGTAATATGTGGTTGTATCACAGCAACAACTATTGCATCTAGTGCGTAAGGTGGAAGCATTAGAGAAGAAATTACTACGACGTGAAAGTGAAATTACCCTTACATCACCGGAGATAGTCTCGCCATTGCCATCGTTCGTTGGACGCATGTCCATGTCGAGTGTCATGTCCTCCCAGCACTACAACGACTTACCACCAATGGAGATACGTGTCTCCGAGCTTGAAGCCTTCCGTCAACGAGCTGAATCATTCTACATGGCAAACGATCTATTTTGGAAGCGTGGCAAGAACAATCCAGTAAGACGTGGCACACTCTATCCGACAATCAATATCCATATTGGAGATGGTGAATTGCATTGACAACATGGTTACTAATTTGTGCTATACTATTACTACTGCTACTACTGCTGCTCAATCTAAATAGTATACACATATACACACACACATATATATATATATCTGCATAGAATCTATCTAACATTAAATAAAATTGATATTTTTAGTAGGAGTAATGATTATCAAATAATCATGGTTATAAATGAACAGTAACAAATTAATAATCTTTTTTCTTTTTATTTTATTTTTTATTTAACATACAATACTCGCCTATACAAATATCTGTTGTTGTTGTTGTTGTTGCTATCGTTGAATCACC
Source organism: Syncephalis plumigaleata (assembly GCA_025201365.1). Taxonomy (NCBI): domain Eukaryota; kingdom Fungi; phylum Zoopagomycota; class Zoopagomycetes; order Zoopagales; family Piptocephalidaceae; genus Syncephalis; species Syncephalis plumigaleata. Next base: position 2,809,778 of record JAIXMF010000001.1, read on the forward strand.
TTAATATGCAAACGAGAAAGCGTAAAGTATCTATTGTAACGGAGGTGGTCGAAATTACCAAAAGAAAAGCGGTAATTGTTAAAGAGGAATCCAACGGTGTTACCTGTAAGAAAGAGGAAACCCTGGAGAAACAAGAATATATCAACACAATGGTAAAGCAGGAGATTATATCAAGTGAATGGCATTTGTTGCCAATACCGGATAAGGAACAGCTCTCTCTACGGCTTACCTTGACATCTGGACAATCGTTTAGATGGCAGGAGACATCGCCGCATCAATGGTAAGTTGCTAGACCGTATAATCAAATCTATGTAGACTACACTAATAATGATCATCATTGATAGGTCGTGTGTACTTGATCGATGGCTGTACACGTTACGTCAATCTAGTAAGTGATACGTAGTAATAACTAGCATTGAATGGCAGTATCGACCAGGCTAAACCATGCTTATTACTAGGTACCGATCAGCTTGCCCCGATATATTATCGTATATACGATGAGCAAACAATTGACGAGCAAGAGCGTGCTAAAGCATTGACCACACTCATAGCACATCTACGCCTAGATATCGCGTTGACTGCACGATTGGCGGCATGGTCGGCACGCGATGCCAATTTCGCCGCGTGTCTAGCACGATCACCGGAAACAACCATGGGTGTACGCATTTTACGACTTACTCCGGCAGAGGCATTAATTTCATTTATTTGTTCAAGCAACAATCATGTGAGTCGTATCAGCGGCATGGTGAGTAGGTCAATGACAACAGCAATGGCAACACTAGTAGTACCGATTGGTCATGTTAATCATATTAAATGACATTCTATTATATTACAGGTACAGAGGTTGTGCAAGGAATTCGGTCGATATCATGCTACCATCGATGATACGCCCATGTATTCATTCCCGCTACTAGCTGATTTGGCACCAGCTAATGTGGAGCAAAACTACGTCAATGGGGATTTGGTTATCGGGCACGTTTCATACAAGGACAGCGCAACAGATTACTAGTGAACAACAATCAGGAGAGTTATGGCTTGATGCAATTAAAAAACTGCCCTATACCGAAGCGAAAGCAGCGTTAGTTACCTTGCCAGGAGTAAGTAATGATTGGCATGGACATTTAGCATTTGCTGACTAATTAATTATCGATGATGATTAGATAGGACCTAAAGTAGCAGATTGTATTGTAAGTTACCGAACAGCGTATAGATTATACAATCGATTAACATCACCACACGATGGAATGTCTAGTGTTTATTCGGTCTTGATATGCCAGAGGCCGTACCAATCGATACACATATATGGCGTATTGCACAACGAGATTATGGATTAGGTGGTCAACGATCACGCCAGCAAACGAAGGCATTGTCAGCTCGTGAGTATGACGCAGTTGGTGATTGTCTGAGAAGTTACTTTGGTATGGAGGCAGGTTGGGCTCACTCAGTAAGTGACAATACTATTGTTGTAGCATTATTATCATCACTTGTGACTAACGATTAGTTTAGTTCCTATTTACTTCAGAATTACGTAAAAGCAAGAAATGATGATAACGATGATGCTACGCTTGTTATTTATATATAATTATACAAGTAAATTAGAATTATTTGTAATAAAACAATTATAGATATAGATATATCATTAATTTATAAGGTTAATAGATTATTTCTCTTTATATAACATAGATGATGCTAAATCATATTTGTCTGAAAATAAAGAGGTAGTAGTCCCTAACGAGTCTCGTATGGTGGTCATCATGGGCATTGCCAGGTCATCTCGTTCTTCCGGTTCGATAGCCGTGCTATAATTATTAATAGACATACCACTAGTAGATCCGAATAATTGTTGCGACTGATGAGCAGCATATTGTCCCAATGGTGTATTAGACATTGAACGTGTTGCATCATAGTAATCTGCCAATGAGTAGTCTGTTTCCGCGAGTAAAGTGGATAGAGTAGGTGATACCGAAAATGGTGAACTAGTAGTAATAGCAGCAGAAGTAGTAATAGCAGTTGCAGTAGTAGCACTTGTGATAGCTGTAGTAGTTGCAATTGCAGTAGTTGTGGTAGCTGTAGTAGCAATTGGTACATGATTAGAATTCATTGATTCATACGAATTGGTAAACCAAATATCTGATGGAATACTATTACGATTACTACTACTACTACTACTAGAATTACCGAATGAATAAGAGCGTGCACCATGTGTTCGTCGTCGTAATGACTCTAATCTTCCTGATAAATAGCCATTTGCTAGTGCATCTGCTCTTGGTTCATTACCATTACTATGGTTACTACTATTGTTCAAGTAATTCTGGCCATTAAGTGTAGTTGTACCAGTTCGAATTCGATGCTGCTGCTGATTATGTTGTTGTTGTTGTTGTTGTTGTTGTTCATTAGTATAGCCAATGATTGATGACTCTACCGAAATGCTGTATTATCCCTGGGACGTGGCCAGAATTCACCGGCAGTTGCTGATAACATTGATGAAATTGGCGGGTTCACATGCTGTACCATCTCATAGCTACTATGTCTTTTATCATTATGACTAGTGCTGGATGATGTGGTAGCAGTGGCAGCAGCAGTGTCAGAAGGCCATATTGTATGTTTTCGATCTTCCATTGTAGGGAATTCAATTTGTGGATCTGAATTACGACGTCCATGATGTGAAAGGGAAAAGTAGTCATTGCTACTGGAACCATTCGCAAATTGCGTGAAATAAGGCTCGCCTCTCAGTAGATCGGGGTGTTGCCGGCTGTTTTACAGGTGAGTGGATCACCGTTAACACCAGCTAGATTATCCAATCCAAGTCGAAGATGTTGAGATGGTGCCTCGACTGTAGTACCACCATTAGATAAGGCGAGTGATACATGGGCTGCGCCATCTCGAATGCTAGGCAAATCGAATGGCGTGGTAAAGTATCTGTTCTTTTGTTGGTGAAGCTCGTTGGCCGATACCGATGGACGAAGTGGTACGGTACCGATAAGTGTACGATGTTGCTTCAATAATGGCGATACACGACTATTTTGATTAGATGTAGTGGTGGTGATGGTGGTAGGCGTACTGGTACGATTTATCGGTAAACAATAATTATCTCGATTACCAGTATTGTCTTGATCACCACGACGCATACGAGTTAACGCCTCCATGAGCGACACTTTCTCTCGTGTCACTTCCCGTAGCGTTTCCTGTAATTGACGACCTTCTTCTTGTAGTTTCGCACACTTGTCGTATAATTCACGCCGTTCCTGCTTGACATGCTGTTGTTTACGTTTATCGGGTCGTGCCATTAATCGATCCAACTGCTCGGTCTCCGTATGAATCTGCGTCAATTGTGCGCGTAGTTCCTTCGCCTTCCTACTTTGTTCCGAGTATTGCGAGTTTAATTCAGCCAATTGACGTTGCGCCTCCTTGAGTTCCTGTTGTACCGCGCGGATATGTCCATCCATACATTCTTTCTGCTCGGTGAGTTGTTTCTTCGACGATACGGTCAAGTTATGATGCTTCAGGGTGTTCTCCTTTAGCGTACGGATCTCACGCTCTTTACTTTGACAAGTATCGCGCATTTGACGGGCCAAGTTGGTTTCCGATCGTATTTCACGCTCTCGCTTATTCTTAATCGAGTCTAGCTCATGTCGTTGTTCGTCGAGTGTTTTCAGCGTAGATCGCAATTTACTACGTGCTTCTTCGTCATGTTTACGCTGTTGGCGTAACTCATCCAGCTCCACGCTTAGTTGTTTACTCTCGATTTCATATCGAGTTTTCAATTCGACTATCGAGTTTTCAACGCCTTCATTCAGCATGATGATACGATCAATCTCATCTCGAAGTTTCTGTATATCCTCATCGGTAGGTGTTATCATGGTCGTATTCTCATTACCGTTCGAACTCGTTGTAATCGCAACTGGACTGCTACCCTTCTCCATAGTGGTTTTTGCATTCTTTTGCTGATTATTCGCCGCCCTACCCTTTGTAGTGTCCGTGTTCACTTGCATACTACACTTGGCCACATTGAATCAATATTGTTGTGACTGTAGTCGTCAGTGGCAGCAAGTGTATCCATCTGTTCAGTAATAAAGTTGGGATCCATTGCACCTAGTGTTCGAACATGAATGAACGGTGAGGGTGTACGTGCATCCGAGTCGGACACGGCCCATACACGCACTACGTATTCGGTGGTAGGCGAAAGACCTACAATGGCCACTGATGTCTCTCGTTGATCGGATTCACCTGCTAATACGCCGTTGATCTCGATAACGTGTTTGGACACATTGCCATGCAGTGGGACACACCAGAATAGATTGAAGCTACAGTCGGTGATGTTACGTACGGTAATAACGGGTGCTTGTGGTAGCATCACGCCAAACATCGCGCACACTTGATCGAAAGAGGTGTACAACATGTAGATCGTCCTGTAGAGTAGCCAGCAAAGTCCGAATGCCGTGCAATGTGCCGCAATAGGTGCCATGAACGAGGGTGGCAATACGGTATACCAGGGAATATAGAGACGAGCCACCGTGATGATCGCCGATAACATCCAGCCTCTGGCGTCTAGTCCGTGGAAGCCATTAACGAGGAATGCATACACCACACCCGATGACGCAGACAAAGATAGCCAAATGGTATTGTCCAGTAGATGATAAGATCGGCCGTTACCATTAACACCGAGAACAGTAGGAGAACGGGAAAGCCGAATTCAACACTTTGCGATAGTACAGTAAACGTGAAATAGGTGAAGAAGAACCACTCGGTCGGTACGTAGCTGCAATAGTCGAGTACTAGCATGGAAAGCCATGCCAATAGAACAGTAAGTGACTTGTGCCTATTAGAATAATATATATGTACACGCATACATATAATGCGAATAAGTATTTAGTCAGTTGCTGCGTGACTTGAAAACAGCAAAACACGGGTGGTAAACCCGTTTACACGACGATTCTACGCATGCATGCTACCGCTCTTACCTATCTAACACTTGGGAGATCACTTCCACGAAGCGATTATCCTGGAATAGATCGCGTAGGCCGGAGCCTTGCCAAAGAGCCGCCACAATCGATGAATCCTGCGGTTCAATCAATTGGGGGTGCTGCGCCGTTTGTTTCCATGGATTGCCGGTTAGAAATGTATCTGCCATATAAGCGGCACAGCAGATATCAATAGGTGAGAAAGAGTGAAATAAAGAGAAGCAAGAGGAGAATGGTACTATCAAAGAGAAAAAGAGATACAACGGAAATAGATAGATTCAAGTAATAAAACGAAATAGAAAGAAAAAGTAATTGAAGAACAAGTAAAAAAACCGTTGATTTCAATCATTGCTGTGTTTTATGTATTGTCATTACAATTATTCTATTACATCAATTAGAAATTTACTTATTTCTAGCAAGATGCTTCTACTACTGTTTCTACGTATGCCACACGATAACAATACAACTTAGTGATATATATATTGTAACTGAAAGGCTAGTTTTTATTCAACATCTAATAAATGCGCGCTATTACAAAGACAAAATCGCATCTAGTTCATTGTCATCATCATCATTAAAATAGGTATACTATTGATGCGAATAAAGCAATAGTAAATCCTAAGAAACTTGAACTTGTCCTGTCGAGCAATAGTCTACTGTTAGATGGCAATGCTGCTGATGCCTCCATTGCACGTAAACCTAAACGAGAAATAGGAACAAAGGAAATGGCCCATACGCAAACGAATGATCATTATTAGTTAGTATAGTAGAAAGCAAAACAAACAAATACAATCATTCATGTACAACAATGACATAAAATACGAGTAATGAATGCGTGCTACTTACGTCCAGAATTACCGGCTGCCACTAGAGAAAGCAGTTCACCGTTATCTTGATTTAACGCCCAGATCATGACACCGCCGTAATTATTCTTGCGAACATAGTTGATCTTGACCGCTAACTCTGCGGATCATCATAGCTGATGAACGTCTTTGATTTCTCGTTATAAAGCCAGGGTGTCTTGTATTGTCATCCCAGTTACGCTGCCAGCCAGCTCCCTTATTCGCACTGGATGTCGACGCTAGAATCTGTTTGGCACGTAGATCCTTCCAGGTCCAAACGCCACCACTACCACCACTGCCACCACTGCCATCGGCACCCGCGGATTGCGCGACATTCTTATTCTGTGGTCCGTACATACTGGATGGTTTGAGTGGACCTGCAGCAACCGCTGAACGACCGTAGAAAGCCAGTCCCATAACAATCTTCTCTCGTGGGAACTTGGCATCGGCCCATGCCTTCGCGGCCGTCGTAAAGCTTGTCGGTGGCTCAGTGCCGCCTTTGGCCGGGTTAAACGGCGCGTTAGGACCGGTGGTGCTACTCCAAGAGCCGTACACGTCATAGGCCATCACTTGCACGAAGGAGAGTGGTCCCGCGAATGCGCTGACATCCTTCATGGGTCCTTGGGTCCATCGAACGGTTCCACACGTACGGCAGCCGAGATGTACTTGTCCTTTGGCAACTGTTTGCGCAACTCCCTAAGAAGAGCGAGTAGATTGTTCGAGTCATCCTTACGACCGGCAACGCCATTGGTCTCACGACCGGGATATTCCCAGTCGATATCGACACCATCCAGATTGTTCTTTGCAACAAAGTCACGTGTTTGTTGCACAAATTTACTACGTTTATTGGCATCGGCAGCAATGGCGCTGAATGGTGCTGATCCAGACCAGCCACCAATCGAGATGGCTACGCGTACATTGTGCTTGTGTGCATTCTTCACCAGATCAGCTAGTAGACTCGTTGTCTGAATGGTGGGCGCATACGTGCGAGTGTCGATAAGGGCAAACGCATAGTTGATATGGGTGAGCTTGCTGTAGTCAACTTGTTCGGTGGCAATTGTTGACTATTCCAATCGGTGTAGTAGCCGACAACTATACCACTACCCGATGCACGCTTCTGTAGCGTAGTAACAGCTGCTGTATTCGATTCTAGTTCATTCTGTAGTGCAAGTACAGGGAACAATAGAACGAGCAGTAACTTTAATATATACGAATAGTGCATGTTGAGATAGATGATAAATGGTTGGAAAAACGCTTACTTGCAATGAACTTCGAAGAGCATCTGCTCTTGTTGCAAAAATCATCTTTATATATCGTCTTCTTTTTGCAAATAATTCACATCGATTAGCATTGACAGTATGCTGCGTGTGTGTTTTTATCGTCGGTTAACATGAATATTTCCGAGACAATACTCATGTTGTGTTGCTATCCCGTTGGACAGTGCGTAGTAAGGTATATCTCCGATGCTTACCACGGTATCGTTCTACTAATTATGCATTCACACGCGTACACACTTATTGCATACAATGAACGTGATTAGCTTAGTAACTGTGTATAATATTATCATGTTAATGGAATTGAATAACAGCCTATCACGCTGATTGGTCTACCACTCGTATAGATAACGATGAAAAACTACTATGCGGTAGTTATTCCCGATATACATTGGATGAATTCACATGCGTATTAGACTGAACGGATGTCCTAGCACATACGATATAGGATAAGCAACGAGTAGTCAACATTGTAATTCGCATTCAACAATCATGCTAACTGATTATGTTATAATAGAAGCATACTATTTAAAACTGTAATCATTCTGTTCTTGAACACTAAATAAAATACAAAAGCAGCAATGCAAATACCAATAGGCTTGCCAAAACGTGTACGACCCATTAAGCATCAATCGATTTGTACTTTTACGAGTATGGTATAGGAAACGTGTAGTATTACCCATTATAGATGGTGTAGTTGTTCACCTACATAGAGAACTAGATTATATGTTTTTCTATACAGAATGCAAATTGATACGTAAATGGAATCCATGTTGCAGCATTTCACTAGCCTGATGAATTATTTACCATATTTAAGATGGTCATCGCTCGATGGAAAGTCGACGACAAGCATTGTTTCTACTCATTCTAGATACTTCCTTCCTCCCGCTACTTATAATGCAGTATTCTGTTTTCTTTATAATTTTTACGACTTACTATTGTGCATTTGTGTGTTACGCGATACCAAGCGGACCTCACATTATATCGAGTGAGTGGCGATAGCTCGTAAAGTAGCTAGCTATCCCGGCACTAATCCATGCAAGTGTAGGTGTCAAAAACTACGTCCAATATGGTAATGCAAATCCTGCTGCAGCACTAGGACAACCAGGTCTTTCCATAAATCCCACACCGTATGACAGACCAAATATTCGTTACTACGGTGCAACCTACAATGGCGTGGATGCGAAAATTCATTGCGATGATGGTAGTCCAACAGATATGAACTTGCTTTTTGCCTATAATGTAAGTGATCGTAGTATAATTGTTATGGATCAAGAAGCGATGCAAATGGTTATTCATTATACTATACCTCCAGACACTTTACAATGCAGTCAAGAGTGGAAAATACAATGCAATAGGCAGGCCATACGTTAGCATTCCTCTGCATCGATTCAGCCATATGAATCGACCATGCTTTGTCATTGAAAACGAGTGCACCGTATCATTAAAGCAATACTACGCGGGAAAGAGTATAGGTGCCATACTTAATGATTTACCTCAAATTACCATACAAATCTTGAAAGGTATACGCATACACGTTAAATTACTTGAATTACGCGATACTAATCGATTGCCGATGCTCGACTAATCTCAATAGGACTTGTGCTTATGCATCAAGCAGGTTTGACCAACAATTATATAGACCAAGAATGTAGGATTATTCTCTTGCATCATTTCTCGCATTATTACTAACTTTCGCCGTTTCTCTTCCTTTCTCTTCTCTATAGCTATTTGCATAAAGAATGCAAAGAGCTTTAGTCCAACGGCGTTTATTCGCGATTTCAGCTCTGTAAAGCCACTGATATACGAGGGAAGGAACAAAGTAGCTCCGGAAACACTCGATGGAACTACCTTTTTGTTCGAATCACCAGAGGACGGGAGCGGTATAATGGGAGATCGACGAAAGGTTGATACGTGGCTTGTCGGTGTGGTTGTTTGTCAAACGCTAGTTCAAGAGGAAATCGTCTGGGAGTATAATCCGTATGACTGGCCAGTGGAGACAGTTTTAAATGAAGTGAAATGGCCCACCGATATTTTATCGGCTGGAAAAGTGGACAACATACGTAAATTGCTGAAAGAACTGATGACACGCGATGTCAATACCCGACATACACCGGAAACATTAGTGGGTCTTTATCACTAGATTATACAAGTATACTCTACCGTTTACTATACGAGTACTAGTTAAATTGTGTACAATGGTTATGATACTCATTATTGCTGCTGCTGCTACTACTGGCACAAGAACTGCAATTCTGTATAGAATAATGGTATACAATTGTAATAAAGCTGGTTCACATAGAGATTTCCCTTAATTGTAGCATTAGGAAAACTATTTTACAATTCAAGTTGTCGTCCAGTTTCTCCCATGTATTCTAGGATAAATTTATCGCTAACTGCTCTCCATAAATGGTCGACGACCTTGAAATAATTGTTGCCTTGCTAATTTCTATAAAAAAACTCCCATCAATGGTATAATGAACGTAGCATAATATTCTATTAGCTGAAGGAAAATAATAATGCAACATACTCAACCGACAATCGGTGTTAACATTGTCAATCCATTCTAGTGCACATGTGATCATTGAGATTTCTACTTGGAACTACACGAATAAACATCCGATCCAGCATTGTTGCATCATGCTACATCATTCAATACTTCCATTTATCCCTATGTCGTAATGATCCTAAATCAATCGAGCCAATCCAAGCCGTCTTTCTTGTTTAAGCAGTTCTTCGATAATACAAACAAGGAGTGTGAGTATTTGACAATAAATTGCGCTGGGTTATTGATGGCACAGTGTGTCTATGCGAATTCCATTAGGAACACTGCCAATTATAGCAGTGGTATATCCATTTTTACAAAGCTCTAATTGAATGGCATGCCAATGTGCCATGTAGCATGACAGCTGTAACATTCCGCAAACAAAGCGGCACTAGTATCATGTAATATTTACAAAGGCGACGATTGACTACGCTAATACCAACTTGCAATGCCAACACGCAATAGACAATGCAAGCAGCCATTCTATGGTGATATATGTCTGTACACACATACGCACAATACAGTCAATCCACCGTGTTATATTTTTATATTTATGATTCTACACGATAATGCTTGCTTCCCACGTCTTATCCTAATGCGACACTTGCTATTGTTTACAGAATGTCTACGATTAATGAATGGGTAAATTTCTCGATTGTCTTGATAGTCTGTCGACTTGAATAATTCCAAAAATGTCTGCACTGGGTCCATCTCCATTGCACCACGATAGATTGTCATAGATTCGGCTTTGCTATCCTACAAGTTCATCCCCAACCTGGACATTATAAAAAGGCCATCGTTCATCGGCATGAAGAGGACTTATCATCACACACAACCAACAATATCAGCTCTCTTGTCTAGTCAACTGTTTATACAATATTTCAGCTACATAAGCTAAACACACTGTCTCATAATCAACACCAGCCGATCAGCCTACCAACTAATTAATATCAACATGAAGTTCTCCACTGTCATCTTCGCTGCTGCCGCCATCCTCATTGCCGCCGCTTCCGCCGAGGCTAGCCCTGGTTTCACCAAGCCACCCACTGCTGGTACCTCCTGCGCTGCCGGAACTCCACCAACTGGCGGTCTTACCTGTCAACCAAGCGGTGATGGCACTGGCAACTGGACCTGGCGCTACTAGACCTAATCTGCATTGGCAGATTGATCATAGCAGTTTATTGAAGAATATCTGACATGCCTCATTACTTTGACTAATCGAGTCTGGTCCTATATACATATACACATATACATCTTGTAATAAACTGCATTGATATATTCAAACTATATATATACTACGATGTCAAATTATCACATTGATAAGTTGCTCTAATTATCCAATATGTTCAAATATACATCAATATTGAGCTAAACTAAATCTATTGTATTCTATTGTATTCGTTTAATGCTCATATGAATGAACAGATGGATCGTGTCACTCGATGCTAATGTTAATGTCTATCAATGTGCATGTCCCATATTACAAACGATCAATGCTTCATGTGCCACGATTGAAGGGTATGACGTCGGAACTGAATTGACAACCATTGTTGCGTCAGCACTTGTTTCCTCCATTCATCCAGTACTTGTCCGATCACTACAACCACCACCACAACAACAACAACAACAACAGCACTTGTTATTCACAATGACTACGGTACTTAAGGCAGGCGAGGTTGATCTTGGTGTAAGTATGATGTCATAGCTATCTGCTACTTGCACTAGTATTGCTGTATATTGATGACAATCGTGTCTTGTAGACCACCATCATGGCGGTAGAATTTGAAGGCGGTGTCATTGTCGCTGCCGATTCTCGTACCACGATCGGTGTTAACATTGTCAATCCATTCCAGTACACATGTGATCATTGAGATTTCTACTTGGAACTACACGAATAAACATCCGATCCAGCATTGTTGCATCATGCTACATCATTCAATGCTTCCATTTATCTTTATGTCGTAATGATCCTAAATCAATCGAGCCAATCCAAGTCGTCTTTCTTGTTTAAGCAGTTCTTCGATAATACAAACAAGGAGTGTGAGTATTTGACAATAAATTGCGCTGGGTTATTGATGGCACAGTGTGTCTATGCGAATTCCATTAGGAACACTGCCAATTATAGCAGTGGTATATCCATTTTTACAAAGCTCTAATTGAATGGCATGCCAACGTGCCATGTAGCATGACAGCTGTAACATTCCGCAAACAAAGCGGCACTAGTATCATGTAATATTTACAAAGGCGACGATTGACTACGCTAATACCAACTTGCAATGCCAACACGCAATAGACAATGCAAGCAGCCATTCTATGGTGATATATGTCTGTACACACATACGCACAATACAGTCAATCCACCGTGTTATATTTTTATATTTATGATTCTACACGATAATGCTTGCTTCCCACGTCTTATCCTAATGCGACACTTGCTATTATTTACAGAATGTCTACAATTAATGAATGGGTAAATTTCTCGATTGTCTCGATAGTCTGTCGACTTGAATAATTCCAAAAATGTCTGCACTGGGTCCATCTCCATTGCACCACGATAGATTGTCATAGATTCGGCTTTGCTATCCTACAAGTTCATTCCCAACCTGGACATTATAAAAAGGCCATCGTTCATCGGCATGAAGAGGACTTATCATCACACACAACCAACAATATCAGCTCTCTTGTCTAGTCAACTGTTTATACATTATTGCAGCTACATAAGCTAAACACACTGTCTCATAATCAACACCAGCCGATCAGCCAACCAACTAATTAATATCAACATGAAGTTCTCCACTGTCATCTTCGCTGCTGCCGCCATCCTCATTGCCGCCGCTTCCGCCGAGGCTAGCCCTGGTTTCACCAAGCCACCCACTGCTGGTACCTCCTGCGCTGCCGGAACTCCACCAACTGGCGGTCTTACCTGTCAACCAAGCGGTGATGGCACTGGCAACTGGACCTGGCGCTACTAGACCTAATCTGCATTGGCAGATTGATCATAGCAGTTTATTGAAGAATATCTGACATGCCTCATTACTTCGACTAATCGAGTCTGGTCCTATATACATATACACATATACATCTTGTAATAAACTGCATTGATATATTCAAACTATATATATACTACGATGTCAAATTATCACATTGATCAGTTGCTCTAATTATCCAATATATTCAAATATACATCAATATTGAGCTAAACTAAATCTATTGTATTCTATTGTATTCGTTTAATGCTCATATGAATGAGCTACAATAAATGAACAGATGGATCGTGTCACTCGATGTTAATGCTAATGTCTATCAATGTGCATGTCCCATATTACAAATGATCAATGCTTCATGTGCCACCATTGAAGGGTATGACGTCGGAACTGAATTGACAACCATTGTTGCGTCAGCACTTGTTTCCTCCATTCATCCAGTACTTGTCCGATCACTACAACCACCACCACCACAACAACAACAGCACTTGTTATTCACAATGACTACGGTACTTAAGGCAGGCGAGGTTGATCTTGGTGTAAGTATGACGCCGTAGCTATATGCTACTTGCACTAGTATTGCTGTATATTGATGACAATCGTGTCTTGTAGACCACCATCATGGCGGTAGAATTTGAAGGCGGTGTCATTGTCGCTGCCGATTCTCGTACCACGACTGGTGCTTATATTGCCAATCGAGTTACGGACAAACTTACAAAGGTGCACGATCGCATCTACTGCTGTCGATCGGGCTCAGCTGCCGATACACAGGCTGTAGCCGATATCGTTCACTACTATTTGCAACTATTCAGGTAATGCGCTAGATCAAAACAATCTCGCTAAATAGCCACACGTTATTAACTGCTCGACGATTGTTTGGTATAGCGTGCAGCATGGCGAGGTACCAACAACGAAAGTAGCCGCATCGCTCTTCCAAGAACTATGCTACAAGAATAAGGATAATCTAAGCGCTGGTATTATTGTTGCTGGATGGGATGCGCAACATGGCGGTCAAGTATACGGCATTCCTTTGGGTGGCTCGCTACACCGTCAACCATTCGCAATTGGCGGTAATATACATGATGCTTAATACTATTATTAATGAGCGCTAATAGCAACGATCTGCATAATACACATATACACATATACACGTATATATGCACATATAGGTTCCGGATCTACCTACATCTACGGTTATTGTGATTCCGCCTACAGGGAGAATATGTCGCGTGATGAATGCGTTGAATTCACCAAGAATGGCAAGTGTTTTACGTTTTATTATACTTTGTATTATTCGTTACTAATCTCTATCAAATAAATAGCCGTTGCATTGGCTATGGCACGCGATGGATCATCGGGCGGTGTGATTCGACTTGCTATTATCACGAAGGAGGGCGTTGAGCGATTATTTATAGCGGGCAACGATCTTCCCCGTAAGTATATGTCATCGTGTTCATACAAGTAGACACTGACCATATTTCACGATTAGAGCACTATGAAGGATAATTCAACATTTGTGTATCAAGTCTATCCGATGAAAGGCATTGGCAGTAACTGCGTTCTATTTAGCAATGCGTAAAAGACCATTTATCGATTGAATAGCAATAAAGCTGGTAGCCATAGGCTTTCTTTTTCACGTAACATTCTTTTAAACGTGTTTGTTTATAGTTTATAAAATAAGGGAAACCTCATGAGATTTACTCGTTTATTGTTTTGGCTCCTTGAAGTTTTCTGGATCCTGAAGTATTGAACAAATATATACATATACATGTACGTATATAATCAATTATTATAGAGATTAGACGCATTTCATGACAATAGTAGTAGCACACTTCTTACCGTGTATTGCTTGGCCCATAGCATCGATGGAATAAATCCACGTGGTGGAGTATGTCGCCACTAGTTAATACATATGATAAACAAACGAATAATTAGCTCACGTATTATTTATATATATACATATATATATGTGTATATGTATGTATATTGTAGATCCACCATAAGAGTTCATTCTACTTACTTCACGTTCTGCCGAGTAACGCCAGATCAAAGTAGTGATGCCAGCCACGCCCAAACCGACAATGAACGTGTTACGCTTCCAGTTGGTTGGATTCACCCACCAACCACCTGCTGGTGACCTGTAGAAGACAAGTGTACGAGAGGAGTGTTAGCTATCGGTGTATACAGCCGTAGATACGGCTCTGTATTTTGTTTTGTTTATATTATCGAGTACAACTTACCATACTTGTTTAGGATAGGGATAACGCGGACCTGCACCCTAGATGAACGTGAGTAGGCCGTCCAGTCAACGTCATTAGCACGACAAACACTTTTGCACACTTGATCTAGTCCGTTCGTACATACCATGATACACTATCGCTATTTGATAGAATAGAAATGGAATATGAAAAAGTAAATGGGAAGTAATAGTGAAAAGAAAGAGCACGAATAAAAGTTACGCGATTGTCCACACACACACATACATTATTAACTAATTTATATTGCATTACATTCTGTTAATACAATTATCATTGATGATACATGTGTACATGCATGGTATAGGCAAGTTAATGAGATTTATTCACCTAAGCAAAAGACGAATAGTAAAATAGTAGACGATGATGCTAATCATTTAAGCATTCATGTAGCTGGCCTTGTCAATTGTCTCAGGCATTTCAGTAATGCTGACTTCAAATCGACCTTGTACCTTGTCCAATGTCGCTGCATCTTCCTCGCTAGCCACGAAAGTAATGGCCAAACCCTTGGTACCGAAACGACCAGCACGACCAACCTAATCATCATCATCATTATCATCATTAGTAAACACGTAATAGAACGAGATTGCTCATTTCACTTACTCGATGCAAATAGGTATCAGGTCCGTCTGGCATATCGTAATTGAATACAATGTTAACACGTTCAATATCGATACCACGTCCAAATACATCGGTGGCAACCATGATACGCTTTCTAAAGTCTTTGAATGCCTCGTAACGAGCAATACGCTCCTTTTGTGGCATTCTACCGTGGATGCAAATGCTAGGGAAGTTGGACTCTACGAGCAATTTGTTCAAGCCATTGGCACGCTCGACTGACTTGACGAAAATGACGATCTGGTTGAATTCGAGCTCGTCGAGCAAGTTGCTCAGCTTAAGGTTCTTCTCGTCTTCTTGTAGTTTAACGTAATGTTGCTGCAAACCGTGCAATGTCAATTTCGACTCGGCATCTACGTAAACCTCAGCTGGCTAATGATAATACAACGCAATAACGTTAGAATGAAGCGAGAGTGTATACCGTATTGGATTAACATGGTAAGAAGATGATATACTTACATTGTTCATGAATCGTTTGCAAATCTGACGTGTTTCCTCGCTTAGTGTAGCGCTATACATCATCACTTGTTTGTGATGAGGTGTAGCACGGAAGATCTCCTGAATGTCACGACGCATATCTAGCAGTATATAGTAAGTGGGAGTTATGTATGGTTAATATATAGGTATGAATCTCGTTATAGACATGAATCAACCTACCTAATTGATCGAGCATCTTGTCGCATTCATCTAGAATGAAATGCTTCAAGTTACCAACGCGCAACGACTTGTCCTTGATCAACGCCAATATACGACCTGGCGTGCCAACAACAATATGTGGGGTTTTCGCCTTGTCGCGCAATGCATCTTGATCTTCGCGAATAGGTACACCGCCGTAGAAGACGCTGATGCGTGCCTCTGGCAGATACTTGCTAAAACGATTGTATTCATTACGAATTTGGAAGGCCAACTCGCGTGTATGGCACAAAACCAACACACCAACTTCATCGACCGAGGTATCCACTTGTTGCAAGGAAGCAAGGACGAACACGGCAGTCTTGCCCATACCCGACTTGGCCTGGCAGATGACATCCATACCGATGATGGCCTGAGGAATACATTCCTGCTGGACTATAAACGATAATTGCGTCAATTTAAATGATTAATCTCGCGTTTATCAATTATTATAACGCGTGTAGTAGTAATAGTCTCCTTACCTTCACTTGGATGTTCAAAACCGCAATCGACAATTGATCGCAACAACTCTGGCTTCAGTAGGAAATCACGGAAACCGGTGGAGTGGATACCGACGTAGCTTCCCTTCTTGTCTGCTTCACCTCCCGTCTCACCGGATACGCCATTGCCTGCGGTGGTCGCATCGGTTCCAGGTGCGGCAGCCACGGCATCGGCCGTCTCGGTACGGATTGCCTCGACTTCGTCAAAGTCCAAAAGTTCTTCTGTATGATCGGCCATGATGTTTTACTTTAATGGCAAGTCAATATAAAGATAATCAATTGTAAGTGAATGCTAGATGGGTTTTACCACATAGTGGTAGTGGTAGTAGCAGTAGTTCAGTGTGTAAGCAGGATTGTCATCGCTGATATGTTGCTGCTACTGTCGCCGCCATCATCGTTATATTTCAGTTATATCATCGTTATTAGATGCTATTTATCCATGATTGCAATCGAAAATGACTACAACGGTAACTGTCTCGTGTATAGGTTGACGTAGTGCAAGTCCTAATCTACACGCGGCCAACAGTGGAACAGGACGTGTTTATGCGTATAGAACACGTACACACGCACGCATATATATATATATATATACATGTATATATGACCATTGTAACGACGGCAATAACCGAAAGTATCGCTCGTCATTCAGGATCGACACGCGTCATCTAGATCGCGTTCTACGGGTGTAGTAGTAGCATATGTGCATCGCACAAGCATGGATCCAAGGTGCATCTTTTTCTCGTTTCTCTTCCAGTGTGTTCATTGCTCTAGCGAGACCACACTCAAGAAAGACGTCGCAAACATAGATAACAATAGAAAAGAATAGAGAAATGATCGTCTTCTATGACACGCGCGCGCATGTGTGTGTATGCTCCTTTATCCCTCTCTGTTGCAGCGCACCGAATAACGCTTGATGGCGACGAAAGCGGCTGTTGCGAACGACATTGCTTGAACACTGCAGCGCATACCTATTATAAACGTGTGTGTTGATGCTTGTACGGTCCTTTCGACTTGACGAACAAAAGATAAACAGGCTAATCGGAAATATGACGACGACTATTCGACAACAAGGGAGTAACAGTGAAAATAGTGAGGGAAAGAGCAAAATAGGAGAGAAATGGATGAATGGGTGGGTGAGTGTGAGTGAGAGTGTGAGTGAGAGAAAGGAGAGAAAATAGACACACGCGCCACTGCCACTCAATCATTCACCCTATTCATAACTGACGACACACACATGCCTGTAATAATGAGTAATGAGAATAATATGATAGTTTCAATTAGTTTAACAGTTTTACCACGTACAATGTATTAAACCATTGCTTGTTAGACATTCGTTCGATCATTGAAATAACTAGATAACGATCATGATAATAGTCGGCTTTTTATGAACACACAAAAAAAGCAAATCTACTACATATTATTTGTTTCTTTCACGCGTGTACAACGAATCTTTTAGTATGGCTACTCAACGACTTTTAACGCGTTCCCCCGCTGCTTCTTCGGTGTTTGGCACCGCTTCTGTCGCCAGATCAGCAATGCGATCTACTTCGTTGATTCGTCAAATGAATCAAGGTCAGGGACCTGCTTTGAGTGCAGCACCACGTCATGCCTTCAATAGAGGACCAGCCACCATGGTGGTACGACATAAAAGTGCACTGGCACGTTTTATGGAATCTATTCGCGAGCAGGTCAAGGAGAATCAAGAGTTCCAACAAAATGTGAAACAACTACAAGATAAATCTTCGGAAATCGCAGAGTCAGAGTCAATGCGTAAAGCTCGCGAAGTATTGGATAAAGCCAAGGTATTTGGAAGAATGATGTTTTACGAGTCACTCCCTAATACATATCTATTTGACAGGCGGATGCTAATGTTCGATCAGAGAAGCTGCGTAAAACGGTAGAAGAAGTGAAAAAGGGTGCCGATGTAGTAGGCGAGAAGGTGCGCTATGTAGCCAAGGAGATTGGCGATACAAAGTTTGCACAAGCTAGCAAGAAAACGGTAAGTTCATCATGATAAAGAAAGAAAGAGATGGTAATTACAGGATTAACTAATGAAACGATCATGCTAGTATAGATTAATAAAACGGCATCCGCAGTGGCCGATACACTCGATAAAACCACTGAACCCATTCGACAAAGTAAAGCGTACAAGGAAGTCAGTGGTCAAGTCAAGGATTATGTCGACGAGACGAGTTCACGTTATGGCGGCTACATTCCTAAGGAACGACGACGTAAATCCATCTATGAGATTAGCGGACAGGATGCCTTGAGTGGACGTCGTACGGAAGCAAATGCCGAGTAAGTTGATCTAGCATAGAATCATAGATGGAATGCGAGATGACTAACGTATAAAAAACGAACAACACCTAATAGAGCGGGTGAATCGGTTGTATTGCATAAGGATTCGGCTTGGAAGGAGAGTTGGAAGAAGTTTAAAGATAGCAATACTGTAATGCAAGGTACTTGGATATTCGATATAGCATCTTATGCTATACACATGCCACGTATTTACACTAAGCATTATCCTATAGGAATATTTAATATAAAGCGCAATTATGACGATAGTGACAATGTTATGATTCAGTACACTCGCGCGATTACCGAACGAGTATCCGATACATTTAGCTCTATATTCTCAGAGTCAGAGAATGCCGTGGCTATTGCCCACTTGAAAGCAACGCTAGATCCTAATTTTAACCTTGAAGTGTTTATGCGACAAGCACGAGAATTTATCATTCCCGAGGTTATCGATGCCTATCTACACGGTGACACGGACACGCTACGTCTATGGTGTTCTGAAGCGGTGAGTACGCTTTAATAGTGACGACTTTAGTAATAGTAGTCTAGGATCAATCACTAATAGTGTACATGATGATGATGATGATGACTGTGTAGACATTTAACGTATTGACAGCGGGTATCAAGGCACAAATACAGCAAGGATTAGTTAGTGACTCGAAGATTCTTGATCTACGTAATGTCGAGGTAATTTATTAGTATACATTATTCGTGTAGCATTTGCGAATGACATCTAAACGAATGCAATATCTATCTATCATTTAGTTTATGTCGGCCAAATTACTCGAGAATGATATACCCGTTATTGTTGTTTCCTTTAATACGCAAGAAATCCTATTGTTTAGAAACAAAAAGACCGGAGAACTAGTACATGGCAAAGAGGTAGGGAGATTAACTGGAATAAACAAAAAAAGATACGAATTATTCATTTTACATACTAGGATCATATCGAACGAGTTTACTACGCTTGCGTATTCACCAAGACCGAGGAAGATCTACAGAACCCGATCACCGGCGGTTGGCGTATTATTGATATGGCCAAGCAAGGATCACGACCAACATGGTAGTGTTAATTTAGTTACGTAAAAGAGAGCAGCAATACATCAAGGAATAGGCACGCGCGCATATATATATATATATATATGAGTGTGTACGTGTGCGTGTGTGTATGTAGACGTGCTATAGCACCATCAACTACAGACTTTTTCCATCCAATTTGCGTAGTTAGCCATTGTTGTTACGAATAAATAATAGTTATGATAATAACACTTACGTATTTTTAAGCGGAATAATTGGCGATAACCACCGCGGTTAATTTGATTTTTGTTGTTTGGACCCCCGTTGTCCTTGTCCTTCTTTCTTTGAACGCTTAGAAGGAACGGCACCTCGTTGGAATTGTGTTGGAATACGACCATCAGTACGATGACTGCGGATAATCTGAATGAAGTTCAGACATGCAGCCATATCCCGATTCCATACACGATCATTAATAGCTACTTGTAATTACATGACATGGCAATATCCAACTATACTAGTACACTTGTATCATCTATCGTATAGAATTGATGATGATAGTTATCGCTATCAATGAAGGATCCAATACTGAATACTGAATTATTATTATTATCATGCTGTATCAATTGTCATTTCTATAATGATAATGGTGTTAACAATCGTGTAAATCTAATTATTAATAAAGAGCAAATGTTAAAGGATAAATGCGCAAATTGGATGGAAAAACACTGTATTATCTAAAAAATACATTTTATTATCACATATAAACGATTAGTGCTACGAGCAAATAAGTGATTTTATTATTAGTATTGATTAGTTGTATACAAGAGAGAATGATCTCCTATATACAACTAATAAATTGGATCATCATTATTCGTACATGACATGTTACGCGACGATTAAATGTTTGCTTTATTATTAAACGAGTGCATCGCTTTCACCGCCATTACCAAGTACTCTTCATAACACCGGGTAGTTGACCGTTTAGTGCATGAAGACGGAACTGGAAGCGACACATTCGGAAATCACGCAAAATACCACGACCACGTCCAGTAACGATACAACGGTTGTTCACCGCTGTTGGTCGCGTATCGCGTGGAAAACTATTCAAGGCTAGTTGAGCTTGATGGCGAATTCGCGTTGGTAATTGCTCGTTACGTATGATATAGCGATATGCCTGTCGTTGTACCTCAGCCGCAGACACACTAGTCCGAATACGGATATCTCGTAGAATACGTGATTTCATAGTTAACTAGCTATAGTCGTCTCGCGATAACGTACAAGCTTACAGTGTGAATCTAACTGATCAAGATCAAGATTAGGAAAAAAGAATAAGAATCACATACAAGCTTGATGATGTTGATAAACGCGCCTATTACACATTTTAACAGTTTTCCTTTAGTCCTCCTTCTTAGCTTCACTTGGCTTTACTTGTTTATTTGCCTGTTACACTCGTTGCTATTAAACTCTCCCTCTCTCCCCCTCTCTCTCCCTCTACACGCACACTGATAATATCGTTATATATTATTATTATTAGTAGTAGTATTATTGGTGACAATATGGAGCAACAACAACAGGAACAAGTGCCCGGTGGCTATGATCGGGGTGGACGGGTGCCCAAGGTAAGCAGTTCGCCTGGACAATTAACTGGATAGATAGAATTGGAATGGCACTTACACGTCATCCGTATGAATCATAGATCAAAAATAAAAATCCAGCACCTGTCCAGATCACGGCAGAGCAGCTTATGCGGGAAGCGCATGAGTTCCGTGAGGTAGCTGTGGCGGCACCACGGCAAAAGATCACAGATCGCGAGGAACTCAACGAGTATCGTATGCAAAAGCGTAAAGCATTTGAGGATATGGTGCGACGTAATCGTATTCACATCGGTACCTGGCTTAACTATGCTGCTTGGGAGCAGAGTCAAGAAGAGATACCACGGTAAATGGATCATTAATATAGACGACGATAGTGACATCTTGATGCAGTTAGCGTACTAACAATATGTATATAATGAATTAGAGCGCGTTCTATTTACGAACGAGCACTGGAAATTGATTCGCGTAATGTCACCCTGTATTTGAAATACGTGGAGATGGAAATGAAGCATCGTAACATCAATCGAGCGCGTAATTTATTCGATCGTGTAGTATCACTACTACCACGAGTCGATCAATTCTGGTGAGTAGAATAGCTGCCTGTGCTAATATCCCAATAAATGCACTATTTTCATGTGTTAACACTGGGCAACAGGCTTAAATACACGTATATGGAGGAGATGCTGGGTAATGTCAATGGTGCACGTCAAATATTCGAACGATGGATGCAATGGCAGCCCGATGAACCAGCATGGATGGCCTATGCCAAAATGGAGATGCGATACGATGAGGTGGATCGTGCACGCGCCATTTATCGACGATTCGTGCAGGTGCATCCCATGACTAAGAATTGGTTGAAATGGGTTAAATTCGAGGAGGACTTGAACAATATCGGTAAGTAAAGATTGGTGAATGAATATGACAAGATTATATATTGATAATGAAATGCAATTAACATATTATCAGAGCAAGCGCGTGAGATATTCGATCAAGCATTCCAATTCCTAGGTGATGATCATATGGATCAAAAGTTAGTTATTGCTTTTGCTAAATTTGAAACAAAACAACGAGAGGTAAGCTAGAGCAGAGTAGAGTAGAGTGGATATTACGCAACATTACGCTAACATTTATTAGTATGAACGAGCACGAGCCATTTACAAGTATGCACTGGAGAGAATGCCGAAATCAAAGGCTGAAGCACTTTACAAGCAGTACACGCAATTCGAGAAACGATTTGGCGACCAGAATGAAATTGAGACGGTCGTCACCGCTAAACGACGTGTTCAGTATGAGGAGGTGAGTAATTACGCGAATGCAACTATGCTGCAGCCATTGTTACTTATTACTGTAATAAACATAGCAAATAAGAGAGAATCCACGCAACTACGATACATGGTTTGATTATGCTCGACTAGAAGAGGAGGCAGGAGATCCGGAACGAACACGCGACGTATATGAACGAGCTATTGCGCAAATTCCTCCATCGGACGAGAAACGACATTGGAGACGCTACATTTACCTTTGGATCAATTATGCATTGTACGAGGAACTAGTAACAAAGGTAGTGTGCAACATATCTATCATTCGACTCACAACGTTAACTAACCTTCAAACATAGGATTATGAGCGTACTCGTCTAGTATATCAAGAATGCTTACGACTTATTCCTCATAAAAAGTTTACATTTGCCAAGATCTGGCTAATGGCTGCGCAATTTGAGATTCGTCGCTTAAATATCACGGCAGCGAGGAAAACACTAGGCATGGGCATTGGTAAGAGGACATAACATACCATCTTATGTTGTACGAATAAGTAAATAAATATACGAATATACGTATAGGTAAAGCACCGAAACATCGACTATTCAAGGGATACATTGAATTAGAACTGGAGGTAGGTATAACTGGACAAGTAATATATCGAGTCATAGTAAATCAACTAATTCTATATATGTCCGCCTGTAGTTACGTGAATTCGATCGATGCCGTACCATTTACACAAAGTATCTGGAGTTTGATCCCGCTCACTGCACGGCATGGATTCGATTTGCCGAATTGGAACGATCATTGGGTGATGATGATCGTGCACGTGCGATATTCGAATTGGCTGTCAGTCAGCCTGCACTGGATATGCCCGAGTTGTTATGGAAGGCATATATAGATTTTGAATTTGAATTGGGCGAATTCGAGCATACACGCAAACTTTATGAACGCTTACTACAGCGAACGGAACATGTCAAGGTAGAGTAGATGTGGCATTGCGATAACAATAATAGCAATGATAGCCAAAGAGAGTACATTGATAGCTAACGCGACAATACATGAATGGTAACATTAGGTTTGGATTAGTTATGCGCAATTTGAACTAGCAGCAAGTGTATCGGAGGAAGAGGACAACAAGGCACTTGTGACGGAGCGTATAGCAAGGGCGCGCAAGACATTCAAGCGTGCGTATGATAGTATGAAACAACGCGGTCTTAAAGAAGAGGTAACAGTCACCAGTGGATTATTGTGTATCATTTAAGATTGACTAACACCATATTGGTATCAATTACGAATTAGCGTGTTTTATTATTGGAAGCGTGGCGTGAGATGGAAACGCAGCATGGCACATCAGAGACTCAGGAGCAAGTCAATCGACAAATGCCCAAAGTGGTCAAACGACGTAGAAAGGTGGAGGAAGGCGAGGCAGTCGGTGGAGCAGGTGGCGATACATGGGAGGAATACTACGACTACATATTCCCTGATGATGATACGCAACAGCAGAAGCTTAAACTACTTGAACTGGCTCATCAATGGAAGGTACGTAGAATAATAACAATGTGAATAAAGTAATATCATTCATTTACAATCATTATGATTATTTCTATTAGATTAAATCAGAGCAAGCTCTACGAAACAAAGAATCCAATCAAGATGAAAGCGACGAAGAGTCAGATGAAGAAGAGTCAGAAGAAGAAGATAATGAATAATTTAGATGTTTTATGTTTATCCTATAAATCATTGATTGCTCTGTAATGATGAAAGCATTTAGATGTAGGGGGGATTTTATTTGGTCTATGATACATGATTACACAATGTTGAACATATAGTAAAATATTAATGGTATATTTCGATAATCATGACTTTTACAATTCTATCTTGATGATACGAGTAAATAATGCCATGTGTTTTTACATGATTTCATTAAGGCCTTGAAACATATTGATTTTAATAGAACTACATCCAAGTGTAGGAGTCTTATTGTCATTTAGAAGAAAGTACGCGAGTAATTGAGTAAACATCACTTCATCAATCATGCAGCATTACGCGCACTGACTACTTACCCAAATGGGACCCATTAATTTACGCATTACTACTCTACTACCATGTCATTAAGGCTATTCATGAATGATTGTTTCAAGGTTTACTCATACAATCATTGCTTGTTTGTTCGTTCGCTTGTTCGTTCATTTGTCTGAACGACAACGACAGGCCTGTAAAGTATTGTTCCCTTGAAACGATAAGTGGTTGATTGTCTACTTTGAATGTGTAAAACACAATTTCTTTATTTTAAGTCCCCTTAGCAAGTTATTCGCCTTTACTTTTGTTCCCACATCGAAAGCAATATTGACTAAAAGTGAATACTACTCACTATTACAGCGGGATATTTGGTTGAGATTCCAATGAGGAACAATAACCAATGCACATATAGAATATGTATGTATATATTATACAACACATTAGTGTATAGCAAGTTAACGCAGGTACAATAAAGTGAACAATTGTCAGCTGAAATTACCATTTAAGGATACGCCTATGCTCAAACAAGTCTTTCATGTAATGCATTACCTTGTTAATCCGTGTAATAGGGGAGGATACACCACCCGAGTATCATTATCTACATGTTTGTCTGTGCTACAATGAACCATGGACTATGCCGTTTGATATCGTTATCTACGGAGGCCATTCTATCTTGTCTCATGGACATTGAACTCGTTATTGTGCTTGTCAATAAAGTGGAGTAAATATATTTTCATTATAGAAGCACTGATGACATGAAGGTATAAATACTCGTCGGATGATGACCGGTAAACGATTATTATTCACTCATCAATACAAACGCCTTCATCGCAACGATACCCTAGACAGTGCTTACTGACTTACTTACTTTGACTCTCTTCTCTTCTCTCAACGACTCTTCTTTTGCTCCTACGATCTAAAAACGACAGATTTTATTCCTAGGCTGCGCCCAACGAATTCAACCATACAAATCAGAAAAATGACTCGCTTCGCCTCCGTCTCCTCAATGATGACTCTATGCGCCATCGCGCTTACCGCCCTCTCGGTCGTTTCCAGTGTGTCCGCTCATGGCTACCTAACAAATCCGTCTCCTCGCGGTATCCAGAAGGCCAACACCCAAGTAGACGACTTGAAATCGCCCAACACCAGGGGTGTTTGCCGTGGTGAACCGGCCGGTCAAGTGCACTCCGTCGGTCACTCGGTCACCCTTGACTTTAAAATTACCGCGCCACACATTGGTATGTGCGAGGTGTACATTCTCGATGAGAATCTCGGCAATCCACGCAAGATCGCCTCGAAGGACGGCTGTGCCGCTCCTGGCAAGGAAGGTCCATGGACTGTCGACATTCCATCGGATATCACCGGTCGCAAGGTGCTGCGTTGGATGTGGAACGCCGCTCATCTAGTAACCACCATTGAACACTACGAGCAATGTGTCGACCTCAACATCTCCGGTGGTGGTGGTGGTAGCAGCGCTCCCCCCACTGAAACGAAGAAGAACGATGGCGATACACCTGCACCAGCCAGTCCACCCAATGGCCCTGCCGCCCCTTCGACTCCAGCATCCGGTGGAAGTTGCAATGACGGCGAGTTCAAGTGTAACGGTAACAAGATCGGACAATGTGCCCACAAGTCTTTCGTCTGGACTACTTGTCCCTCTGGCACCCAATGCCGTGGCTCCGGTAACGCCATCTACTGCGGCTTTTAATGGCCATTACATACGACAATGGTAAACATTAGCGTATCTCTTCCTTTCCATTGGAATAATGAAATAAACCATTATACTTTACAATATACACAGTAAATCTAAATGAATGTATGATATCGTAGTATACATTAAGATTGACTAATAACATCACTTTTATTCAATGTGCTTTAATCATTGATGTATATTGCACTTGTAAAGACTAAGTTTGACTTTTTAATCAAAATCATCTCTGCGTATTTACTAATAGTTGCATTTGCTATTTATATTTGATAAAACATGTATTATTGGATAAAGCAGTAATTAAAGTACAGGGGTTTTCCAACCAATTAGCGCAGTTAGTCTTTAGCATTTGCTCTTTATTAATAAATGATCTTGGACAATTGTTAACACCATTATTATCATCGTAGAAATGCCAATTAACACAGCATAATAATAATAACAATTCAGTATTAGTAATGAATCATTTATTGATAACAATAACTATCATCATCAATTCTATAAGGTAGATGATACAAGTATACTAGTATAGTTGGATATTGCCATGTCATGTACTTACAAGTAGTAATAAACTAGTATGGTAGATAAGTTATGATCATAATGCTTACGATTGCTTGCGTAGAAAGCAACGAGTGAGCAAAGTGAATACACGATAAACAATGTAATAAACAAGCAGTAACTAGTAGAATGACTGACTTGTCACGAACGAGCAAGGAATGAGCAGGGAAGGGTGCATGAACACATATGCCAGCTTATTTGAAGAAGCAGTGTATGCTTGTAAGTAAATAGAGTATGTAGATGGCAGTAAACAAATGAAAATACAGATAAAAACATGACGTAAGGGTGGCATACAAACAGATGACGGAAAAGAGTGGTAAAAGTAAAAGGCGCATATTACAACGAGAGCAGTAAACGCTTAAACATTGATAAATAAGCAGGACAGTGATAGAAGACAAAGGACTAGAACGAACAATAAACACTGCTTATTGGTATAGTAATAATAACGACAAGTGAGCATGTAGATAGGATAGAGCAAGAGGAAAACAAAGAGATAAATAAACGGCATAGAGATAGTATGACGGAATAGCTGCTATTGGTAAGGTGTATGTTAAAGTGAAAGAGGAAGTAAGTAGAATGCGAATGACACGAAGAAGACGCGTATTACAGAGAGAGTAAATAAATGAAGAAAACTAACATATAGTCAAGAGGAAGTAGACGCATATTGCTTACTGACGAGTGGAATGCAGCTAATACTAAGAAGACAGCATTAGTAAAGAAGTAAAGATAGAAAAAGCGAAGCAACAATGAAATGGATACTTAGAAATGGATTAGTAAATCATTAATGTCATTAGACACTAGTAACAAGCATGTCAATTATTCGTAAAAACAAAAAAGACTAACTACGCAAATTGGTTGGAAAAGTCAGGTAGTAAATAAAGCATGCAGTTTATTTAGTATTCAGATTTTTGAAAAATGTATTAGTAGCCTGATTTGACATCACCATCTTTGCAATCAATGTCATTGCCATTACTAGTGGTGCTTCCACCCGAGTTGGTAGTAGATGGTGGGTTTTTACCTTGACTGCCTCCAGAGCTAGTAGCTGGAGGGTTCGAGCCATGGCTGGTGGATGGTGGGCTCTGGACTTGACCGCCACCAGAGCTAGTAGCTGGTGGATGTGAACCATAACTAGTAGCTGGAGGGCTGTTATTAGTGCTTGGTGGTGAGTTTTTACCTTGACTGCCTCCCGAGCTGGTAGCTGGTGGGTTCAAGCCATGGTTGGTGGATGGTGGGCTGTTGTTGGTGCTTGGTGGTGAGTTTTTGCTTTGACCGCCTCCAGAGCTAGTAGCTGGAGGGTTCGAGCCATGGCTGGTGGATGGTGGGCTCTGGACTTGACCGCCACCAGAGCTAGTAGCTGGTGGATGTGAACCATAACTAGTAGCTGGAGGGCTGTTATTAGTGCTTGGTGGTGAGTTTTTACCTTGACTGCCTCCCGAGCTGGTAGCTGGTGGGTTCAAGCCATGGTTGGTGGATGGTGGGCCGTTATTAGTGCTTGGTGGTGAGTTTTTGCCTTGACCGCCTCCAGAGCTGGTAGCTGGTGGGTTCAAGCCATGGTTGGTGGCTGGCGGGCTGTTGTTGGTGCTGGGTGGTGAGTTTTTGCTTTGACCGCCTCCAGAGCTAGTAGCTGGCGGGTTATTACTCGTGCTTGGTGGTGGACTCTGGACTTGACCGCCACCAGTAGTGGAAGTGGGCGGGGTAGATTTTCCAGGAGTAGTAGTTCCATAGCTTGTTGATGGGCTGCCGGTGGTGTTACCGCCAGAGCTATGCGTATGAGTTGCCGGAGTACCAGTTTGCTGACCTCCTCCATTAGTGGTATTGGTACCTGTACCATTACCGCTATTGTTGCCTGTATTTGTTGTGCTAGTATTGGGTGTATTAGGCTTGCCATCCGTACGTCCGCTGTCGCCGCTACCGTAGCCATCATAGCTACTCTGGCTTGATGCTTGTTTATTTCCACCAAGACTGAGACCAATCGAGGCTTCAATGCCGGAACCAGAGCCATTTCCCGATGACAAAAGACCAAGCAAGGGCGCGGATTCTACATTATGCTCAAGCGCAGCAATGAGCATAGTAGTGGCGATAATAAGGAATGTAGCACGCATATTGATGATAATGGTGTTGATAGCGAGGATTTAGTAGTGAGTGAGTGTGAGTGTGAGTGTGCGATATAAAGTTGATGTGATCGGTAGTATTAGCTGTTGTTGATGTTGATTTAGCATAACCATTCGTTGTAAATTTACGCTTTATTTATAAGCCTACGCGATAATGTAGACATGCGCATAACAATGACCTGTGTACATTGAGTGATAGGACACAATGAAGGAAACGCGCTAAGTATACGACAATATCTGCCATTTATAATAGAGCTCTTTGTTTAATATGAAACATTAACAAAAAGAATTGTAGCTGTATCACGCTATGCAACCATATGGAACAAAGCGATTAACGGAGACTAATTGTACATGGAACGTTTTATTGTCATGGCTGTGCAAGTGACTGAAAAAGCAAAAAGAATCATTCGATGTTGCTTTGTTTAATGTAGAAACAATACAAATGAAGCCCGTTAACGCTGTATTACTTTCAAAGATGATACTAATGAATTATTAATAGATAGTAGCATAATTAGGGTGAAGATTCAATGAACATGTGGATTCCATTGTATTCTTCAATCGTATTATGGAGGCATCATAAGCCATAATCAAAGGTGCATCAATTATCATGTAGTAATACGATGCTTAGCACAGTAATGATGAAATCTGCAGGAAACAATTATACGCACACTCCTGCGCATCCCGTTAGATAATGTCCATTATATTCAGCGGATGACGATGTCTATTCTATCAGCGTAACGAAAGAAAACCGATATCATCATTATCTCATCAGTGAATTGGCTGAACAGTTCAAACTACGCAGTTACCCTTTTCTCATATTTGTCAAGCTTATACGCATGCACTTGAGCGCGTCCATGCACAACCACCATCGTATTCTGTAATAGCAGCGTTATTGATAGTAGCTGCACCCCTTTGTTATTATTGTTGTTTATCTCATTATTCCCTTATTGTATACTAAAGTGGGTGCCCACTCATACGAGGTCCTCGAGTATTAAAACGCAGGTGACGCGACACAACTAGTCCAGATGATTGTCTGGTATATAATGTGGCAAGCGATCATAC
Organism: Syncephalis plumigaleata; assembly: GCA_025201365.1. Lineage (NCBI taxonomy): Eukaryota > Fungi > Zoopagomycota > Zoopagomycetes > Zoopagales > Piptocephalidaceae > Syncephalis > Syncephalis plumigaleata. The sequence continues at coordinate 2,840,056 of JAIXMF010000001.1, forward strand.
GCTTCTTTTTCTTCTTCGCTGTCCTGCACTACGCATGGTCAGTCGACGACTACTTGTATAAAGACACGCTAAATAAGAAAGGCGTGGAAAAGACGACACTCGAGTTGGAGCACGCTACAACGACTGGTACAGCGACGACTGATGCAATCAAGCCCACTCCTACGGTTGTTACGGATGCTGTACGTGAGGATAACTTGCGTACTATCGCTCAACTACCCGGTCTAGAGAAGCTGGCCGTACCCAACGGTGCCTACTTGAAACCGTTCCTCGTGCCGCGACCGGTGGGTTCTAATGCTCACAAGGAGGTGCAAGCGTATATTCGTAGCACGTTCACCTCGCTAGGCTGGAAGGTGGATGAAGATCGATTCGACGATAAAACACCACTAGGCGTGAAGTCGTTCAATAACATTATTGTCACAAAATTTCCCGAGGCAACGCGTCAACTAGTGCTTGCCGCGCACTACGATAGTTTGTACTTTCCACCGCCTAATGATAACAAGTTTGTCGGGGCCACCGATTCCAGTGTACCCTGTGCCATGCTAGTGGACATTGCTACTAGTCTAAACAAACGGTTGGATAGCTTACGCGGCACTGGTCGTGGATTACAGATTATATTCTTTGATGGCGAGGAGGCATTCGTACAGTGGGGACCAAAAGATTCACTCTACGGCAGTCGGTAATTACACGATTAGATGAATGATATGTTTATTATTACTAACACAATGCTGCTATTGATAATGACTCGACGTACATTATTGTAGACATTTAGCCGAGCAATGGAGTAAAACGTATCATCCAAGAGCACTCGCTAGTACAACACCACCTATATCCTACATAGAATCAATTGAATTGTTTGTCTTGTTAGATCTGCTTGGTACGAAGGATCCAGTACTACGAAGCTTGCAACCGGCGACTAGCACACAATTCAATCGTATCTCTCAGTTGGAACGTCGTCTTGCGACACTCGGTCTACTGGGCACTAAGGGACAAGTAGTATCGGGTCCGATACCGAAAACAAACGATGCTGTCGAAGCTGCCGCAGAAAATGACTATTACTTTCAGCCATCGAATGAATTTGATTTTCAAAGTCATATTCAGGATGATCATCTACCATTCTTACAGCGTAATGTTCCAATTATCCATCTTATACCACCTGTATTTCCTACTGTTTGGCATCAATTTACGGTAAGATACTGAATAGATTACTTGACTATGTGAAATTGTAATATATATATATATATATTTATTATCGACTATTAGGACAATGCCAGTGCTTTGGACGAGACAACCATCCGTCATTTGACCGTTGTTATGCGCGTATTCGTAGCCGATTATCTTGGACTAGCACAGTTCTAGAAAGATATAGAGAGGAAACGTGTATATTCTGTGCCAATTGAACGTGGAAACCAATATACAGTGTTTTTCCATCCAATTTGCGCAGTTAGCCTTTTGTTTTTATGAATAAATAATAGTTAACACTTACAAGGACTTCTGTATTTTAGACGATTGACGATAAAACCTGGTTAATTTGTTTTTTGATGTTTGTGTTCCTCTTGATCTTGTCCACCTTGATCTTGATCTTCATTTAGTGAATGTTTTGCGGATGTACCAGAATCAGGAGGAGAAACGGCACGTCGTTCAAATTGTGTTGGAATAAGGTTGTCCTCACGAACACTGTGGATAATCTGAATAAAATTCAAACATGCTGCCATATCCCGATTCCATAAACGATAATCAATAGCTACTTGTAAATACATGACATGGCAATATCCAACTATACTAGTATACTTGTATTATCTACCTTATAGAATTGATGATGATAGTTATCGCTATCAATAAAGGATCCATTACTAATACTGAATTGTTATTATCTTGCTGTATCAATTGGCATTTCTACGCTAATAATGGTGATAACAATTGTGTAAATCTGTTTATTGGTAAACGACAACGATTGAAGGCTAACATTGTAAATCGGTTAGAAAACTTCTGTATTTATTATTATTTATTAATGAACAATAGCTGTTGTTAGACGGCTCGTTTTTTGCTACTACCACGTTTATGACGTGGTACACTCGGTCGACTATCCACGCTAAATGCCTTGCGCATCCCTTGATATTGATGAATGAGCAATGTAGATGTTACCATCCCTATAAATAAAGTACTAGTATTAGTATATTATCAAAGGATATAACTATCCATTTCTCCGGAAAGTACAAATTTGAACTGATGAAATTGAAGGACATGCTATTACTTCTCGGTATAGAAATGGAAGGAAGCTGGGTAATAGATATATCCATGTAGTATGGTATAAGGGAAACAGAAAATACGGAAATGCAAAGAGATTCTATGATGTAAGTTACGGCTATAATAATTGATATCATTGACTTACACTAACATCGGTGTTGTTATTATTCAGTATGTCGAGAGCATAGATGATCCGGAATACAAGAGGAGATTAGATGCTGTTTTACTTAGGCGTATTGATAATGCTCAAACGGCAGATAAGGAGATAGGATGCTTTGTGCTTGATTTGCCTGACAACTATGACTCTATGAAAAATCTCCTTAAGCAAACCCATACATTTGCCTTAGCCAAACATATACCGAACATGGTTGCTCGAGTAATGGAAGGTGCGTATATCAGTAGTAGCAATGGTTTGAATAATAACACTATTACTATTTAGCTGTTTCAACCCTTAATGAAGTAGGTGTTACCTGTAGTAGCATTGGAATAGATCGTAAGTCATTGCTATTAGTATATAAATGAATCTAACCAATATCATTATAGACCTTATGGTTGCTGCTGATAGTACAGGACTTGTATATGGCATCAAGCTTATTAATTTTGGGCGTGTAGTTATTCATGAGGATTTCAGAAGATTAGTAAAGGCCAATGCTGGTTTGCCCCTATCGCCTAGACTGGCGACAATCTATACTTCTTTCGTGCATGATGTCAAAGGAACTGGTGATTTGATCAGCAAACTATTCACGACTTACAATGGCATACTAAGCAAGGACTTTACGCATGACCCTCTCCCTCCACCTAGTCAGTTGGAACAATACGAATTACAGCAAGAAACCTTAGAAGTACTGAGATATTCAATGCTAAATGCTACACCTCCTAACATGGTGCTGAACTTTATGGTTACTGATGAATATAGTACAATTAATGCGCAAGTATGATCATTTATAGGGATTTCATTCAGCATACGTAGAATTCAATCAATAAAGCTTTCTTATATCTCCCTCTCTTCTTCTAAGCATACTGTCAATAGATATAATGTTTTATTTGGAATGTTAATAAAGTATCATATTTATAAGCATACGATGTTCAATGTATAACACTAGGATACTGTATACGCAGTCATATAATGAACACGATTAATAGCGGCTATAAGGCGAATGTACTATAGAGAGCATTAATTACGTACACAGACACTAATATTATATATTGACTTCAATAATAATGATAATGGTGCTAATAAATGCGCAAGATTATTTATCAATAAAGAGCAACAGTGTTAATCGGTTGGAAAAACCCTGTAATAGCATGCTAATGATCAATGAATGGATGTACTAATGTCATTATTACCGTCTATTAGTGTCATGTTAGCTATTGATATATACTATGCAAATAAAGATATAGCCATCATATAGGACTTCCTCGGCACATATACAACGTGCAATACAATGTCAGACAGTACCACTACAAATACAAAGTGCTAAGCGACGCAATGGGTAGTAGTTAGCGCGGATATTATGTATGTACGCGTACTTTCACAACGCACGAGCAGAAGGCGTAGTGTTCGTTACGTATACATGTCACAATTAGATGAACAAACAGCACTGGCTAGTAATTAACACGAGTACCGCGTACTTGCATATATGTATAAAGCACGAGTAAGTAATACAAAGCAGCGAGTGGAGACATTGTATGCTGGCAAGCAAGCGTGGTGCCTAATGCATAGCGCGAGTGTTACGTATGCGTACGTGTCCCCATATACTACAAGCAATGATCAGCAAGTCAACGTGAATAAAGTGATACAACGCGGCAAGCAAACGACGTGAATAAAGGACACGACATGAAATAATAGAAATACACGAGTGAGGGCAAGGGAGTGTCGCAAGCAAGTAGACAAGGGAGCAAGAAAGAGTGAACTGAATAGAGGATAGACCAGTATGAAAGACCCAGTGGGATATATGCCACGTTGATCGACAACGAATAAAGAACCAAATACTACACAGCGTGAAGAGCAACGTGTGCTTATGACAGAGTATACAGATTGGAGTGAGGCTGCCGACGAGTAGCGATACAAAATACGAGTACGCGACATACAATCAACGTATTCGACAAGTAGTCAGTGGCAAAGCGGCAGACTAGACGGGAACAAGACGACCGACCGAGAACAACACAAAGACAAGTAGTATACGCTTGCAGCTAAGCGTAGCCTGTATATGACTGTAACGAAGGTGGAGTAAGAGGAAAAGCATGAGTTGTAGTGGTGTATGTGTGGTCAGAAGACGAATAAAAGAATAAAAAGCAATAAACGAGAGAGTGTGTGTGTGCATTAGCGTGCATTATGTATTGATTGATAGGGATACAAACAACGAGTAACCATTAATGTTTGAAGGAACAACTTTATTATGTTCACTAAAGTAAAACTCAATTCATGAGTTTACATCTCCCAGAGGGAGAGGGGCTTGTTGGGCGCACTGGTAGCAATCACTTTGCCATCTGGCGAGGTGGCCAGATATGAGACACCATTGTCGTGTCCAGTTGCCATGCTGATTAAGTCCAGATCAGCATGACGTCCAATACGGTCACCCATCTCAGTGACAACGTCCGGTTGCATCAGCTCTGGATACTCCCAAAGCCGTATATCCCCCTCCTCGCATATATGTGTTGATAAGATGCCGCGGTTATGCGGTAACCAGGCCAAGTTGCTTACTTTAGAATTTGTTTCAACTGAGCTATAAATATAACCATCCGTTATGTTCCATAATCGAATTTTACCATCTCTCGAGTTACTACCGACTACTAGTAAGTCATCACGATGTGGTGACCAAGCGGCAGCTTTGATTGCATCACAACCATTATTCAAGTGACGAATAGGAAACGTCGAATATTTGTCCCAAAGCAATAAGTGGCCATTCATACTACCGCTAACTTGATAGGTATTTGCACGATTCCAGTGCAAACAACATACATCAGATGTATGCTCGAGGTACCGTTCTTCCTCAATATCGGGAGCTCTTATATCCCGCCGCATGATTCTTCCGCCATTTTTGCCACGTTCGCCTGAGTCTAGCACTGAGCCACACCATGTCATAGCGTATATTGGGTGCCCTGATCTGCCGTATGTACGCAGCACTCGCTCTTGATTTACGTCCCATACGTTAATAGTACCATTGGCTGTTGCAACAGCCAAGTATGGTCTCTACATAAAAGGAAAGTAAATGGATTAATAAATTTTGGTACAATTGACTAGAAGTGATTGCCACTTACTTCCTTCATCCAGCTTACACATGTAATTGGATTGTTTGCGCTTATATCATCCAATTTTATATCAGCACCGGTGGTAGTGTTCACTACGGTTAAGTGCTCGTTTGTTCCGACTGCTAACAAATTGATTGGTGACCAATCAATAGGATTAGAATAAAGGTGTTGAACTATGCTTGTTGCGTACGCTGGTGCGGTTAATTGTGATAAAAGACGTTCCACCGATCCATGAGTTTGTCGTTCCGTATCAAATCTATACGGTTTAATTATACTAGATATTGTCGCCAACATTCTAGAGAAGTCACTTCGGTGGAATTGTGATGATGGCGGTGACGATGCCGCTATATGTTGAAAATCATTATCTTCTAATAACGTCGTTTCGTCGAATGTTGGCTCTGTGTTGGTGGTGGTAGTGGTGGTAGTGGTAGTAGTAGTGGTGCCAGTGCTGGTAGTGGTAGCAGTAGTGGTGGTAGTGGTAGTGCCAGCGGTAGCAGTAGTGGTAGTAGTAGTGGTAGATGTTGCTGCTCTGTCACTCCGTAATCGGCGTGCCATAGCTCGGGTGACTACTCCACTATGGCTGCTAAGATTTGAAGTAGTCATACTGTTTACCGCTAATATGAAATATACAGTGTATAAACAGGAAGATTTAAGGACGCAAAGCTTAAAACTTGAGAAAGCTGCGACTTCTAGACCGATAGCAAACAACGCGTGTCTCGATCAGCGGTAGCAAGTACAAACTGCTATTGCAGTAGTAGCAGCAGTAGAAACACGTAATCGCTAAGATATAAAGTGAACAGAGGTTATTGACGAAGGTTATGGAGGATATACAGGAAAGGAAAAGTACTGCGCTCATAATATTTACAAAGCGAGCGAGAAGAATAGAAGAATAAACGTAATGGACAATATCGCAAAGATGTATACAAAATATACGATGTTAAGGAAAGGTAGTTCGAGTATATGTTTTGCAAAGCGGATAGCATTCGTATACTACACGGTATGCTTTGTATTGTATTTTTATATTTGCTTATTGCTACTTGCAAGTACATCGCATGTGAACATCAAACCATACTGATACGCTTGTATCGTCACGAATGCTATAAGGTAGACGATTGCTATCGCTATCACTGAAACATTTATTACCAAATACTGAAGTTTGTATAACCTAAATGGCCAATGATGACGGCATCATAGCACTCACTACATAGTGAGCTATTTAATGACTCACACCACTTCTCTTCACACCACTTCTATTTACTCTTCGCTTCTCTTCTTCTTCTCTTCTTCTTCTCTTCTTTGTCATTCAAATGTGCTATTTATTCTTTTGTTGTTTAAACATACACATAGTAAAATAGGTCAGTGCTCTGTAAACTGTTTGCGTGTAGCGTAGCGCTGAGTGTGGTAATGAGCGTAGTTGACTTTTTTCAACTCAGTGTAATATCGATACCTGTAACGGGTGTCGGCCTTCTACGCTACTTGCTTGCGGACATTCATATACTTGTATAATATGAAGCTACTGCAAAACAATGGAGGGAATAAATGAACTTAACTAGCCAGTAAAGATACGTAGTGTGGAGGGATGGAGATACCTCCATTGTTCTACAGGTCATTCAGTTGTAATGTAGCCGGGTAGCCTCTCTATTATATGAATATTATGGAGTGTATCGGTTTGCAAATACTTGAATACATATCTTTATTCTATGTTGATATGTGTTTAAGTAATTTGCCATCATAATATCATGTAAGTTATGCTTTGCCGTGATATTTGATCATCATGTTGCTGCTTCAGGGAGAAGGGCCTAGTTTACTTGGTATTATGGTGACTGCCCTTATTTAATGATATGTTTTTGTGTATGTTTAATCACTCTTTATTTGCGCTATCCTATCGCATTCTAATTGTACTTTTATTCATATCTCCATATCCCAATCCCTTTATTTATTATGTTATGTCCCATTAGCACCAATACATTTTGTATAAACGTGCTAATTTACTGATCCCATCGTATGTGCTTCAGTTGATATGCCATGAACCGCTACGGAAGTAGCAGCATCGTCTATGGCGGTGATGCTTAGCCAGCATCACCATCATACTGTCGATGTGGTGTATGGCCATTTGCAATGAATGGACCATATGCCCGCTCTTCCATAGTGTCTACTGCCGAATGTTATCACACTAACATTCAGCAGTATAGTGGTATATTGTCGTAAGGCTATCCAGCTGACTCAGCATTGCATGTCCGCTCCATAAAAAAGGCTATGGCTACGGCTGCGGATATGATGGGGACATAACATATCTTAACACTTTATTGTAATCCATTCATTCATTCATACATATTAATACCAGGTAAGTTCGTTTATTACAATACAATAACAATATTACAATTAGAACATCCAACTGTCAACGATATTGACTGCATACTATTTCCATTCTATTCGGTAAGTTGTCATTTCTATTCATTGTTAATACAAGTGACAACATCCAGACAATATGTACTAATTCCCATTCTAAATGTCAATCAACTAATATTCAACAACAGCGACAACATACCGGAATAATCAACCATGCCAATGCTTATTGCCAACACTCATTGCCATCCATCATTGACAAGTATCCACTAGCAATATTAATAAACATGAATCAATTTGATCTATATCGGCGTGCACCTTTTACTCTTATCACTCTTTTCCGTCATCTGTTTGTATGCCACCATTACGTCATGCTTTTATTTGTATTTTATTTGTTTACTGCCATCTACATACTCTATTTACCACATACAAGCATACATTGTTTCTTCGAATAAGCTGGCATATGTGTTCATGCACCCTTCCTTGCTCATTCCTTGCTCCTTCGTGACAAGTCAGTCATTCTATTAGTTACTGCTTGTTTATTACATTGTTTATCGTGTATTCACTTTGCTCACTCGTTGCTTTCTACGCAAGCAATCGTAAGCATTATGATCATAACTTATCTATCATACTAGTTTATTACTACTTGTAAGTACATGACATGGCAATATCCAACTATACTCGTACACTTGTATCATCTACCTTATAGAATTGATGATGATAGTTATTGTTATCAATAAATGATCCATTACTAATACTGAATTGTTATTATTATTATGCTGTGTCAATTGGCATTTCTACGATGATAATAATGGTGATAACAATTGTGTAAATCTACTTATTAATAAGCACAATAGTTAAATGCTAACTGCGCAAATTGGATGGAAAAACATTGTATAAAGTGAATTCTCTTATTTGTTGTTTACACTTGTTTGTTCAATTCCTTCCTTCCTTCCTTCCTTGCTACTCGTTGTAATCATGCAGAATCCCGCTCTGGATTCGGGTAATCTTGTCTCGTTAACGGGAAAGGAGTGCCGTATTGATACGCGTAAATTTACTGGTGCTTGTCGAAGTGTTGATGAATTTGAGAAACTAAATCGTGTAGGTGAAGGCACCTACGGTATCGTCTAGTAAGTGGTAACCTTCCTCTAGACGAATAGACAGGCTAATATAGAGTGTAAACTAGTCGGGTACGCGATCGACGAACTAATAGCATCCTGGCGTTAAAGCGTATTCGTATGGAGCATGAAAGTGACGGATTACCACTTAGTAGTCTACGTGAAATTGCCCTACTTAAACGGCTTAACCACGTGAATGTAGTACGTGTACAGGATGTAGTCGTTGGGCGTGGTCTAGAGAATATATTCATGGTCATGGAATACTGCGAACAAGTACGTAATGATAGTAAGAGTAAACACGACGATATTTATTGAATATATGTATGTATGTATGTATGTATGTATAGGATCTGGCCACTTTGTTAGATAATATGAAAACACCTTATTCCCTATCTGATGGTAAGCAATTCGTAATAACTAGCATTAGCATCGAGGAATAATGTACTAATGTACTGCGTGTATATGTTTGAATGTTTATATAGTGAAATGTTTGGTGCAACAACTATTACGCGGATTAGCCTACTGCCATCATCATGGCGTTGTCCACCGGTAATTATAGGCGATCTGGACTATAAACGTCATACTCTATGATAATATGTTTGTATTGCTAGCGATCTGAAAGCGTCGAATCTACTACTTACCGCACAAGGTATCCTAAAAATAGGTAAGCAATAATAATAGACTAGCATCAATAGAATGCGATATTGATATTGCTATTTGTTTACTATACAATTAGCGGATTTCGGTCTTGCTCGAGCATTCAATAGACGTCCCAAACGTCCAATGACCCCTCGTGTTGTCACTCTATGGTATCGTGCTCCTGAACTACTCTTTGGTGATCCTAACTACTCGGCACCCATTGATTTATGGTAAGATAATAACAATGCTCATCAAATATACCTACTATGTATATAATGCTGATCTATCCAATGTACAGGTCTGTTGGCTGTATACTCGGTGAACTATTACGGCATCAACCATTACTGGCGGGTAGTGTGGAGCAAGAGCAAATCATCCTCATAATACGATTACTCGGCACACCACATAATGGTATATGGCCCGAGTTCTCGCGACTTCCCTTGGCCAAATCATTCCAACTGCCCTATCAGCCGTAAGTGTATGGCGATTGCTTAACTGATTGCTACATCTAATACAATAATTGATATCATTCTTAGTAATGACACATTGAAATCGGCCTTTCCCGGTGTATCCGGTAATACGATTGATCTACTGCATGGTTTATTACGCTACGATCCATCACGTCGACTTTCCGTGCAACAAGCGTTGTCTCATCCATATTTCCGCGAATCACCACTTCGTACGTCATCATTTCGTGTCAATATAGTAAACATTTCTAACTAATAACATTATTTGTTCAATTAGCGAGTCATCCCTCGATGTTACCCACTCATCCAGAATTCCGTAATATCGCCACATCATCCTCTGCTTCAACTGCATCCTCTCAAGCGTATGTAGTAGATTATTTACACTAATACAATGAATACCCTCTACTAACTTTACTGTTATTACAGGAGATCATTAAAAGCACAAGACATTAAATAGTCGAGTATTAATCATGAATACAATTGCATATCATCACATTATCATCATTACTATTACTAAACTATAATAAAATACTAATAGCTAAATAGAAACAATGATTATTATACAAATGATGATGATTTGTACTAATTATGTTGTTGAAAGAATTGCGCAGTACGACGAATACTATCACCAAACTGCGAACAATTCACTAATCGATCACGAATCCATGCTGGTAAACATTGTCGTATACGCTCATTACTAGTGTAGCGATGATCTAATAAAGCAATAACTGCATAGTCATTACGATGTCTAATAGCTCGACCTAAATAAGAGTAAATTACAACATTCAGTTACCATTCAATTTGTACACGTACCAATGGATTGATTAACTGCTCTCATACAAATGGATTCGTAGTATTTCATTCCCTTTTCATTTAGTTTAATACCATTCTCTGTCTTTTCCTATAATTGATTGTATTAGTTAATTACGTTGTAATACATATGAAATGAACAATATGCGTATTACTTACCTCGATACCATTAATAAATCGTAATTGTTCCTGTAGTTCTGGTGATGTTAAATTAGGGAATGGTAACCCGAACATGACTACTCCTCTACATGCAATGCTATCGTTTTAGTGTAGTGCGCTTTCGCTTTACAATTAGATAGCTTACCGGCCTAATCGATCAGAAAAGTTGATGCCCTCACTCATCTTACCGCCCACAACACAGAATAATACGGCACCATTGTAGTCATTCTAGATCATATAGCTGACATGTTAATATCCCAATTTTATCAATGAACTAGATTCAAATCATTACCGGTGTATCAATGGCTGTTGTGTATAGTCGCCAAAGATGATCGATCTTTTCTGCTTGTCGTGGTTCAACAAATATCTAACAATTTGTATATCATTATCAATCAATGAATCAAGTGCAATAAAATAAGCGACGAGTATTATACCTGTTTTCGTTTAGCCAACCTTGCTAATAAACCAGTGCTACTCCAGTGTTGATAAATAGAATCTAGATAGCCGTAGGATGAAAAGAAACACACAACACCATCCGGTATGATTCGACATAGATTAACAAGTGCTTGTCCTAGACTATCCATCTAATAATGATAATAATTATGATAATATACACATTAGTATGAGAGTATATTATCATAGTCATTGATGCCTAGTATCCACCTGTTCTTTATCTTGTCTATGTGCATATGTCAACTCGAATGTTTTTCCCGTAGGTCCCTGACTAATAGCAAGTGCTAGTAATGATTCAGGTGGCACGATATGTCCACAACTAAAGTGAACGCGTTGCTCCATCGGCAAATACGGGAATAGTCGATTTACTAGTTCATCAATGGGTGACATCGTGCCACCAGCTAATATGATAGCGCGTGCCTCCTCTACCGTAGATTTGAATGATTTAGATGGATCTAATAGTAGATATTTCAATTCGACTAGTTCAGTTTGACGATCTGTCAATGATGTTTGCACTAGTACACGTCCATCTTCATCTGCATTAATCAACGAGACGAGAAATAGTTCAATCTGATGTATCCAACTTGCCGAGTAAATCGATGCTAATTAATGTAACATATCATTAATAATAGTAGAGTAGAGTACACAAAGTAATTACTTACCATTACTATTATTACTAGTAGTATCATCATTCACTGAATGATTCTTTTGGTGTTCTACAAATCCATAAAGCTAATATGATCGTGTATTACACATCAGTCTCATTTATCATTAAGCAGTAATAATAGATCATTGTACACCCACTTTACGTGCAATATGACTCTTTTGCATAAATTGTTGTAGCTCTAGCATATTAATGTCATCAACATTCAGTTTATGTAGGAATTCATTTGCTCTATAACAACAAGTAGATTTGGCTAATGCAGATCGACTAGTATGTTGTGTTGATCTTGTTGTCATGGATTGGTTGTAGTTACGTGTAAATACATTGAGTGCCTTAAGCACTACTAGTAACTCTCGTACTCGTACAGCATTATTGCTTGACAATCGATTCTTATATCGTTCAAGATAGGCTGACAATTGACGTAGTGTTGTCTCAATTTGTAAATGAGAAACAACCACTGTATGAATTTGCGTAAGTGTGTCCACTAGACTAATCGGATATTAGTCAATATTTACCAATTGATATAGTATAGCTTACTTGTGTGCCTCATCTATAATAACTACATGACCCTTGAGTGATATACCCATTGATTGACGTGCCGATGGTTGTAATAATAATTGATAGGGCAATGTAATCAACTAATATACGAGAGAGTTGAATGAGATGATGTGTATATTACTTTACTAATTCATTGCTTACCTGACATTCAGGAATACTTTGTCGTACTCCAAAGTATGGACATGCTTTTAATTCACGTCCTAATTGTGTTAACTCTTCAATATCATGTATAGCATCCTATAGATGACATAGTAATCTATTAGATTAACATTCCCGTATATATGTATATGTATATGTATATAGATAAATATATATATACCTGTAGATGATTAGTAAATGATTGATAGATATCACTATGTGGTTGATCATAATAGGGACATTTGTCTTTTACACCTAGTATACTAATTAGTTACATGTTCACAATACTTTTATATTACTATTGCTTACCTTTAGTCCGTAATTCTAAGCATCGATCATTGATTCTTGCCACTGAAGAAAGTGAACGAACAGCCGGATTAATACACAATGATTGACGTGATCCTAATGATACACATTGAATCTGTGAGGCATATTTTGTTTTACGTAGTTCCTCTACAAATTGTGCTAATTGTGAATGTGTACGTGAACAGTAGAATATCTATAATTCATTATTGTTATTAACTAACTAACTAACTAGTAGGAGACAAGCTAGCTATTACCTTTGTAACATCGGTTGCTAATGCTTGTTGTACTTGTTTGATCGATGATGCTGATAGTATTGCTTCATCATGAGCATCCAATCTAGATAATTTAACTAATTAGCAAGTAGAACAGATATACATATATAGTACTTGTTTATACTTACTGTGCCATAAGTGAACGTACATCATTAGTTAAATACGTGTCATGCTCATGTTGTTCATTAGATTCAGTATTATTCTTATTCTTGTTGTTGTCATTAACATCATCTAATAGGAAATCAGATTCCGTTGATAATGCTACTGTTCTATTATCATGTTCTTTTGTATTCGTTTTCTACTCATATTCATATTCATATTAATATCTATTACTGCTCTATTATATTAATAACTATTACCTGACGTTTCATTGTAGATGATGGATTACTGTAAGATTCGCGATGATTGATGCTACGTGCTTTTGCTCTAGCTTGTTGTGCGGCTATTCGTTTTGCTTCTCTTGCCTCTCGAATTTCTGCTTGTTCTCGACGCCATCGATCAATTTGATGTTGAATAATCCAGTCTGGTTCTATAATCATTATGGTTACTCGCTATTCATTACTAGCTATTATCTACTCGTTGTTACCATCACTATTAGTGGCTTGTAATTGTTGTCGTAATTGAGCTTCATGCTGCTGATCATTACGTGTATTGTTATCGTGTATCCAGCGTAAAGCACCGCATAACAGACTAAGTGATTTACCCTACAATTGTTTTAGTATACAGTCGTTGCTATGTTTGACGCGAGAGAGGGAAATGCAACTTACAGTGCCAGTGGGACTTTCGAATATACCAACTTTACCCTCCTCTAGTGTTGTATATAAGTGACGCATAAAGTCAAGTTGAATATCATAAGGAGGAAACGGGAACTGGTAGGCGTCGACTGAATCAGGCGCGGACAACACGAATGACGTTGTCTCATTTGACGTAGACTCATCTTGTAACATGTTGGTAGAAATAGTCATAAAATGATAGCGAGAAAATGAAATGAAAGAGAGAAATAAAAATGAATAAAAATACGCGTCCATATTTCATCATTGATTACTTTTACGCGTGTTCATATAAAGCTTATGCTATTTATTAGATACTCCAAATAGCAACAACAAATACTACTATTGTAATTGACAAATAACTTATAGTTATTGCAAATATAGATTTACCACTTAATTAGGTCCCTAGGTTGAGGGCGTATTTTATAGTTGACTACTAGTGCTACCCGCATTATATTGTGAACATAATTCAATTGTTGATCTTGTGGTTTCGGATTTGCATTGCTGTATATCCCGGGTAGTTGATGGTATCTTCGCATTACCATTGATTGCTCATAGATTTGATCGAGTATCTGTTTCGGTGCTAGTAGTTTATAGATAATAATGCCAATGGCCCATGAATCCAATGCATAGGGGTGCCGTCTCTTTCGTACTTCAAAGTGGAATTGCTCAGGTGGACTATAAGCATTACCTACAGCTGATTTATCAATGTCATCTGGATCTAGTTCATTCGCTGTACTGATATCCTTATTATCAGCTAAATCTTGAGCGTCAGGATTGTCATTGATTCGAAGTGGTGCATTCTTGGATAGTTTAGCTTTTGGCTGGGGTTTTGGCATTACTTGGTCAATATCTTGAGCGTCAGGATTGTCATTGATTCGAAGTGGTGCATTCTTGGGTAGTTTAGCTTTTGGCTGGGGTTTCGGTATTACTTGCTCAATATTCTTAACTAGGTATATATTTGCGTAATTAAGATCAATAAATACGCGTGGTCGGTTGTGCTTTTCAGCGATACAGACATCTATAGATAATACACATTAGTATTGATCATACAATTGTTAACATATTTAAAAACAGTTATACTTACCATCACCGGTTAGTAGATGATAGGAAATACCAATTCTATTCAGATACGCAATACCTATAGAATGAATAGTAATTAATACATATATCTGTAATACTACTAATTGGGAAAGTAATCAATAATCCTATACAAATGACGATTGGCATACCTTTAATCATTTGAGTAATTGCTTGCGCTATATTAGTAGGGTATCCTTGCTTTAGCATTTCTTGAGCGTATACTGGCAGTTTCATTTCACATCTTCCTCTCGATAACACGTAGCAAGTTCTCGATCTACCCAGTTTAAATTGATGAATCGGTCGTAACACGTATTTTCGTCCTTCTATAACTTTGTCCTTTGGCGGTCGTTGTTGTCCTGCAAGCTTCTTATTCACTTGTTCCTTGGCAAGTTTCGCTTTGAGTTTTTCATCAGCGGCCTTTTTAATTATCGCTTGCTCTGCATCGAACAACGTCTATAAAGAAGAGTAACACAATATCGAATGATTAGATATCATCATTACTTTTCGCTATTAACTCACCTTATACGCATCATAAAGACTTTGAGTCATTTTCCCTTCCACATGACATGTCAATCGTGCTATTTCATTGTTATAAAGCACTTTTGGATAATACTGATATGGAATATTATTCTCATTCTCAAAAATAACTAAATTTGGCTGTTGAAACATTGGATCCTCAACAATTGTTCTATGCGGATAGCGTACTTTTGCTTTAACTGAAGATTAGATAATTCTATTAATCATTCGTAATGTTAAAAGCAACGAGGTAGCACTTACACTCGAGCAACGTTGATGAACCAGCACCTGGATGTGCATCAACCAAAAGAGAGGCAAGTATTGATGCAAAAACGATAATGGGCAACATTGTAATCAGTCTAGTAGGAGCGTTAAACGACATGACAAATAGGACGAAGAAGGAAAGTTGTTATAAAAAATGAGACAATGAACGGAAAATACAAATGCTTTTATAGCTTTTTATTTTTGGCAATGCACAATTTACTGAGCCACATGGTCTACCATATTTGGTAACTAATCATGTCAACTGATTTCTAAATAGGATGATGACACATGGTTGAATTAAAAATAATCTACACGATGTAGATCATCCTTATCATTAATACATTATGAAGTTGTAATACACAATTGTATCAAAATAGTCAAGGCACTAATAATGTATAAGATCGTACTATATACAATCATTATAAGATGAGATAGTGTTCGAGTAAGTATATACACTAATGAATACGCATATTTTGAATTTATTAATCTCTTGTTCGTTTCGATCGTTCACCATTACTATAATGTCAAGTTAGTAAGAGTGAATGTACATTTTGTTCGAATAAACAATAATGATCTAATACTTACGATGATGATGCTGCATCTTCTAGACCTCGTTTGCCATGTTTCGCTTCACTAAGGAATTTGTCGACACCGAATGGATCTAATTGCGGAGCAGTTCTCTCCTTCTCAAATTGTACTGGACCATCACGTCTCTGAAACAAACAGTATACACATACAGAGAGAGTTAATTATTATTATCAAGTGACTTGTCTCATTGTTTACTTACGCCTGATTCCATGGTTTCCCTTGATGCACCTAATCCTGCAGCATTGAATCGCTCATTACCTAGCATGCGTCCAATCTCTTCCGCATTACCACCGCCATATTGCTCATCATCTTGACCAACACTAGGTCTATAAATACTGGCATTGGCTGTACCGCGGAATAATGGCTTGTCATAAACATCATAGGAGTCGTCACCACGAAATCCGGAATCAATACCGGCTGACTGGTTATACAATCGTTGATCGAACATGCTTTCCTTTGATACGGTCGGTTTGGCTAAGCCAAGAGCAATCTTTTCAGATATATCACGTCCTTGTTCTCTATAACATCGAAGAATAACAGTTATCATGATTAATAAGGAGGTAGATACTACGTTTAGGTACACTTCTTACCTGGCCAGATGTTTAGCGCGTTGTTCAGCGCCCATACGTGAGAGGCGATTATCACGCTCGCGTTCGCGTGCTCGTTCTTTACGTAGTGCTTCACGCTCTTGGAAATCTACCGCTTCTCTGTCTTCTTCGTCGGATTCCTCGTTCGCTGCTTCTTTACCATGACCTGCACCACCACGCATAGCTTCAGCGCTATTATATTAAGAAAAAGAGCAAATCAGTACGTTGTGTTATGCTAATCACGTCATAGATAAACTTCTTACCGTTCTTCACGTGCACGCTGTGCCAATAAACGCAAGTTCTCCTCTTTGGCCAGCTTCTCTTTCTGTGCCAATGCTTGCTGCATCTTGCCGCGTAGTCGAATCTCCTCGCGAGCATGTCGTTCAGCGGCAGTAAGTGCTTCGGCGAAATTGGCAAAGTTATCATTGATGGTTACTTCCTGTAGACCACGTCCATCAGCCGCTAATCGTTTGTCCAAGGCAATGGTGAAACCCTTGGGATTCTTCCAGTTGGACACACATGGCGGAATCACCCATTCCTTCTGTTGTTCCGCTGTTAATTTGCGTGGCGGTGAATGCAATACTGGTGGTGGTGGTGAGGGTGGTGCTATATATACATGTATCATAAAATATCTGGTTAGTAATTACATTTACCATACACGAAATGTATTCCTCTCGTTACCTTGTGGCACTTTAGTATGTTTGAACTTTGGTGGCATCATTGGATCTACCGGCATTTCCGACATACGAATAATACGTTGTTTGGCACCGGAACCCTGACTATCAGCCTGTTGACCGGGTGTGTATCGAATGTAGGTGGGCTCCTTCTTGTCCACTACTACATTCTTTGGTTTAGCGGCGGATATCTTGCCTAAATACAACGATGCTCATCAGTAATTGTACATTACTTGTATACACATGTCAAGATTACCAACCTGTAATAATCTTTTCTAATGCCTCCCTTGTACGATCCGTGGTCTTTTGAATCTCTTCATCATCAGGCATGTCTAATGACACCTCACCAGCATCGACTCTATTCCTTAACGGTACTAGATCCTTATACTGCGACTGCACTATACGGCTCTTATCGTGTCCCTGTCGTACTACCGCATCATAGCGAATGTTGCCTTCGGCATCCACTTGAAGTGCGAGTGTCTTACCAGTAGCATCCTAATTCAACCAGTAATAAACCATTGTTTAGCATGTCTATTACTATGCAATACTATTTGTATATCGACACTCACCTTCTTACGTCCCATACCTAGTGGATACTGAGGAATATGAATCTCGGGAAAGGCACCACCATCACCGAAATCTGCTTCGGCACGGGGTAGATAGTTTTGACGTTGGCCATAGGGCGGTATATTCTTTGCATTGTTGCTGCTTACAAGAGTTATCGCCGTTGATAGAACAGACGATGCGTCCGAGACTGACTCAGATCGTGCTGTTGCTGTTGTTGTTGTTGTTGTTGTTAATGTTGGCGATTCAGTAACATGTACTGGCTTAGGCAAAGCACTATGTTTAGAGTATTGCTAATTAGCAACAGATATTCATCGCTTAACGCATGCACTTGAGCGTTACTTACTCGTACAGACCAGACATATTGACCGATGACAATATATATATGTGTGTATATATTGGTGAGCTAAATAGTGATAATAATGTACCTGAAGAAGAATAAGAAGAATAGATGAGCTGCCTATTTTTACAACAGGAATGGGAAAAAAGAAAATAATAGTGGTTTTGTTTATGAACACGAAATGATATCATAAAACACAAGTGTCATAGTCATAATAGATCTTCGTTATTTCCTTAGAAATGATTGTTATTCGTAGTATATTAGTAATGCTATATGTAGATATACAAGCTGTAGAGCTGTTAAATGATCGATACTAGATGGGTAATCATACAAGTTGAAGAATACAGCGTGACGTTTGGATACATCAATTCACGTCCCATTACTATTCTCATTGGTATGTTACTCTAGACTTGTACGACTATACCTAGTATATCATGCTTTATCGAATGACATGGACAGGAATGAAAGCATGTTGTATCCACGCTGTATGTTTATCTACTACGTAAAGCACGCAACATACTATGAAGTATTCGTGATGTTCTACGAGCAGAATGGTGCATTGACCTACATCCTTCCTTAGGGGAATGGCACATGCTTTCAAGTATGCTTCCACAACCTGCACTATTGATACCATTGTACTGTCAGCTTGCATTATTGGTCTGCTGGCCTCCTCCCCAAATGTCAGTCGAATAGACGACTAGATAACGAGCAACGATGGTGGAAAAAACGCAAGCAATATTTCAAGCTAGAGCCATTGTTCTCATGCGGCGACTTGGCTTTTATATATATTGTTGCCGCACGTTTGGAAACCAGTTTCCTCTTTAATCCCCTCGTTATCATATATTATTTTATTGTTAATATATATATATATATATTAATTACTACAGGAATGGAGAATAATATTACTATATCTTTTGTATATAATGAATTACGTCAACTGAAACTACCGAGTAATATGACCCTATTGGAATTTCAAATCCAATCAGCAAACATAAGCGATGCCCGTATTCGCTTCGATAGCAGTAACATGCAATCATTTGTGAATGTTATACTATTATACGCGTTCCTTGGAAATACGTGGGAAGCGATTAAACTACTACAGTTACGACCATTAAACAAGTGCTACTGGTGTTGCTTCATACAAGCATTCTTTGGCGTAATAATGGGAGTGGGTATGGAAATATCAATTCTTAGCAGCAACACTATTACTTGTCGTGCAGTTAACTGGATAAGTATCGTTGGGTTGGCCACGTCCAGTATGTGCACGGTATATGTTTGTTAGCAAAGGCTTATGCAATGCAAATGCGTAGTAAGCGGTTATTATGGTTTGGCATCCTATGCATACCACTTCCAACTATAGCCATTTGGGGAATTGCTTTCAATGAGGACATATACTATTCAGTGGAGGGTGCTTGTATGATAGATTATCCTGAGTGGGTTCCAATTGTCCGTGGCTGCATAGAAGTGTTTGTCAACGGTGTATTCTCGTATATATTCCTCGTGCCGTCATAAAGCAGTATCAAACATTCGGTAGCAATTGCTGGGATAAACTTAAATGTGATGGCCTGTTTTACCTGTTGGGTGCGGCCATTTCCAGTATCGTATGCGCATTAATATCGGTTTCTCGATTATTTGGACCAGTTAGCGATTTTATCTTTCTTATTGATTGTAAATATAATACAAGCTATATGTTCTAACGATATCTGCTAATCTATAATATCAATCTAGGGATATTAGTATCGACATTACTTATTCGTCAGCATCAAAACATACGCACGGTACTTCAGGAGAATCAGCCTAAAACGCGACATTTTACATATTGGTATGTGTAATATGTAACTGTACGTATTTAGTCATCCTTCTTGCTATATTTGACGCTGACTACCTTCCATTAGTTATAGAGCATAATCAATTTTAATAAACATGAATAATTTAATACAATCATTTTTACAGTGATTGTAATGGTAATCCAAAAGAACAATGCTCATTAGTTTATGTATCACTAAAAATAGGTAATCGTATGTCGGTATGCGTCAATTTACAACGTATCATTTATCGAATGATATAGTGAAGAATGAGAGCATGCTGGATTCATGCCGTTTGTTTACCTGTTACGTAAAACATGCTACATTCTATAAATAAAATGCTCGTGATATTCTATGGGCAGAATGTTGCATTGTTTTCTACTGAAATGGCACATGCTTCCAACCATGCTTCGACAACGTGTAGTATCGATACTGGTGTGCTCCCAACTCGTATTAGCTGATCCTTGGTTTCCACCCCAGCTGTCAAACAAAATGACCACTAATGAACGAGCAACGATGATAGAGGTAAGCAAGCAGGTTTCCTGCTAGAGGCCTTTGTTTTTGTGCAGATACTTGCCTCTCTGTATATATTGTTGTTGCACATTTGCAAATCGATTCCTCTTCAATCACCTCGTTATCATATACTATTTACTGCTAATACACACCAATTATACGGGAATGGAGGCAAATACTACCAATTTATCTTCTATTTACAATGAATTACATCAACTAAAACTACCGAGTAATATAACCGTACTAGACTTTCAAAGTCAATCAACAACATAAATGATGCTCGTATTGTTTAAGTAGTAATGGCAAACAAGTGGTAGTCAGTATCATGGTATCATGCATATTCATTAGAAATACGTGGAAAGCGATTAAATTACTACAGTTACGACCATCAAACAAGAGCTACTGGTGCTGCTTCATACAAGCATTCTTTGGTGTAATAGCGGAAGTATGTGTAGCAATATCGATTCTTAGTGGTAGCATTACCTGCCATACACTGGGGTGGATAATGCTCGCCGGATTGGCTATATCCAGTATTTGTACAGTTATATGCCTGCTAGCGAAGGCTTACGTGGTACAGATGCGCAGTAAGCATGTCTATGGTTCGGTATTGTTTGTATACCGCTGCCAACTATTGCTCTCTGGGGAGTAGTGGTTAACGGGGACATCTATTTTACAGGCGACGGTATCTGCATGATTACCGTCCCTGATTGGATTCCAATCGTTCGTGTCTGCATAGAAGTATTTACCAACGGTGTATTCTCGTGCATATTCCTTCGTGCTGTCATAAACATACCGTGTATTGGCAGCAATTGCTGGAGTAAGCTCAAGTCTGATGGCCTGCTTTACATGTTATGTGTGGCCGTTTCAAACATCGTATGGCTGTGATAATAGTTTCTCAGCTATTTGGTCCAATAAGCGAAATAATATTTTTTGTCGATTGTAAGTATAATACAAACTATATGTAGCAATAACAACATCGGCTAACCTGTAATGATAATCTAGGGATTATAACATCGACGTTACTTCTCCATCAATATCAAAATATGTACACGGTACTCAAGGATAATCGACCTAAAACACGGCGATTTACATATTGGCAAGAGTAACGAGTAGTCGTATACATTGTAATCCTATCTTAACATGTGTCGACGTTGGCTACTTCTATTAACTATAGAATACAATCAATCTAATAAACATGAATAATCTAATAGCAAGTCATTGATATTTAATGTAAGCACGAATGAAGGAAGATGATTAGAAAGTGATTAATTTGTGTAAACATTTATAATTGTGAAATAACCGCGGTTTTTACTTTTTTCCTCCTCTATTTGCTCCACGAATCCCATTTGTTTTTTCTTGATCGCCATGCCTTTCTACGAACTTGTATGCATTGCACGCGGTCGACTTCCAAAGGTAACTTGCACTATATCGTATACTGTATATATATACGCACCGATCTAACAAGTGAATCATGTTTCTTGTTTGATTATTAATTTGTTTAGCAACACTTTAGTGAGCTATTGCGCACGAGTGCACGTTGCGTTTTAAACAATGGCGGTGTTGTACGCGGTTTCGTCAATCTCGGTGAGCGCGAGCTGCCCTATCGCATGAAGCGACATCAACTCTATCATACTCGTGGCTAGTAAGTAACGCTTACTGCTATTGCTAGTTTATTGAATGATAACCCATTATTACGATTGATACTAGCTACTGGTTGATGCACTTTGATGCCAATCCAGCTACCGTGAAAACACTAACCGAGAAACTACTCATTGATACACGCGTCATCCGACAGACAACAATTAAGCTGGGCGATAAACTAAAGGAAGTTATCACACGTCCTGATAAAACGCATATGATGTAATGGGCATCAAGCATTTAATAACAAATAAGAATAAGAATAATAAGAATCGCTTATAATAAGATCAAGGATGATAGCAGTAGTGCAATACGGGTAGATGTGATGTATTCTCTATATTATATGCATGTAGACAAGGGAACATACATGAATAGATAGATAGATAGATAGACGGGTAGATAGATGCGTGTAAATTGTTTAAACTTCAATATAAGATTACTGCTGCATCATAGGCCTGTAAACAGATGAATTTGTTAGACTATGCTGGATACAAGTAACGATGATAATAGTAATAATAACGAACTTACTTGTATTCGCGTAATACCATAGAAACACTCTCGCATGGAATCATACCAATATCAGTGACAATCAGATTCATAAGCGAGGGTGGTGTAACATCATAGGTCATGGAGAGTAGTTTAAGACGTGGATTATCCGCTACCGCTTGTAGTGGACTTCTCCTGGTGTATTCAACAATGTACTAGGACATCCTGTATGACATAGAATCATGTTGATTGTTAGTAATGGCTTATCATCACCATGATCATAATCATTGATTGCAACTTGCCTAGTTCATTCCATACGAATGAGTCCATCTGAACACGATCGGTGAATTTGTAAGTTTCACAACAGACAAGCACGGGTACTCGTCGTTCGTTGGCAGCCAGTGCCATTGATGCCGTACCCGCTCGGGATAACATGGCACCATTCGATAACATGGCGTGTGCACCCAGAAACACCTTAGTGGCCTGTGTAGAAGAGTTGTATTAGTACAAGATATCATTACACGTTTACTTCTTAATAACAATGTACACTTGCCTTCTCCATAGCAATGGATAGACCATTAAGCCATGAGTAGGTACATTCGATACCTGCATTATTCAGTGCAGATACTAGTCGTTTACCTATTCAATAGTTAGTACAAAAAGTACTCAATAGATATTATTGTTACTATTACCTTCTAATAAAGGACGTGAATCCACTACAATCACTTTGAACTGAATACCACTCTCCTTTGCTGCCAGTAACACTTGTTGTACTGCCGATGATCTAATTATTATTAATGTCATTGTTAATCAACTAGTTATTTCCAATGTAATATAACAGTGATACTTACCGTGCATAGGTTAAAATAACATCACCATCGTGAATCTTACGTACGGCATGTTCTACTATTTCCTCATCAGCTCGTAGAATACGCTCATTAATGAATGCATCAATACGACCGATAATGTGTTTTTTACTCTAATCCACAGTATTTCTTATTAATAACACGCGAACAATATATAGTCAGCAATAATGCATCGCAATCCTACCTCTTCATCGGATGTATCCACGTCTAGAATGGAGATCTCATACTTTAAATAACGAATGGCATTGCCCATGCTCACTGATAACGGGCGCATGCTTACTAGAAAGTTGATTTGCGGCGATAGATACGTTTGCAAATGACGAGATATATGCATATTAGGTGGTGTCTGGTAATCTCTAATAACCTAATCGTATGCAGGTATTTGTAAATGAATAATAACTAGTAGCATTGTACATGATCGGCCTACCTTCTTCAATGCACCAAGTAGTGCTACACATCGTGCATTACTACCGCAAATACGATGTTCGGCATAGGCTAGACCAAGTGCCAATATCGCTGGATGTACATCTTTATCCGCTTTATTCGTACTTCCCTTGGCAACATTTAGATGTGCCACCAACGATGGATACTCTTGATCAAGTGCATTACGCTTACTCTTTGTCGTACCAGTACCAGTACCAGTTGCTGCTGCTGCTGTTGCACTTGATGCGGTGGTCTTTGCAGACGATCCACCTGCTCCACTACCACCAGTGGATGTGACATTGGATGTGGAAGCACCACCACCACCAGTAGTTGAGGTTGTAGCTGCTTTCTTCGTCTTGTTACCCGCACCTTCTGGTGTATTGGCCGCCTTTTGCGCTGCTTTCTCTGCTCGTTGTCGCTCCTTTTCAACGAGTAGTAGTAGTAGTAGTAAGGGTGTTGCGTTATACAATATGTCAGCAGTAGTCAACTATATGGATCTCACACATTCTCACTCTCATTCTTTGATCTCGCCTATTTACTTGCCTGTAATTCACGTCGTTCCTTCTTTGTCATTTCTTTCATAGATTTCTTGGGTGGATTCTGCGTCGAGTGTGAAGCACCCGCGGGTGATAGCGTGTTTGATAATGACGAATCCATACTGCTTGTATGAGTAGAATGAACGAACGAACGAAAGCAAAACAATAGAATAAAAAAGTATTCATTCTATGATGATCTTCATCAACACATTATTGTTTCACAACAACAGCAACAACAATCATAACTACATTTGATATAAATAAACATTAAACATTAAGGGACGTCATTAGTTGTCATGATGGATTGTATTAAGCATGCTCTGAAACCGTTTTACTCGGTAACTCAACTCTTTCTCATTCATTCTACGTGATATTTGATATTGATAGTAAACTATGCTGAATAGGCAGAATATACGCTTTAGAGATCGTATCGATGCCGGTGAACAACTGGCCGATCATCTTAGCGAGCAATTAACGGGTATTGATGCCAATGATATTGTTGTATTGGCATTACCTCGTGGTGGTGTACCGGTAGCATCGGTTATTGCTAGACGATTTAACGCACCACTCGATCTATGTCTCGTACGTAAACTAGGTGTACCAGGGTGAGTAGAGCAACGATATCAGTAGTCATTCAATGTTGATTGATACTAAACATCATCATCATCATAATGAATAGACATGAAGAATTGGCATTTGGTGCCATTGCTGAGGGTGATTTTGTCGTTTATAATGAAGGTATTCGACAGACTGCCGATATTAGTGACACGATAGCACAAGAGATTAGAGAACATGAGGTAAATTGATAGAATAATGACATATAGCAATAGAATAATAGTAATAACAATGATTGTACGATGATAGTTGGCTGAAATGAATCGACGTCAGCATGTATATCGTCAGGGTCGATCAGCACCTGTGATCATTGACAAGATTGTTATTATCGTAGATGGTAAGTGCACATATTCCTATCTCGTAGATAAACGATATGCCTATTTAATAGTGCAATACTAATGGATATCATTCTAAAATAGATGGCAAGTAGTTTCTTCTTCTGTATTTAATTCAATTCATCTCATCGATTATATGTCATTTCATTATGTTTAGGTATTGCTACCGGTGCTACCATGCGTGTAGCTTGTCAGAGTGTACGATCAGGGTAATGTATACATAATAGAATAGCAACATATCTCTGCATACACTAACAGCATGATGATCAATATGATATAGACATCCTAAGCGATTGATTGTTGCCGCTCCTGTTGGTGCACCGGAAAGTTGTCATGCAATGACAAAGGTGGCCGATCAAGTGATTTGTCTATCGCAGCCTACATATCTCAGTTGTATTGGTAAGTATAAGTACTAGATGAGATATTTGCTATTACATATGAAGCAATGAAGCTAACAACCCTACAATCACTTCTTATCGTAGGTCGTTTCTATGATGATTTCACTCAGGTAATTATTATACTTTTAATAGGATAACCGTGGATAATTATTAATAGCAAAATACATCGACGACCATTTACATAGACGACGGATGGTCAAGTGTGGAATTACTGGCGGCTGCTCATGTTCGACATGCAGCTCATGTTTCCAGTGTATCGAATCATTCATTGTAAATAGCGCGAATAATACATAGTAATAAAATAGCGAAATAGTAATTGCACTGCATGTGTTCTTGTTCCACTATGTTGATGTCGAATTACTAGCATTGCCATTTCATGTTGATCACTAAGACTCTGCGTAATCTCGCTATTACCCGTTAATTGATTAACAATCCAGTCGAGTCCCTCGTATAATCCCTCGCCTTTCGTGGCAGAACATGCCTAAATCATTGTCAAATATTCAGTGTTACACGTAATTAACATACGATCCACGACAACTTACTTGAATCTGCCAGGGATGATCTTTAAGACTGGTAAGATCCAGTGCTTCTGACACTTGTGCGGCCGTCAATGCGCCGTCTAGATCTTGTTTATTGGCGAATACAAGGATACACGCTCCGTGTGCATTCTAACATATACCATTATCATTATAACGTTACATTAGTATATAGGTGTTACTAGGCTGTATTGTTTAGTATACGTCATTCATTCATTCATTCTACTCACCTCTTGTGCTACAAGTCGATGCAGTTCATCTCGTACGATTGGTATACGTTTCTTATCCACACTATCCACCACCATAACGATAGCCTGTATAGAAAGAGAAATAAGACTAGTCAGTATTAAGCGTACTACTATTTGTACTCCTCATGTAGCGTATGCATGATACGACGTGTGCACGTACACCGGCATTATCAAAATAGTTCACCCATGAACTACGTAGTGATTCTTGACCTCCGAGATCCCACATAATAAATTGAATATTCTTATACGTGATTTCCTATAGGATATATCGTCGTGTATGTTTAGCGTTTGTATTTATATTCGCGACTAGTCTCTCTCCTACCTCTACATTACCACCAATAGTCGGTGATGTAGTAACTGTTTGTTTGAGTAGTCTATAGGTCATACACACACATACACGCATACTTGTTAGTAGTGTTACTAGTCAATCATACTCGAATTGCTCCTACATACAAACGATAGAGTAGGGTGGTTTTACCGGCATTATCAAGCCCAATAATGATAATCTTGTGTTTCTGGCCACTATACCATAGACGCCATAGCTTTGCCAGCATAATACCCATGGTGGTAAGTTGTAGAGGAATCTAACAGTGTAAACAAGTAAAGAAGATGAAGGACAACGACTTGACGAAACAATATGATTCATCACTAACGCTTGCTAGCTATTATTACTAGCCAATCAAAAATAAAGTAATCTTGTCTATTTTAACATATGGAACAATAATATTATTGCTAATAGCACTTTATTAATGATTATATCGCGTCCAATGAGAACATGAAATGTTACGCGCATTAGAGGTGCTCTAATCGAACAAACCGAAGCCCATATCTTCATCGGATTCATCGGCTTCCTCGGCAGGGGCGGCAGCGGCACTAGATTCGCCACTGGTGGCAGCAGCAGTTGGAGCAGCCACGGCGAAGGCAGATGGATCAGCCAAGTAGGCCTTGATCTAATATCGATGGAAATAAACAGTATGATTGTTAGTTATCGTAGTTCAAATGATAACGCGTAATATGCGTTCATTATCCCATCCGTGCGCGTATGTGTGTGTCATATATTATTAAGTAATAGGATAGACATTTTGAATCAGGAAAAAATTAGAGTGATTGCTTTAAACCATCATTAATACTTCCGTAAGCGAAGTAATTATCATCATATTGTTGATTATTGCCCTCTTTTCTAATGACAATAATCATGCTAGTCTACCAATTACTAGTACTAATAATATTGTATCACACACCACCACTACCTTATTACACTATCGTTGTCTATCTCCCTAATATCAAGTGTGCTTACCTTCTCGGAACCTGGGAAGGTGTACTCGGTACCGACGGAGATGGCCAAGATGTCCTTGTAACCGTTGACGATCGAGTGTGGCACGGCAGCAACAGTTGGGTAGCCAATGGCCAACGAGATGGCGGCGATGGCCTTGATACCGGTCATGTAGTTCTCCACGAGCTGGCTCTCCTCAATGTCGAGGATAGCTGGGGAGAAGATGGTGCCGTTGTCGTAGACTTGCACGACAGTCATACCGTAGGTGAACGGCGAGATGTTCAACATGTTAAGCAAGGTGGCTTCGGAAGCACCGACCTTCTCACCGACCTTAACCAAGTGCATATCAGTGGTGATTTCAATGGTACCACGAGCAATCTTGGTGGGGACACCGAGGGCCTGGAAGAAGGAGGTCTTACCCGGTTCCATACCAGTGTTACCGGCTGGCACGAACACATCGATTGGAGCGACGGCACCGGCACGAGCTGGGGCAGCAACACGGTTGGAGATGATAGTCTCGCGCACTTGCTTCAAGTCACCGTTGGTGAAGACGAAACCGATATTGCCACGGACGTGTGGGAGGAGCTTCTCGAAGATTGGGTTCTGAGCGCAGAGGACCTTCAAGGCACGACGAACCATGGTGTTCTTGCCCATCAACACGGTAGCATCGTTACGCAAAGTTTGACGAATCTGGTGCATCTGGTTGGAACCGACATTGTCAACGTTGACAATGAAGATGGACTTGTGGTTCTTGAGGAGGTCCTCGAACTTGTTGAAGTAGTTCTCCTTCTTGGTGCGAGTGTCTCCCGATGACATCTTGAGTATTTTTTGTGTTCAAAGGGTTCCAATAACGGAATTTAAAGACAGTCTATGATAGTGTAGACACTAGCCGTCAGTATAGCTGCTATGATATATAATATACATATACATATATTCATCCATCCATCTATATAACATATACATAGAATTGATTGGATGGATGGATGCATGCATGCATGGATATCATCTGTTCTAGCATGATATACGCTAATACGTATATTCTTACTTACCAAGTAATGTAGACTGTTGGGCGTGAATAATCAGAAGGAGGGACAATCCTATCGGTGATTGATAGTAAGCTATAATATAGAATTTCGTTATACACTGTCCACATCACACCATCATGTTTCTGCTATACATTTACATCACACCATTTACTAGTTGATTTACAACTTGTAGCTATGTTTATTGCTCGTAAAACATAATAAGACGCATATTCACTACAATTGTTGTTATATTCCAAGAAATAGTGAATTTACACGTAGTTTACATGAATATTTGTTAATTATTTGATGAATGACGACATTGCTGATACTCTTACACATATATTGATGCCTGCAACCATAACAAATGGCGACATCATATTCCGTTTAAGCTACTATTACTAATAGTAGTAGTACAATTATGTTTGACAATAGTCGATGATGCAACCGGGAAAAAAAGACGATACTCGATAGCGACGATGGCGTGCTTTCCACTAATAATACAATCATGAGAGATTAATAATCTGTTTTGTTATAAATACGTTGTCGTTATTCATGTTCAACAAATTACCAATTATCCCTTCACTGTTAATTTTCAGCTCATTCTTGTTACTTTCAACTTCATAGCAATTACTATTCTTTCAACGGCAACATGACCTTGACCCTCTACCATAATACCTTTTGTCCGTACGCTCAGCGTGCACGTTTAGCCGTGGTGGAAACCAATCTAAACGTGGAGGAAATCGAGATTGATTTGAGCAATAAACCAGAATGGTACTATAGCGAGATAAATGACACGTACATTAACTAACCCATACGATTGATATTTATTCTGAAAATACGCGATCATCTCTTGTAGGTATATCAAAGATATCAATCCCGTTGGTAAGGTGCCAGCATTGAAACTCGATGATGGTCAAATCCTCATTGAATCCCTAGTTATTGCTCAGTACATTTTGGAGAAATACGATACCGAGGGCAAGCTAATCTCTAATGATCCACTCGTTCGCGCCAAAACCAGCCTGTACATTGATCAATTCGGCAATTTCATATCCAAGTTCTACACTACCATCCTGGCTGAAGGGGACAAGTTGCAAGAGGCGCGTGATAATCTATTCGCCGCTGCTCGTAAGATTAATGTCGAATTGGAGAAATTGTCCAAGGAGGGTCCTTACATCTTTGGTGATCAGTTCACGCTGGCAGATATAGTGAGTGCACCGCATTTCATCAGTCTAAGTGCACTTGAAAAGGACAAAGGCTTTACTTTTCCCGATACGAATGAATACGCTCGATTCAATGCATTACGTAAAACATTGAAGGAGCGACCAAGTGTGCAGCGTATCGTACCAAGTGTTGATGGAATCATAGCATCGTATGATTCATACCGTGCACGTCAAGCAGCAGCAGCAGCAGCGAAATAAATCATGATTGCAAATTGTAATAAACCTATGAATTTACATTTATCATTAGCATTTTATTCATTCTGCGTGTTTATATTTATGTATTGTCACTTTGATTGTTCATCATACACGTGTTAAAGCATTCTGAAAACGTATCCATGTTAACTAGATGATCCTGCTCTTTTATCGTTACTAGTCGTATTGTAAGTGTAGAACTGCAATGAGGAAGGAGAGTATTAATTTCCATCGCTACCGGCTTGTTATCCTATCCATTTATTCCGTAATTAGAAGCAATCATTGGTGGGTTTGTTTGATGTCATTTTTATCTATATCATGACAGCCATTAGCCTTTCGTATTTGCGGTATGAAAGCAGCACTGTTGCATGGGAACAAATAACATGAAATTATAGAAATTGCAATTACAATTGTGCTCTATTTCAATACGCTAACTTGTACCGCGGATACTTGTCTTTTATCCTTTGTTGTTATTGTTGTCGTTGTTGACATATTAATGTATTAATTTGAAATAAACACCAGTTAATGGAATGTCGCAATCCGATCGTAATGCGTCGTCAACATTCCACGCAAATATTGATCCATTTGCTCGACAGGTACGACCTGGTATGCCGGAGGAGATGCAGGAACATGATGGTGATCCAGATGCCATGTAAGATATATATATATAAAAGAAGAAATGTCGTCATCATAACACTGACTACTAATCCATCATTGGTAATACGTATGATCATCTGGATGATTATAGAGGTCCACATACTATTATCTATGTGCCAGATACACCGGTAGAAGAGCAGATGATGGAGTATTTGACTGATAAATATCCGCAAAGCAATTCAACACTACCGGAAAATGGTGAGTCCGAACATGCTAAGCAGCATGAATCGCCATTCGCGTCATCATCGACGAAGGATAATCCATATGTAAGTAATCAGTGAGTATGCAGGATTAGCAGTCCGCTAATTATGTAATAAAAATAGGGTATGTATTACTGCTAGTGGATGCTTCATTTGATGGCAATTACTCTGATGAAAACTAAGCCAACAATTATGATACAAGCATTGCCATCATCGCAGGTCAGGAAAGATGATGCATCCAGCCAGAGACATATGCGCTATCTAGTTATACCGGAATCGATGGAGCGTGATCGCATCAATAATATGAACTGGCTCCGTCGTAAATGTTACTATTTCTTTATTGAGCCACGTTCCATTCTGGTTAGTAATATCATGTATAACTCCAATAATAATAATGACATTCATTAGGCTAAACTATACGTGATACTCATTGCCGCCACCATTATCGAGTCGGTCACCTTGAATATCGTGGATAGTCTACCCGATCTACGTAATAATAATCATTACATGTCGGTAATTGTGTAGGTATATAATCGGTTCATCTTTACAATTACTAACTTTTTCGATTAGTTCTAAAATTAAACCGTATAATATTGCGATTTTCAGTCTTGATTACCTGGCTCGTCTTTACGCTTCCACATATCGTTGGAGGTTTATAATACGTAAGAAATGCTCGACTCGCACGTTTATCCGTTGCTAATTGACGCTAATTGCCAATAGAGCCATTGCAGATCATTGATCTTATATCGCTCATCACCTATTTCCTTGATCAATTTCTACCTTCGTCTAAACTTACCGTAAGTAACGATAGAATGATAAATAAAAAGTATTATGACAAGGGAAATAATCGCACATCTAGATGGCCCTACACTTCATTCGTGTTCTACGTATGTTCCGTTTATTCCGGGGTTTTCAACGATCTGAACGAAGTATCAACACTCGGGTAGGTGAAGCAACTATGCTGTTTTCGCTTATTATTCATGTGCGACTAAATGTTTATAGATGGTATTTTATTCGTTGAAAAGAAGTCGAGTGCAAATCGCCACCTTTATTACATACCTAATCACCGTTCTCATTATCTCCTCCACATTAATGTATATCGTTGAACAGGATGTATTGGATGACCAAACTGGCCTATGGACGTATCACGTCGATGGCAAGGTTATCGTCAGTCCGTTTCAATCAGTGCCACACACCTTTTGGTGGTCAATCTCCACCCTGACCACAGTTGGATACGGTGGGTGTTACCAGTGTCGATACTCCGTGCTGCAATATAGTATGACTTACGCATACTCTACAATCTAGGCGATGATGTGCCACGCACGGCACTCGGTAAATTAGTGGCGGCATTTACCATGCTGCTCGGTGTACTGGCAAGTATACACGTCATATATGTGAGGAAAGCGGCATTACTTATCCGCGTGCATTTAGATGATCGCCCTACCCTCATCCATACTCGGTGCAAGTTTCCTCAACGAATGGCAGCATTATCATCGAGAGAAATATAACGCTCGTGTCAAAATGTCACGTGGTACCCGCAAGCGTACACCGCAGTCGCCAGTGAGCGAGACTGGGCATATTCGTCGTTTACGCGCTCATAACGAGCAACTTGTGAATGCAGTAGCGGAGGTGCAGCAAGCATTAACCATGGTATGTGAAATGATAAGCGAGTAGCATAAGGATGACAGACGATCACTATTGCGAATATTATGGTTACCATCCAGTAACGCTTATTCCCAATGCTTAACCTAGGTCAATCCCAGCGTGCATTACCGACTGTTACGTGAGGCTGAAAAGCGCGAACGTGCTGCTAATCAATTTGTGGCACAGCTGTACGCGGAAGTACAGGCGCTGCGTGCACAGCTGCAGCAAAATACCGACCACAATTTGGACTTTGTCGACAACCGGCCACAGTCATTCCTTAGCTTGTTCCGACGTGAGCGTAGTCAATCGCCGTCTTTTGGTGTGGAGCCGCGTTCGAGGGAATTCGACATCGCTGCCGATAGACCTCATGACCGTCTGACTCGTCATCGAACAGTTGCAGCATCAACGGTTGCAAGTTCACCCGATAACAGGTCCCATCCCATTACTAATAGACATGCTGAACGATTCTCAGCAGTAGCATCAGCTCCTAATAGTACTATAGGAGCAGGAATCCCTTCATCAAATGGTCGACGAGGAACACCATCATCACCACCATCGCACCCATCCTATCAGGCTGCCACTGGAATGATGATACGTCCACCGTCTCCAAGACCGTCCATGCATCGACGGCATTCACGCATGCGTTTGTCACCCGGCCAATCAGGCCATTGATCACAACGTGGATGTGTATGATATATAATTAAATAGTGAACATCATTTTATTATTATTGTTCACGTCTATAATAATGATGATGTAGTGCCACTTTTTGCGTACGGATAAACAGAGGCGAGACTACTGCTTGTATTGCTGCTATTCCTCCTGTCTAAATTATATGGCAGGCTGCAGTGATATGGACACTGTCAAATGGGAAGAGGTGAAAAAGTGAGGAAGATGGTGGGTAATATTTTTGTGCAAGTGCCGTGCAGACCATTCAAACCAAAGAACGAATCGGTCACGCAGTGTAACATGAAATTCAAGTCATCCTTACTGCAGTTCTACTGCGTAACAAACGTTGGTAGAAGCATATTTTGCCTCTTTCCGTCTACCGTTATACTTATGCAATGCATCCATCCTTGTGGCTAAACTGATATTAATCATTGTGAATAAACGGGTATATTTCTTCTTATGTGAACAAAAAGGAATACGAGAAATTACGTTCATGTCTTCATTACGGCTTGACAGCTATGAAATGGAAGCCATACCCTTTTACCGCGATTGTTAAGCGATGCTACAGAACATGCTAGTAACATCTGTATCGTTTCAGTATCGCAATAATTAGCCGTACTATTTATAGTAAGAGTATGTACTGTGCCTTTTATTTATCTGACATTGCACGCTAGCCTGGCTATCACGACCACTGCCATTTGTCTATTGGCTAACTGATGCCTATGGCGGTAGATCCACGTGGACAGCGTGAACAATCCATGTACTAGTTGGTCAGAAAACCCGTTTATCATCCGAGAAAATATTTTACTGCCGCAGGTGGTCTGGCCAGAAGTAAAGAGCAAGAGAGCAAGGGAAGCAAAAGAGATTACAATGTCGTATTCAGCACCAACATCAGCACAAGTATCAATATCAATATCAATATCAACAAGTACCGTGAGGGTTGTTTCAAATCATTAATGTACATACGCCACCTTTCCACCTCGTCCACCTCGTCCTTGTCCTCGTCCACCTTTTCCTTCTTCATTTATAGCAATGCTCATCCCTCAACCATAAATAGACACATGAGGGATGGTCAAGTAGAAAGGAAGGGTGAAGGGAAGGGCACGTCATGTCAACTGTTCTGGATCGATTATTCTACGGTGATATACCACGATATCGTATGGTAAGCAGGAGTGAAGATATCACGCACATGTCCACATGCTGCTCAACAAAGGATGACCAGGCATCCATAGGTTACAGTTTAGTAAGTTGACAAAGTCATGAGACCTGCAAGATCAGGTTAACCAATCTATACTGCGAAAACATCCATCTGTCCACCTATCCATCTATCTATCTATTCATCCGTGTATTATATAATAATAATATAATGTATATAGTTCAATCTGTATGTCATACATACATATATATATATGTATCTACCATTTCATTTAGTAATTATTGATTATTAATTGTTTGTAAACAAGTTTACAAGACTATTTTAATCAGTGTAATTCTAATACTGTCACATAATGAATGATAACAATGTGCTATATGCCAACAGTTTTCTCGCAAGTTTGAGGCTGTGCCGTTTCACAAAGTCTCCATGTGGGATGAATCATGCAGATGGAAACTATATAGATGCAATCATGGTGAGCGATGGTATTGTTCGGTTGCTCATTTGTTTGTTCACTCGCTCATTTGCTCGTCTGTCTGTTTGTCCGTCTGCTCGTTTCTTTGTCTGTTTCTTTGTCTGTCTGTCTGTCTGTTCGTTTTTTTCTCCGTTTACTTATTCGTCTATCATTTCTACCGATCACTTACCTTCAGTTTATCACATCGTTACTATTCGCTTTCATTCATTACGGACTTATTCGAGATACTATCCATCATTCTCTTATACACTACTAGTACTGCTACTCCCGATACACTTTCTTTTAGCACCTCCTTTTCTAAACGAAATAGCATAACTCGATAGTTTTTATTTCCTTTTTTCTCTCTCTCTATCTTTCTCGTTCTTACTTTGCGTATTTCTCCCCTGTACCAGTAGCACTGGTTGGATCCCTCCTTTCACGCATTGTTCACCCATCATAATTTAATTAATGCCATCCTTTTGCCATTGAATTAGTAACACTATTACCCCTCCCCCTTGCATTGGTCGTATCGCTTATGAGATCAGTACTACGCTAAGGATAACTATCTGAAATTCATTATAGTACCACCTCTACTCATCAACATATAGAATACCCCCTTCTATTCTGTATCGACTATATCAATTGACTGATTGACTGATTGATTGATTGATTGACTCGGGTACACACTCTTGCTATTTCATCGCTTAATCATTGCCATTGAGCATTCGTCGTTTCCAGTTCGGTTAAAGTGCTTCTATTCCTTTTCACTCATTTCCCTAGAGATCTTCTTGATTACATTACCTGATCAAGCTTAACTATTTCCATTTTCAACACTAACAAAAACAACCACCATTGAGGTGATTCAATTGGTCGTGAAACGTGTGACTTGTTCAATCAATTTTTGGCCGTCTTTAG
Organism: Syncephalis plumigaleata; assembly: GCA_025201365.1. Classification (NCBI taxonomy): domain Eukaryota; kingdom Fungi; phylum Zoopagomycota; class Zoopagomycetes; order Zoopagales; family Piptocephalidaceae; genus Syncephalis; species Syncephalis plumigaleata. The sequence goes on from JAIXMF010000001.1 coordinate 2,876,667, forward strand.
TGCCATTTCTCCTTAGCCATCCAGCCGTGGCACCATCCCATTCAAGTGTGTTGTTCCATCTTCAAACGAGAGTGTGTGAGTGGTGTGTGTGCGTGTATCTGTACGTGTAGGTGTACGTGTACGTATACGTGTACCATCATTGTCTCATCGACGCCCTTTGTATCAAGCCTGTCTGCACCTTTCAAATATTATTTGCAGCCAAAAAAGGAAGCAAGAAAGGAAGAAAGAAGGAAAGAAAGAAAAACGCACGCATACGACGAGGTACACGACTCGGTTAACGCGTGTGTTGTTCACAAGTGATTTATTAAAGAGGTGGGTGCAAATGCGTGACTTGCTAGGTGAGCGAACGCAATCATCGGCAGAGACGAACATGGTTCGTTCCAGCAGCGCCACACAACCGATAATGCAGTCAACGTCCATTTAAATAATAAGAATCCTGTTGGCGTGCATTAACATTCTTTAACTTATTGGCTCATCTCCTGTATTCTCTCTATAGGCCTCGCGACCCAATTAGGTAGCGCCGCAATAAGCTATTCCGGCATTTTTTATATTTACTAATTTCATTGGTTTTTTCGGTTTGACAATTAATCAACTCCTGCTACAATTATATCATCATCATAATCATCATCATCGTTGCCATTATCATCATCATCGTCGTCGTTAGGCTATGTTCCACATAAATACAGCACCACGTATAAGACCTACAGGATTTAGTGATCCTACCCCTTCTTCTCCTTCGTCACCTTCCTCGCCAATATCATCTTCATCATTCTCATTGTCGTTGCCATTGTCGCCACCTTCAGATATTCGCACTCTTTCGCCTGTATTTCCCACTTCATACCATTTATCATTGTCGTCTCAGCATTTCCCCTTTCCCTCTTCTTGGATATATTCCACGAATAGCACGGAATCAATTGTCGCATTGGAACAAAACGAACCTGCTGTTATTAATCATACCGACACCACATCTACCACTACCACTACTACTACTACTACTACTACCACTACTAACCATTTAGCTGATACAAGTGCCGTGTCGACATTGTCATCATCATCAACACCCACATCGTCATTGTCAACAATAATATCGTCATTGTTGTCATACACCACAAACTCTACCGTTTTGTCCAATTTATTATTTGGCAACCGTGTCTGTCGACAGGCTATACTGGCAGAATTCGCTTATTTGTCCAATTGTCATTCCATTGTTCACCCCAGCACTGTGGCTACTCATATCATGTCCGCGCTCTCCACTGCTCCTGTAGAATTAAACGGATATACCGCGTCAGATATGGCAGACTCAGACAAGCCCCTTTCATTCCTATTAACAGGTAGTAATAGTGATGCTAGTAGTAGTAATGGCGTAATGGCAGTAGCAATACGCTATTACACGTTGATGCCTCATCCATGGAGAAGAGTCAGCAACGTTTTGTCGACACGACAATTGCTTATCATACTACTACAGCTAATACAGCTACTGATTCCAGTACTTCTAATCCTCTACCATTGTCCATTACACTTGCCACTCATTCCAACGATATTGCTGTTGACAGTTATTGCTGTTATACGGATGAATTCGATACCGACGAGACCGACACCGACAACGATAGCTGTGACTACCTGACCCCATCAACGAACAGTTCCATGGTTAGCTTGGCACAACCATTACCATCGAAACTGACCAAGCAGCCTCCTTTCGCGCGACTTCCTCGGGAAATCCATTTGCAAATATTCAGCCATTTGTCTAAACCCGACCTACTAACCGCCTGTAAAGTCTCTCGTGATTGGCGTTCACTAGCACTCGATGGCAGCCATTGGACCTCGCTAGATGTACGTGGTTGGCACAGTACTGTTACCAATGCGCAGCTGTTGTCCATTGTAAGAACGGCCGGCAGTTTCGTGCGTCATGCTAACTTTCGGTGAGTACACTCAGGCTATCTCTGCCTGTTGCTTATGCATGTGGAAAGAAAGAAAATGTACTAATTGCTTTGTTCCCGCACCTTTTTCCCCTTCTCTTTCCTTCTTCATGACTGCTTTATGTCACTTGATGCGTGTACGCTGCGTTACATTCTTTCTTTCTTTCTTTCTTTCTTTCTTTCATGCATGCTTGCATGCTTTCACAATACATTACCATTGGTACCACACAGTGGTTGTTTGCAGCTTCAGCCCTCAACGCTGTGCGCTATAGCCACGCAAGCCGTCAATTTAGAGTCACTCACCCTCACGGGTTGTTGCGCCTTGACCTCGTCCGCCATGAGTGAAGCACTAACTCTGCTACCGAATCTACGTCGTCTTGATTTATCTGGTTTGGCCACCGTCAACGATCAAGCATTGTCTAAATTGTTCGCTCCTCAGCTGGAGTATCTCAATCTCGCTCGATGCCGAAACTTGTCGGCCGTTGGTCTATGGCGACTTTTAATGAAGGGGATTGGCTCCACACTCGTCACACTAAATATCGCAGGTTGTGATCGTGCCGTCAATAACAATCTGCTGATTGACATTGCCGAACACCATTCGCAATTGACCCATTTGGACATTGCCGACTGCAATGCAGTGACTGATCCCGGTCTTAGTAGATTGGTGAAGGGATGCCATCGATTAACGACACTAAGCGTTAGCCGATGCCATCGCCTGACTAATGCCGGTGTTAGTGCCATTGGTGAACATTGTCATCAATTGGCGCGTCTCGATTTATCCGGTTGCCTCGAGATAACCAACGAAAGCGTGGAGGCAATAGGACATGGCTGTCCCTTACTAACACATCTCGATCTCGAGGATTGTGCACTCGTGTCGGATGAAGGTCTACACGCATTGTCGGCGGGCTGCCCTCGTTTAGAGGATGTGTCCCTCGGATTCTGCGAGACAATTTCCGATGATGGTGTCTTTGCATTGATTGCCAACTGTCCTGATCTTAAATCATTGGCAGTGGACAATTGTCCCTCTATTAGTAATGAAGTATTGACTAGACTCGAGTCGTCCACCGAACTTATCGAGGTGTTCGACTGTCGACTCATCACGGAACCGGCATGTACCCATGCGATAATTCGTCTGCCACATCTACAAGTGAGATCATTCCACGCCTGGATGTCTAATACCGACAGACGTTACGGCGGCCTACTCGGTAATACCAATTTGCATCATCGTGTTGCCGGCATTATCGACGGCATTGTCGGTGGATCTCCTCATTCCAACTCGCTTGTAGGTAGTTGTAACATCTTGTAAAAAGAAATCAACACTCCTCACTTTCTTCTTTCCTTTATATCGAGCTATATAATACTATTCATCTTATCGTGGATTTGTTGTTACCATCTCTCTAGCCTGGTCAAGCATCCTTGTGCTTTCTATTTGTACATTTACCGGTTAATGATGGACAACACTCGCTATAAATGGACACTAACCGATGGCTATATAAGCCTAGCTTATTCCTCTCCTCCTCCTCCTCCTCCTCCATACCACACATTACTAACTAGTTATTATTATTATAACTTTTCTCTCACTTTCAAATTTACAAGAGACTATTAACAAGCTGTTGCCATCAGACGACAATGTTAAATACTCCTTTGCTGAGGCTTACTTCCTCTCTCTTTATCTATCTATCTATCTATTTACCTTTTGTCTTTTTCTTTTCTTTTCGCGTTGTTAGCGTACACTTTACATTTAATGATGAATACTAGACTATAGCGTATTAGTATTAGTACATCATAGTACTCATTCATTCATTCATTCGCCCATTTACGCATTTTCTATCTACTTATACCTGTTTTTCCCGCTTTTTTCTTCTTGCGTCAATATTTTTATTTCTTGCTTGTATCATCATACTATTAGCATCTTCCATGCTCAGACCTATGTCTGTCTGCGTTTCTTGGGTTCTTAATAAAATTGATATTTTATTTAATTATCATTGCTGCTGCTGATTTATTAAACTCATGTTGACATACTGAAACACGCAATACGGAATGATTACGCTTGAAATGTACGCCTTAGCTTTCCTGATAATCCACCTTAGCGTATCATCAATAGCACTACTATTACTACATTCACATTCACGTTCACGTTCATCCTACGTGATACCTGCGTGTCTGCGTGCGTGCGTTGTATCGCATGCGAATAATCTTCATCTTTACCTGCATTTGATATCATAATTCGATCTATTCGTAATATATAATAGCAATAATAGGAATGAAATATTAGTTGTTCATAGACAATTCTTGCATTAGTAAAAATATTTTATTCTACCTGATATGTTATTACTTTATTTGGTAGTCATTCGGTGTATCACGAATGGTTATCATTATAGAAGAAAGGCCAATAAGGCATACGCACTAATTGTTTCAATAAATACATTGAATACAATAGCATCATAGATAGTAATAACAGTAGTAGTAATAATAATCATTGTAACAGATTGCTCTACCAAAACCCGTCTGGAGGATTCTCATCTTCTTTTTGCGTACTTTTCCGGTTATTATCCTCTGCAACTATCTTGTTCATTTGAACGCATACTCTTTCTCTCTCTCTCTTCCTTATCCTTAGCCTCTCTTCTTTCTTCTCCTTAGTTGTTGACTACGTCCATGGTCTTTGTATACTAATTACCATCACTGTAGTTAGTTGTTCTATTGTTGTTTTACGTTCCACTAACTCACTAGTTCTTCCTGTATTGCCAATCTATTAGGTTAGCTTAAAGGGGGATAAGAAATCGCTAATACTTTACCCGTTGTAGTATTTTGTACTTCGGCATTTTGCTCTGCACCACTTACTACTTGTATTACACGTGGTGGCGTGTGTGCGAGGGAGCGTGTTCTTAGTGTAAGAGGTGTGCGTGTGCGTGTGTGGTTGTGTATGCGACAATATTTTCAGCCATATACACTTTACTTTTTTAAATTCATATACATATTGCTCATCTTCATCTAAACAACTACCGCCGCTGTTGTTACTATTTATTCTATTGAATACTCTAATACGTCTACTCTATTGAACCACTTATTGATTTCTATTTATTTTACTGTTCTCGTAATAATACTACTAGCGTTGTATTTCGCCTTTTCGGCGCTTTCCTTTCTAGTATCACGGAGTATAGAGCGGGATAGACATTTCTTGAGTGAGTAGTGTTGGCAACAGCCCATCTAGCAACAATAATTAGTGTACAACCAACCTTTGTGGTTCTAAGTTCATTTCTATTGCGTCACATTTAGAACTGTTGGACACAGTTCAAAGGAATTGCTATTGTTATTGTTGTTGTCACTGTTACTACTACTGTTCCTGCTCCTGCTCCTATTCACTGTGATTGCAGCAACGCTACCTCCGTTTACCGTTCTTCCTTAATCTTTCACCTTTTCTGCATAAGTGCATTTTGTTTTTACTGCCCATCCTGTTTTTTTCCTCTGTACGATAAACCATTATCTTCGTTGCTGCAGTGTCTACATTCCTTTCTCTATCACTACATATATATATATAGTGCATTGATAGTGATTTGTATATGCCGCAAGAAGGAGGACGCGCGACTTGACTATTCTTAGTATCATAGTCTGATAAAGAAGCAAGTCTCATGTTTGTACACAATATCCTACATTCTATGGGGAGCTACACCGCATCAACATCGACACTGCTCTTCCTGGTGTATCAACTATTATGGTGCAGTCATGTTCTATCGGGGGTTGACGCTCAAGGCGCGAATCCACCAGGTCGCTGGGGACACACGGCCACCCTACTCGGCAACATGGTGTATTTCATCGGTGGGAAAGATAAGAGTAAAAGCTTTATAACCGGGAATGACATGATATGGGCGCTTAACGTGGACGATCTACGCGACACGACATCACCCACCTGGAAGGCGATATCGGCCACCGGTACGAAACCACCAAAGTCACTGGTAGATCATGCGGCTGGTTCTGATAAAAATCGCGAACAAGTCGTCGTTTACGGGGGTGCCACCGATGATTTCTCGAATGCCAAGGCGCTTTGGACGTTCAATCCAGGCGCCGGTGTATGGTCGGCCAGTAGCTCGAGCGGTGGACCCGCGGCTCGTCTCTTCAACATGGCCAGCACCGATATACAAGGCAGCCTCTACATTATGGGTGGTGCAGCCGATCAAACGACAATGGGCTCTAGTTTCTCGAGTAACTCGAGCTTTACGGATGGTATGTATAGTTTGAACATGAACCAGCTATCATGGCAGAAGCAATCACCGGCCGACACGACCAAATCAACTTACTTTCAACATACGATAAGCTACATTTCCGATAAGGATATGGTTGTATCTATCGGTGGAAATACCGGCACGAATATGGTGGATATGGATCAAGTGCTCGTTTATAGTCGAAAGAACTCGGTGTGGACGGCGGTGACCACGTATGGCACGGCGCCACCCGCACGACGAGAACATACGGCTGTCGTCTCCGGTAAAACGATTATTATATATGGTGGATGCGATCGAGCGTACACCACTTACTACGATGATATCTGGGTGTTGGACACGGATACCTGGAAGTGGACACGTAAGGAAGTATTGAATGGGCCACCTGGACGATATGAGCATACAGCCACCATGCTTGGTGATTACATGCTTATTGGATTTGGTAAGTAATGTGCTGTATTACTCGTCAGTTGCCTTGTTATTCTAAATGCTTACTATTATTATTATTATTGCTACATGTTATTATCGAAATAGGTTATACTGGTGAAGGACAAGCCGATGATAAGATTTATTTACTGGATACGAATAATTGGCAGTATACTACAAAGTTTCCAGGATATAGTCTATCGGGACCACTCGTAGGTTCAAAAGCAAATGGCATATCATCCGGTGTCATTGCAGCCATTGTAGCCGGTAGTGTGGTCATTCTCGCTTTAGCCGTTCTAGGAGCAGTGGTTATTCTTCGTCGTCGCCGTCAAATGCGCGAGAGACAACAGCATGTACCATTTGGTAGTTCGGGTGGAGCAAAGAATAATGGTGCATCAACATTCGGATGCTTATCTTGGTTGGGCATTGGTCGTAAATCAGACGCTACTACAACTACAGCTGCTGCTAATCCTACACCTGCCACCAGTCCCACTACGGCTCATTATCCTATGGGTGCTGCCACAGCTGCAGGAGTAGCAGTGGCTTCTGGCAGTACTAGTCCTGCTACACGTTATAGTACGGGACAAAAGAATGAATCTGCCAATCGTGTACGCTACTCCACCGACTATCCTACCTCCGTGGGTAGCAAAGACAATGCACCATCTCCTGTAGGCAATAGCACTAGTGGTAGTCAAGCACCATTGCCATTTTCACTGTCGGGTAGCAATCAGAATAATAGTACTAATAGTGATTGGACACTGGCACCACAACGCCCTGTATCACCTCCTGTGGCACCAATAATTAATACTAGTCGCTATTCCGCTGTCTCTAGTATGACAGAGACTGGTCTGTCACCGGTACCTGTTAGTAAGGGTAAATCGTTACTCGATTCGAATGGCAGCATTCGACCCGATTCAAGTGTTATGGGCGGCACTAATGGTGCTAGTCAATACCGACACGATAATGGATCCTCACTACTTGGACCTAATAATGCATCTAATCAGCAACTAGGTCGTGAATCATGGCTTACCAATGATAGCTTCGCTACTAATGATAGTTCGGGTATGTCATCAGGTGGTGGCCGACTACCACCACCGGCTCATTCACCTACATTCCGTGCTTCCTATTCTATCCAAGAGGAATCCCATACCTCACCACCCTCAGCGGTTACCGATGAGGATCGTGAAGCGGAACTGGAAGCACTGGCCAGCGAATGCAATGTCTACATTAGAACAGGACCGAAACAAACACTACGCATCGCTAATCCAGATGAGGATTCCGATTGATTAGATGTGTAACTCGTTGATTAACTCATTCGCAATATTGTGTCGTATTATTCCTAATTAAACCTGAAAAAAGTAACAATCAAACAGCAATAATCTACAGCCACTTTATTATCTATCTATCATTTCCTATATTAATCAACTTTTATCTCCATATTCACTTTGCAATAAGGACACGATTCGGCTGACTCTTTCTCCACCTTTATTATCTCGAATAAAGTCATATTTATCAATTATTATTATTATTATTATTATTTATTATTTTATGATAGAGTCGCGCTACGATATCTAGTTGCAATCGGATACTCGTATTTCATCGTCGATGTAAAGCGCGGCGCATTAACACGCCACTAACTCTTTACGCGAAACGATATTGAAATACGACGACGTCTCCCGTATCAGGCAACATTCTCGTCATGGCACGAAGATATAATAAAGTATATGAGAGATTCATCAGTGTGGTGCGTACAACGTTGCAAGCATCTCATCCAAATGTGCTCATTCAAATATGTGGGATGGTCATAGTGTAAAACTACTATTCTCATTCTCACCTTTCAATAACTTCTGATTGATTTCTTTTTTCAACAACGATTAAAAAATCTTTTACTATTCGGCTATTCCTATCATTGTTATTACTCATTCGCATAGTCTATACGACGACCGTACACTTCTTGTTTATCACTTACCGCTAACTACACTATACTACACGACGTTATGACTTCATTCTACGATGAAATTGAAATAGAAGACATGGAATTCGACGAAGAGAACGAACTTACTACTATCCATGTCCGTGTGGTGATCGTTTCGAGATTACAAAGGAGGAACTATCGGATGGTGAGGAGATAGCACGCTGTCCTAGTTGTTCACTTATTATCAGGGTTATCTACGATCCGGTAAGTTGCTGACAATAGATACAAATTGTAGTATATATCCACTCATGATTATTATTGCGTATTTATCGTTTCTAGGATGAATTCAATGATGGCGATGATGGGGAAACCATAGCACTAGGCGAAGCTATTACCGTCTAATCTACTTTTATTACTAGCATCATAATGGTAAACCATTGTCTTATTACCTGTATCAACGCATTCTCTACGCTTTATCACTTGAGGAGTATTCATATATATATATATATATAACTATGACACTATTTAGTCAATAAAAAGAACAGTATACTTGCAAGAATAGTAAAAAGCTATCTATGTTATCACGTGATGATATTGACATCAACTCGTGCTTCTCTCTCTCTCTCTAGCTTTTTGTGCGTGCTTTATCATTGTTGATAATGATAATGATGATTATAGTGATGATTATGGTGATGATGTGCGTGTGTTTGTTCGTGCCAGTGAGTACTGACCGGCTCTTTCCTTTTTCTTTACTTCGTTTTACGCTGGCCTTGCTGCAATCACTGCGTCATATCTACCACTGATAATAGTAGTAGTAGTAGTAGCAGCGATAATATTAGTCGAATAGCAGTAGTCGTATTAGTGGTAGCCCTTTGTTTTACACTCACTCACTCACTCACTCGTTCACTCACTTCTTATTCACTTATTGACTCATTCATCCGCACTACATACGGCAACATGTCTGACGATGACCGACAGGATGAATTCTTGAGCGATCTTGAAGATGATGGTGACTTCCAACCACTTGAGCCTAGTCTACGTAATGTACTAGATCAAGAGTCGCTACAATGGATATTTGTTGGTGGTAAGGGCGGTGTTGGTAAAACGACAAGTAGGCAAGTTATTACTCTCTATACAAGAAGCTTGAATAAGCAGAAATGGCTAACCTCTATCTATCTGTCTATCTATCTGTTTATCTATCTGTTTATCTTCTTTCCCGTTTACAGTTGTAGTTTGGCTGTACAATTGGCCAAAGTACGTCCCAGTGTACTACTTATCTCGACAGATCCTGCCCATAATTTATCGGATGCATTTGGACAGAAATTCGGTAAAGATCCACTACTAGTCAATGGATTTGAGAATCTTTACGCTATGGTAAATAACACTGGGATACTTTTTTAGCTGTTAGTTAGCTAATGAATTGATTATGGTCATAATTAGGAAATCGATCCTACTGGTACTATTCAAGAGATGCTTGATTCATGTATGTTTACACATTTACCATTAATTTCACGATTGATCAGTGTAGCATTACTGACACGATCATGTACACCTATGTATAAATAGCGGAGGGTGGTGCTATGAGTGCTATGATGCAAGACTTGGCCTTTGCCATTCCTGGTGTTGACGAGGCAATGGGTTTTGCCGAGGTAATGAAGTAAGTTGGAATGATAGCTAGTTAGCGTGTATTCTCTTCGTTTATATCTAATAATTGATCGTATGTTTCCTATTATCTACCTCTACTAGATTGGTAAAATCAATGGAGTACTCGGTAATCGTATTTGATACGGCACCCACCGGTCATACACTTCGTTTCCTTTCATTCCCGGCTGTATTGGAGAAGGCACTCGCTAAAGTATCACAGCTAAGTGGTCGATTTGGACCGATGCTTCAACAGGCGAGTATACACATCATTGCATATATGTTTGTATGTATATATATATATGTTTATTAACTTGATATACATTAGATGAGTGGTATGATGGGTTTGAACCCACAAGAGGATATGTTCGGTAAACTTGAGGGTATGAGAGCGGTCATTACCGAAGTAAACAATCAATTTAAAGATCCAGTAAGTATACTAGATAATACGTATTATTGACATTTACTAATATGACATCCTCATTGTTAGGATAAAACCACATTCATCTGTGTTTGTATTTCCGAATTCTTATCACTCTACGAAACAGAGCGTATGATTCAGGAGTTGACCACTTATGGCATTGATACGCATAATATCATTGTGAATCAACTGCTATTTCCACGTAAAGGTATTGCTGCTATTCTATATATGAAAGGTTATACATGCTAACGCTATCTCTATCAAATATCCTTTGTATAGATACCAATTGTGAACAATGTACAGTGCGACATAAGATGCAGGCCAAATACTTGGAACAGATCTATGATTTGTACGAGGATTTCCATATCATCCGATTGCCATTGCTAACCAAGGAGGTGCGTGGTGTAGAGGACATTTCAGAATTCTCCGAAATGCTTGTTGTGCCATTTGAACCAAAAGATTAGCAATATGTTACGGATGGGATAACTCGTCTCTGGCATCACGCTATAATAAACAATTAATGTCAATCAATCAATCAATCAATCAATCAATTAGCCGATTAGCCGATTATTCCTTCGTTTATAATATGGATCGATGCACTTGTATACAACATTAATGAGATTTGTTAATTTATTAATCATTTATTAATTAATCATTAATTATTTAGCCAAAGGATTATCAAATGCAAACACAGGTAATACATTTTGGATTCGCATTCCAATTCCATCACAAGTTTTCGTATAGGTAATTTCTTGGACTTTCTTGATCGTAGAACGAATGTACGGCTCGATCGTGGCGTATATCTTTTGCTTGATTATCTCCTTCTTCTGAGCCAGATACATACCAATACTGCTACAAGTGCCTGGTGCCGAGGCAACCTCCCGTTGTATCGACTGGACGAGCGCGGGATTCACGTCAAGTCCATGCTGATTACGACGCCATTGTGCAATCTGTTCAGCGGGCCACATGATGATCGAGGTTCCCGTTTGTACCGTTTGCCGGGCCAGCCTACGCACGAGTGGCATCTCCGGCAGGCTGACACAAGTGGTGATACGTTTGAATGCCGCAATCATACCATTGTAAACCGAGACATATATATCCATCATACCAGAACGAATGGTATAGGCTACAATGGCATTGATATCACTTTTGAGCCACGAGCATACTTTGTTCAAAGAACGATTGGCAACATCGCTCGTGATACTACGCCATCTTGACAGTTTAGCGGCGTTCATCCATGAATTTGAATTATTATTATTATTGCCATTGTTGTTGCTATTAGATCTGAAGTATGAAAATGGCGAGAATGCTCGACGTGTATGCTGACGTATTGGGGGCTTGGTGGTGGTGTTCGTGATATATTCGTCGATTTAAAGGTGCGTCTGTTAGTAGCGGTGGTAGCCGAGCTCTGGCTACTTATTTCGGCATCGATGGTATTCAACGCGTTAGCATCCGCTCCTTGGTTGAGATTGGCCACCATAACTGCCGGTGGCACACTTGCCAGTTCTTTAAACTTTAGTCGTTCTCGTATACGCTCGATAATACCGAATGAACCATGCTTTATGGCAAAGTCTTTAAATACTTGAATAAACTTAATAGCAATCGGTTTAACAATACCCGCAATAGTATCAATTAATAATGATAAACTTTTTTCGCGGAAGCTATCAAAGTAGGTGGAATGAATGGCGGCGGGCTATCGATAGGTTTCGGTGAGGACGGACGCCTAGGAAGGGGAGGTTTGTTGGCATTACTCGCGGTATTAGGCGTAGATGGGAATGCACCAGGTATATTGTTCAATGGTGACAGAGGTGACAAGGGAGATGAAGGCGATGAAGGTGACGAGGGTGAAGGAGTGAAGGAAATAAGGAGATGAAGGGGACGATGATGAAGGAGATGAAGATGGAGAGCTAGAACCGCCACTGAATCGTGGCCAAAATGACGGAAATGACCAACCATTCGCGGCAGAGGTGGTGCTAGCAGATGTAGAGCTAACAGGACTAGTAGGAAATGAACCAGGCATCGATCCTCCTTGTGGTTGTGGTTGTCGACGTCGTAGTCTTGTAGCCGGCTGATTGTTATTAGGCGGCGGTGACCGATTAGCATTAGGTGTCGTGTTTTCGGCGCCATCAGCGAGTGCACCTATAGAATGTCTTGTAGTTTTTCGGGTAGCGTTTGCGCAAATTCAATACCGCCATTGGTGATGCCCTCCTCCATTTCTTTAAGTAATGGTTCACGCATACCATCCACTACTGCATCAACCTCTTTATTGTAGGCATTACGTGACCATCTGGCCAGTCGTGATACGACACTTCGTCGGTCTAGATGGACGGTAGACGCTTGTTTACGATCAAGATGAGCTGCCGTGTCTTGTCGCTGATCATCGTGTTGACGAGTCGAAGTGTCTAGTGAAGTTGAGATCAGTGCCAGCACCGGTGAGACTGTGAAAATAGCGAGGTATGCGACAGCGCGCAGATGCCACATAGCGCACACTATTATGCCACGATGCTGGAAAGAAAAGTGATCGAATTAAGCGTATCAAAGAAGGTGGACGAGAATAAGCTAATGTCGTAATTGTGATGGTTGTTGTTGTTGTTGAAGTTGACGTCGTCGTGGATGAGGTTGGCGATGTGGATGTTATTGGAGGTGTGTAGATGAAAAAAAAAAGATAGTGTAATAGCGAGATAGCGATGTATTTGATGATTGGTCGTACATTTCGTGTACGATGAAGGTATATATAAAAGCATACTGGTCAGCATGGGTTATTCAAGGAACTTCATTAACACAAGGACATTACAACGTATATAAATGGTGAACACGTTTCTAACTATTCGCTCCATTTGGTAATCGCAGATAATGACAGCTTTACATTTATGCAAATGACTTGTGAAACAACCACGCCATAGCATGGGCAATTGCACATTCTAGTCAAAAGGAAAAAAAGACCCCGCTTGTTTACAACGTGTTTTCGAATACGCTCCTCGTTGTCAACCTAGTTACTATCATTGGTTCCATTTCAAACTAGGGTGATTCGTTGTTCAAGCCGATCAGCTGCTACTGTTGTTTGCTGCTATAACACTCTATTCATTGATAGAATAGTAAATTAGATGTTTATATACTATATTGACCTTTCTATTAAATAATGAATCGATTGATTGACGTAGAGATCTTGTACATCATGAATGTATTAGGTGAGTGTTAATGGAATGATGATGATGATGATAATGAAAGTAGCAGTGAAAAACAATAGGCGATCACGACTATTGCGAATGAGCGTACACACGGACCTTCTTTGTTTCAATTGCGCGACACGTTATTCAAGTTGACACACAAAATGGTAAACACAAGTGGTAAACAACGCTGCTTTCCTCAGATTGCCATGTCTCTGAAATGCGTCAACCGCCCTTACCACCGACAGGCTATTCTACATTAGCATTCGCTAGATTGCCGGTATTGGAGTGCAAACTAGCGAAGCATTTTATCGAATGACAACTACTTTCGCTGTTAGTATGCAATCCTAGTATTTTCAATCTGCTACATCACACGCTAGATGCTTGACATCATACTAGTATTAAATAGTATACTATAATTTTATTAATACAAAAATAAAAATCCAATCATCAACATGATTACCAAGTGTTAAGGAGAAACACGTTCGTGCTATGGTAATGCGGCTGCACTTGGATCCACACGAATTAAATCAGAGAATACCGGAATGATTTTGTGAATCTTACGACAAAGGTATTTCCGTGTGGCTTTACGACCTTTCCTTTTAAGATCCACGATAATGCTATTCGTGTAGACTTCCAGGTAGCTGGACATTTGACTGTCTAGCTTCGTAGATATTTCCGTCATTTGCTTCTCGACATTAGCGCATATCTGGGCGGAATTAATATCCTCTCTAGGACTCGAGGATGATGATGCCGCCGGCTCCTTGCTCAACACGTCCCGTCGATAGGTGTTGAACCAGCCTAGCACCATGTCACTCGGCCAGTTTGCTATTTTCGCGCCCATATCGGTCATTGCTTGGTCCACTTCATGTTGTACACTGGTTGCGCGACTTTCCCGCAGAATCTAAGTTGATTCGCGAGGGTGTCGAGCACGCCAATATGGATTGTCTTCATGATAATCTCGATAGATGCGCGTACACTACCTTCAACGATTGCATCAACATCAGGATAGATCCAATTGAGTAGTTTATCAAGCGCGGCATCAATGACCCTTCGTACCACACCACGTATACCGGTGATGGTCGAGGCTGGCGCGCGTGGTTGCCTATTAGACGAGCTATTGGCTTGATTATTATTATTATTGTTGTTGTTGTTGTTTGCATTACTTGATGTTGCCGATGTATCCGAGTTGGTAAGTTCACTCAAGTCCATCGGTACAGCAGTACCAGTTCTCATGGCATGACGTAGTTGTTCTATTCTATGTGCCTCCGTACCTTGAGCCACACCAGTAACGGCGACAGCGGGTGGAACAACTACCTTTGGCGAAATGCTTAGTTTCAAATAAACGCGATAGAGGATTAGTTCGGCCGTTGCCTCTGCTATGTCTTCCGTTGTCTTCTTCTGCCACCTTCCCATTACATAGTTGATCGATTTGGTGATGGTGGCAACTAGCATGGAATACATGACTGGCTCTGTCGATTCCTCGATTGGTTGCTTCTCGATCGATTTCACCGATCCCGTCTTGATTGATCGACGTTTCTTCGTTGATGACGAGGCGATCGTATTCATGGATATGTTATCGGTGGCTCCACTCGATCCCGCTTCATTACCCGGACTATCCCTATGAGCGAATGCTTTGGCAAACTTCTCCTTTAGTTTGTACTTGTTCTCGCGCATGCTTTGTACAAATCTACTGCTTTTCCTTTCATCCTTCTTTCTTTGGTTTTTGGGCAACTTCTTCGGAATACCTAGCACCTCGGTAAGCACATCCTTCAGTATGCTCGGTAACTTTTTTATTAGCTTCCTTTTGATTCGCGTCAAACCCTGTAGACATATCTGTATGAGGGATGGACGGGCAGGCTCTAACGCTTGTCCACCATTTGATTGTACTTTTGTATCGGTCCCACAAATCGTGGATACAATCTTCTACGATGTTCTAGAGCAACACTAGTAGACGGTACTGCCATGATAGAGGATGCCGCTTTACCCGTGTCGATTGTAGTGTCGATGAGTTGGATGTAGACAATTGATCAGCATTCGCATTTAGCTTTCCGTTATGTATGGCACCGAAAACAATAAATAGCTGGGATAATATCAATAGACTGCCTAGACATCCAAGGAGACTGCCTCGTACGATTCGAGTAAACATTATTGACGTTGTAATTATCGTGATACTTGCAATTCCAATTAATGAACTAGTACGCGTATCTCGCTTTATAGTGAAGTGTTAAGAATATTTAATGGCAAACATACGTGTTTCTGAAATAATAGTTGCGATGCGTTAATAAGAGAATAAGTATTGCTTGTAGGGAGGATGGCTGGATGGTTGGATGGTTGGCGAAAGAAGAAACAAGGATACTCACGTATAATTGATTGTTCTATTTCGATACTCGAGGACAATGTCTAACCATGTCGTCATTGGGTAACGAATGGATTTTCTTTTTTAATGACTTGTATGGTCAGTATTCAACCCTTTCTTACAATAATGTAAAGCGACAACGTGGCTTTATTACGAATTTAGTTATTGACACCTTAGCGGGATGTAGACACGTGGTGAATTCTATGTGTACTTCAAGTCTTGTCTGAATTTGGGGTAAATCTTAGAAAGGTCGAATGTAATATTGTTGACGAGTAATTGAGAAAATAAACTGGGCAATTACACGGAAATGGTCATCAGCTAATAAATGATTACTATACTGAAGATGTCACGGAGTTACAGACGAGAAGTAAGCAATTTATTGAAATAAGAACATAAGAAGATCATCCTGTGTTCTATCGAAATAAACAGCAATGTACATTTATGGAATCATCAAATTATAATAGGAAAGGTGGAATAACGAGTAGTTGCACGGAAAAGAATGATAGTATAGTATGAATCCTACTATTGCCCACTAGCTAGAAAGCTATGATATCTAGTGAAAACAAGGGAGAGATAATACGTTTTAATATTGATATACAAAAAGCGAATAAAACAAATTAGAATTGGTCGGCGAATAGTGATGTAGTCTTATGAATCTTCTGGTATAAGGATCTTTTCAGTACACGCACTGTGTTATGGTACATTTCAGCCGATAGATACAAAATGGCTGCTTCAATAGATTGGTGGTAAATTCATGTAACGGCCTATAGATAGCGAGGAGTTTCTCGCGAATTATACCGCACACATCGGGATTACTCTCGACGAGGTTGCGGACCTTCTGGAGTATCGGATTGTTGGAAGTTGCCATACTGGACGTGCGATACTTTTGTAATGCTGTCTGGCCCGGCCATTGAACGATCTTGCTTCCAAAGTCAAGCATGGTATTTATCTCTGAGCCAAGATCGGGTCGTTGGAACTTGCCGCAAACTACTATACGTCGCTCTAGCGTATCAGGATAATGTTGTAGAGCAACCAGGGAAATGTGTAAGCGCATTCTTCGTGTGTTGTCGACCATCACCTTTATCTCGGGATCCAGCCAGATGAATAGATTGTCCACCGATCGTTCGATAAGACTGCGCAGAATGTTTTTCCTTACACCCATGGCGGCGTATATTTCCTGCATATTGCTTCACGTTGTCGTTGCTGTAGCTGTTGCTGCTGTCGTTGTCTTTCCCTTTGAGCGATCGCCTCGTTGATGGCTTCCAGCTGTTCGATCTCTTCGGCTTTCAATTGCTCCAGGCGTATTATGTTCGGATAGTACTGGTTCTCCTCCCATTGGGTTCTCTTCTTGGTGTGTGCAACCATGTTATCGAGTAGAAAGTTGAGCATAAAGTCTTTGAATTGATCATTCCATATAATGATAATTTGATCGATATCAAGCAGGAGTAAGTTTTGAATACAAGTAAAAATGTAATTGACAAGTTTAAGCAGTTCTCCCCGGCAAGGTTGACCGCTTTCCCTCCTAGCTCTACCGCTTTATCTTTAAGAGCACGACGAGAAAGTTGAGGAGATGTGGCAGTTACCATTTGTTGATTGCTACTGCCACTGTCAGCATTCTGTGCGCTTGATTAATCCTAAGTTTTGGTATAGGAGGCCATGTTTTACTTATTCGACTAGTAGTACCAGTGTACCTTGTTGTAACGATGAAGATGACGATGAACCAGAGGAGGGAAGATTGTTTGGCGTTGCATTACTTATTGTAGAACCACTGCTAATGTATTCGATGTAGATGAAGACGAGCTGGACGAACTTGCATTATTTGATGATGTTGTCGATCGTTGTTGTTGTTGTTGCGGTACAGGCGCATTGATTCGTTGTCCAGGGCGTGGAGGCAATGGAGGCGGTACATCCGCATTGACTTGTTGCTCACGACGTAAAGGCAGTGGAGGTGGCGTGGTAACTTCGGATGGCGTAGTAGGAAATCCACCCGGCATATGATTACTAGGTGTGACATCAGCTGGTATTCGAAATACTGATGCCACATTGTTTATAACTGAATTGTTCGGTTGTTCATTAGGTGTGGTTCTTGCTGGTGTCGTGGAAAATCCACCTGGCATACGATTACTAGGCGTAGCATCGGCCGGTATTTTCCATACTGAGTTCACCTTGTTGAAAAACAATTGAACCGGTCGTGTGCGATATTCCTCGCCAGGCATGGTACCCCTTGGCGCGATATCCAACAATGCCTCCAAGTATGGCTTGAGTCGTCGAGGGAATTCAGCGCTCATGTCTTGTTTGAAGATTTTCATCGAAGGCTCCATTTCACGTAAAAGTAATGGTCTGCACACCTCTATCCCTTGATCCAATGCCGAGTTATACGTTCTACGCATGCTTTTCAGTATATTGTCCGGTGTAGACTGGCCGAGCCTTATCAGATTCCTCAACTGCTCATAGCCAGGCGCACGTCTAGCCGTATTCCTCACACGACGTGATATACCCGCCCAAAATGTGGCATTAACCGGAACAATGATACCAGGTGTAGAGCATAGCAAAACACCAAAGATGATCGATAGCAGACTAAGTAGAGATGCGTTAATAAAGCCATGCTTCATCGTGAATTCGTAACAAATAGAGATAATAAAAAACTAGGATATTGATGGTATTGAGGAAGGCGAGAAGAGGATGTGGTATAATATGATATACTAATGGTGATAACAAAGTCTAAGAGGAAATGGTTAACGTTAAAGAACGAGCGGGCTGTGTAACCAAAAAAGTGAACCATTTCATGTAGACAACGATGTCGGATTGCAGAAAAAATTTGTCGCCATTTTAAACCAAGCGGGGTAGCGCACAATAAACGTGAAAGAAAATGATCTGTAAAAGGAAGTGCTCGGATATTGCCACGTTTCCTGCATGGTTACATGTAACTGCTACCACATTCGGGTGAATGACATCAAGATTATTTATTAATAAGTGTGCATGCGACGTATAGACTTGAACACGACGAGTCTACGTCGGTAAACAGGCACAATTAGTCGGATAACGCATTGCCGGCCGTAGTATCGGCAACTTGTTCAAGCTTGCTCTGGTATGGATTAAGCACGCCACTGATACTCGATTCTAATACTCTAGTAATACTGGACCAACTGTCATTTACAACGGTATGCAACCATTGACAATCGGTGGGATTCAAGGATCGGCACTGCTCGGTTGATCGTAAGTCGTTGAAACGAGTGACGACCAAGTTTGCGTGATTTGTTGCAACACGTGGTGAACCGCGCTACGTGCCTGTCGTCGAACGGTCCAGCGTATGAGGAACGACTTGGTCACTGGAATGGCTGGTTTGTTAACGGCATTGCCTTCATTCCTGTCCGCGTCTTGTGGACCGGCCAGTCATCCACGACATCACTAGGCTTTAGCATGTTGTAAGTAGTTTGACCGGCTACCAATGCCACCGATTGTGACAGCGATGTCGTCAGTTGGCCAGCAACTGCGTCACAAATACCATTGACATGATCAACGATAGATGATGGCAGTGTCGCGTCATCGTGTTTCGATTGCAATAAACGTTGTAGAGCAGCGGTGGTGGTATCCGTCATTCGACGAACCAGCGTCATACGTTCCACAGAGGACACGAGTGCCGTAAATAGGGCGCTATA
Source organism: Syncephalis plumigaleata (assembly GCA_025201365.1). Taxonomy (NCBI): domain Eukaryota; kingdom Fungi; phylum Zoopagomycota; class Zoopagomycetes; order Zoopagales; family Piptocephalidaceae; genus Syncephalis; species Syncephalis plumigaleata. The sequence continues at coordinate 2,896,388 of JAIXMF010000001.1, forward strand.
GACTGTTTTAGCGTAAAAGTTGGCGGGATGGTTGGCCGGTAAGCGAGGACTCGACGGCGGTGACGATGGAACGGACGGCGGTAGATCTATGGACGTCATCTCAGCGGGAAGAGCACGCGCGAAAAAGTGTATCGACCGAGACTGCGGTACCAATACGGAAGACTGAGCGGCCTCATTAGGATTGGGTAGATGACGTGCCGTGAAGTGAACAACATGTACGGGTAGGATTCTATCGACGGAATTAGCACTTGTTGTTGATGTAACAGGACTGGCATCTACTTTTTTACATAGTGCCACCAGTAGAATTAGATAGCTTGAAATGACGTAGTGCATCATTAAATAGAAATGGGGTAACAAGGATAACACACACACGCGCGCACACACACACAGTATAACGTGCAATAAGTGTATTCGTAATAGTGACGATAATAACAAGAGTGAGTAATAGTAGTAATAGACCTAGTATTAGAATACCAATAATGGAAACAAAAATGTAATAATGAGCATCCGTAATAGGATATCCGCTTGTTGCACTCTTTTTATTGCTGGTCTAGTCTATGGCTCACGAGAGTCGGCAGAAGACGCCTTAATGAACACGTGAAATTGAAATAGAAACCTGTTGTAATTACTATTCTTATGCTGGTTAACAAGGACCCGCGCTAGTTGCGTAACGAACAACTCGCCTGTTCTGGGGTATTGAATTATACTTGCTAAAAGAAGAAGAGCTAGAAGAGCTAGAAGGGCGAGAAGAGGGCCACTTGTGATTCATGTCATTTCAACATTTGACGCCATGCAACGAGAAGAAAATGCAACACATGCATTTGTATCTTGTTTCTCATTTGGCATAAATGACAACTGTCTACTTGTGCTAATTAAGCGATTGACCTGATGCATGTGAAATAATAGGGCATTCCTTGTTTGAATAATTGGCAAGGATAGCCATACACAATGGAACATGTTGTACAACATGAAGTTGACGTGAAGTATGGCAATCAATATTTTAATAAAATACTTCTTTTTCTATCTATACTAGACATCTACCATCATTGATGAAGATGGAGTAGATCATGTCAATAATAATTCAAGAAGAAGCTGTGTCATTATAATATGTGCAGTCTTATTCAACAACCATAATAATGATAATAGCTACAACCAACAACACCGCGTCGTTCTTGTTCGTAGTGTTTCGCTACGAGGAAAGCAACATCCATACTTTGCTCGTAGTTTAATCGTGGATCACAGAATGTCTGATAGTTGGTCGCTAAATCTTGATGATCAAGCTGTTGCGATCCACCAATGCATTCTAGTAAATAGCAAGTTGATTAGAATGACAAATATGAATAGAAACTATTGTAGTTGTAGTAGTTACCTGTTACACTATCACCGGTCAATTCTAAATGAACACCGTTTAATCGACTGTTGCACGTATCATGAATACGAATGGCACGACTTAATTCCTAAATAATCAATATTGTACGTATTAATAAATTGCTCTACCTTTCTATAATCGTATACTTGTTAATGTCACTTACCCCGATAATATTGTTAAAGTTACGTGTCTTTACTCCAGTGGCCGATTGTTCCGTACTAATCAGTAATGATAAGAGGCAAGCACAGTCATTAGTAGTTGATCTTGTGCATTCACAATTCACATCATTTTTACTTACTTGCCATGCATTGGATCACACGACCAAACGACAATATGACCGGATGATCGCACTGCTTTAATGTGATCCGGTAGATGTGTTCAATCTAACGGCATACTGAATTAGTACTCCTACTTGTACAGCTCTATTTGTCGAATTAATTCACCTTATTAACACCATATCGAGTGATTAATGTCACTTTTCCTGGTTCTCTTCGTGGATCTACTTTATTCAACAATGCCACAAGTTCTTCCGGCTTAGTGGTCGGGCCTATTTTAATACCAATAGGATTCTCGATACCCGAGCAATAATTGACGTGCGCACCATCCACTTGACGTGTACGATCACCAATCCAGACAAAGTGAGTACCGGCATTATACCATTGTGGTGCTGCGGCATCCTTGCCACCATTTGACGCATTGGCATTACGTGTAAGGGTTTGTTCATACTCGAGCAGTAGTGCTTCATGCGACACAAACATATCGACCGTGTTCAACGGAGTGTTGCTCTGACCGGTGGTGGATGCAGTACTAGCTTCCGCGCCAATAGTACGCATGAAATCCATGGCGTCTACAATTCGATTGACAATCGATTGGTACTCTTCACGTACGGCGGATGAGCGTACATGTTTCAAATCCCAGGCCGATGGATGATGTATATCTATTGAGATTGATTAACAAGAAAAACTAGAATGAATCGAGTACTTACCAGCAAATCCCGCTATAGATCATTACACGTTACATGTCATGAATAATGGTTGGTCAGTATATAATGATTGCTATACATTTTAACTAGGCATAATATCACTTACCATTAAGAATGGCACGTATATAGTTCATGGTAGCTGCTGAATGGAAATAGGCACTACAGACAAGTAGAGTTAATTCAATAGTAATAAGAGAAAGAAGAAGAGAATAGCTTACCTGACCAAACGTTCTGGATCCGGTTGACGATCATCTGGCAGAATCCATTAACATTATCACCGCTATTCATGTATATATATATATATATGTAGAAAGCAGCATTAATAAACACTTGTAGATGAATGGATAGCAGTCATCACTTACCGGAATGATGGTATCTCCTTGCCATCATGCATCTCAGTGGGAGATGAGCGTGGCTTCGCATACTACATGTAATAATAATGATATTATTATTGTTTATTAGTGAAATGAAACGATATAATGCTCGTTCGTTCACTTACTTGACCGGCCATACGCGCTATACGTACTACAGGTAGACGAGCACCCCAAACGAGAACAAGACTCATTTGCAGTAGGACCTTTAGTTTATTCTCAATAGGTTCCTAAATACAACAGAAGAGTCAGCTTATTCTATAGACATCTATGTGTGTGCGTATATATGCAACAAACGTGGTAGTAATGTGACATACCTGTGAGCAATAGTCGAACATTCGGCACAGTCTCCTCCTTGTAGTAGGAAGGCTTTACCCAGTGCAACATCGCGTAATTGCTCACGTAGACGTCGAACCTAACAAAAGAGCAATTAATTAGCTAGTTGCTCGTCTTATCCGATAGGCTATGCGTGTGTGTAATTACCTCTCCTACACTAACTAGCGGTGGTAGTCGTTCCAGCTTCTGTAATGCTCGCTGTAATGCCTCCTTGTCTTCATAATGGACATCCTGTTTAATAGGACAACGAGTCCAAGAATCAGGAGTCCAGGTTGAGGATGTAGTAGGGTCCACCATTATTATTATAATACGACAAGTTGTTAAGCGTGTTAGAAAAAGCAGGGAAAACTTTTGGGACAAAAAGAACACGTTAGGGCAGATTGATAAGAGATGGAAAAATCTCATCTATGATGATGCAATTTAAACTCAGCAAGGTAAGAATGGTAATGGAATAGCTATCGTAATCGATTGCGTCATACATTATTATCATCGAATACACTAGTTTCATCCTTGTGCATTCGTAATTTATTATAGATATAAATATATAAATATGTATGTATGTATATAGACAAACATGACGTATAACAATAATAAATGCAAGTGTATTTTGATGTGTATATGCTCCTCTATAATGCTTAATGTCCAGTGAGTTGACCTACAATATCGTAGACAATACTAGCTATCGTGCTGCATACCATGAATATTAGGCATACTTGACATATTACTTTAGGCCGCCATCGTTCAGAGAATGCCTTAAAGAACGGTATCTGACTGGATGGCGGTAGACCAGGCGATAGAACAGAGGGCGTTTCATGACCTGTCATCACCGAAGATGATTGTATATGAGAAGCACGCTGATCACTACGACTATACCACGAGAATGTGCGTCGTAATGAGCTCATACTGTGTCGTAGTTCTGAACGAACACTACTACTGCCCGAGAATAGTTCGGTAGGCGAGAGTGCATGGGTTGACGCGGGCACGACGGATAGAGCGGTACGACGTAGTGTGTTTAGATCGCCCATTGATTTAGCATGCGGACGTAATGCTACCGTCTGTGCTGGCGTGTCCTTGTCTAGTGATGGGACAATTACTGATGTGGCACCATCAGTTGATATCAGCATTTGCCTATAGGATTGCACCTCTGGTGCTGACGTACGTCTATCCCGTAAATTGGTGACGATTGACGTTGGTGACACAGTGGCATTTCTTTCATCATCGTCATCATCATCACCATTTCCAACCATGCTGCTATCACATCCAACTACTACTGAGGTGATGCCGGTACTGATAAATGTCGATTGGCATGCGATCCATAGTTATGTCGTTGCTAGTGTCACCGATGACGCCACTGGCACTACCGTCATCCTTTGATGATACAGACGCGGAACGTGCATGTAATGGCCAGCAATTCAGCTTGGATGTTGTATGGAGGGTAGCACCGCGGTATTTTCATTTCTGACTCGTCACTACTGATGATTCTGCTTTAAGCGATGTGGTCGACACATTAGGAAGGGTGATTTGAGTGTCACAACCAGCGGGTAATAAAGTGATCTTTGGTGTTAATGGTGTCTCGAGAATCTCTTCATTTGATTTAGACACATCAAGTGCCATCGGTGATGGTCTAGCATCATGATTATTATTACTATTATTAATAGATGATCGTATACTATTAGTTAGAATACGGTTTAGCACACCACCAGGCTGAGTGGTGGAATAATCAATTATCTGCAAGGTGGGCACTTGTCCTAATGATATCATTCATTATTAATAACAATTTTGATTATTAGTATTGCTTCACTTACGAGTAGATGGACCACGTGAGGTACGATATGACGAGTAGCGTCGATATAGTAGATACATGATAAAGGGTAGAATAAAGTTGATGGCCGATGTAAAGAAAAGACTGGCCCAATTCATTAGGGTCATTAGTAAATCGCCCGTTTGGAATGGTATAGCAATAATCCAGGGCAGAACACCGGCTAGAAAGTTAGCCATAACTATAAGAAATAGCGATGTAAGCATAGAGATACGTGTTATGGCTTAGTGATCTGTTTACCTTTTCCTACCAACTGACCACGTACTAGATTGTAGCGGACTACAATGGTGAACACGGGGATAGATGTGATCAACACGGCAATCGGGAATACATAGGACGAGATACGAATAAATAAGTTATCGTGTAGGTTAATATCTAGAGCACTAGAATATCTCCTTGTTTTGGTAAATCGACAGCCAAAGCACCGAGTACACCCAACAGAATGTATAATACAGTAGAAATACCGATAGACCACCAAATGGATTTCTTTGTAGATACAGATGGTTGCTAACACATGAACGAAGATATTAGCACGGTATCTACGTATGTATATGTGACTAGTGAATACTATAGTTACCTTTGAGTTGATCCATGATGGTACAGTGGTGATGAAGGCATAGTTGAATAGTACTGTACCGACCACTTGACCACTATCTGCAGTAATGGCCGGTAAACGTTCCGTCTTCAAACCCAACTGACAAAATGTTACCATCCAACCGATGGTGATGATAATGAGGGCAGCCATCGAGGCTAGTTCATAGAAGAGTGTAAGCTACAATGATACAAACAAGTAGCCATAATTACAGTCACTTACCAATCTGTACAATGGCATTATCCACTAGACGTAGAAAACCTAGAGGACCCACAATACCAATGGTAACCTAATGAACAGATTATAACAGTAAGTATTATGATTATCAATCTATTTAGATAATTACCAAGAATCCCAAGGTGAATAACATGTAACATCAGCGAATGGTGATGCATTTGCCGAAACAGTTTGAACATCATTGATACTAACGCATACCATTGGAATTTCGGATAGAACTCGAGACCACAGGTACGTCCAGCCAAGGTGAGCAACATTCTATCCATGCTCTGATAGTATAGTAGTAGTAGTGATGGTTGGCAAGATATATGCATATATTTATGTTAGTTTAATAGGCGCAACAATTCATGTATACTATTTGTACTTTCTTACCTGTATCGATAGAATGATTGAGGCAAGATTGACCGTCTGCAATGATAGAAATAGCCATACATGTAGGGGATACGCCAGCGTCTACTGAAGAAGGATTCGGCCAGCGATCCAAACTCCATTTTTTCCTAATAAACATGACCATAGATGTATAGATAGATAAGTAAAAGAGAAAGAGAAGGATAAACCTCGTGCAGGGCACATGCTACTCACCTGTGAGACGCGTTGTCTTGACTGATCTGACAATACCTCGCACACAAACGCTGAGGAACAACCGCTGACAATGCCAACGATAATGAATACAAGCGTAGGGCTGGAGGTGCCATATAGTATATTGAGACATCATCATTGATTATTTATTTATTAGAGGACTAGTTGTATCGTAATCATTTATTGACAGTCTACTTACAGAACCCAGCCTGCATTCTGATATAGCACTGGAATAGTCACCAAAGCTATAATAGGCAATTATTAATTAGCAATACAGATATGTATTTGTAATGTATATATTGTACGTCAGGACAATAATAGGCGAGTGAGTGTGGCCTAAACTTACCTGGTCCTGTCATACTGCTCACCAGTAAGCTAACACCGCCTGTAAATGATAGACCCGGCTCTTCTTCAACTGGACTGGACTTTCCACCCAGACAGCGAGGCAAGTGGTCGATAAACCGACGAAGCATCGACATGATAAGATGCAGTAGTATTATTAGAAAAATGCAAGAGAAAAGAATAAAAGGTATCGCTTATGAAACGATACTAAGCAAGTAAATAAAAAAGAAAGAAAGAAAGAACTATTACAAAAAAGATAGTAGCACTGCAATGGTGATAATAGCTTGACTGTCGTAACAATAATAATCCTGTAAATAAATGGCTGACAAATGGTAATAGTAGTAAGTGTATATCAATCCAATTCGAAATATGAACACGAATGGGGTTTACATTTTATAGTTCCGCGATAATAACGAGTAGATCCTTTTTTTCTCCGCTCTTCCTCTCTCCTCTCACACGTGCCACTTGGCTTTCCTTCAAGGTATATTAGCTTGTTCGGTATCCATAAACGGTAAGGTTATTCATTCAGCATTGGAGAACGAGTCTATACATAATACACACACACACATACACATACGCGCACACACACCTTTACCCATATGCATGTACGCACGTATACTTACATAGGACTACATGCTTTGTTTCATTTGATAATATAATCTATATATGTATGTAGGAATACACAAGACGGAAAAAGATCTAACATTGTATCAGCCTTATACCGGTATCTCCTAGATCATCAGTAAAAAGAGAAGGGAGAGAAGAGAAAAAAAGGTAGAATGTAGCGTGGCATGATGTAAAAAAAACCAACCCCCATACACGGACATCCACATCTCTTGCATCACAATCACATCGTGTTATAACACCACATATCGTCAATGATCATGCCGAGAGTATGACTTGCATGCCATCTGGACAATGAGAACAAGGCGGTGTCTTCCTAAAATAACTCGACCTAAAGGGAAATGGTGTATGTAGATAGAGAGCACTAGTTGTACACTAGTAATAGTAAAATAATAGTATGCCTTTTTCTTTTTATTAGTATTATTTCCCAAATCGTTGACTACAATGTGCGTAGCGATACAATCCTTCGATAAAATCGTCTTGTTTAAGAGTACCCGACATGTCATAGGACCGACATGGCACTTGACTAATTTAGATGAGTGGGACACACCGTGAAAATACGTGGAAGCGAGTCAATTGAGGGGGAGAGAGAAAGAGAGGTGAACATGATTAGAGCAATGGCAACAACAATAGCAATACATATAATCAACTTACTAGAATTCAGTTAAACGTAGATGCCAAGGAGCAAATGAGTGTAACCCATCGTAAGTGATTAATAGTTGTGGTTCATTAAAATGAGGTACTAGTTACAAATAGAATTAGTTAGACTTGTCAGTCATCATAAACGCGACTTTACTCTTCTTCTCATTCTTTTCTTCTGCTTTTCTTTAACTTACCCGACATGCGTTGATGTAGATAATTCAAGTCTGGTATGACAGATTCCTCGCTTAGTACACGTGCAACACGCGCAATATGTTCTTTGCCAAATGCACTAGATGCCAAAAATACTCGAATATCTAAAAAGCATATAAATACACGTATGATATGTACACGAATAGAGATGGACAGATAGTGAGATGATGATCCATGTAGTAAGAATAGTAACAAATGGACACTTACCTGGTTGTTGTTGTTGTTGTTGCTGTTGCTGTTCGTAGTGCTTATTCATTATACCATGATGATGTTGACTATAACTATGACTACGACTTGAAAGACCTAATAGATGATGTTGCTCATCTAATTCTGCTATCTCATTATTACTGATAATACTACTACTAGCACTATTACTACGTGAAAGCAATGTCGTAGTATCACCTTGTGTAAATCGTTCTAATGCAGATGCCTCCAACACTGTCCAGCGGATAACATGTCGTTTACTATGACTGCCAATACACGACGTTCCGCTTTAATCACTGCCTTTTGCAATCTATCTACGCATGTCTCCCAGACATTGTTTGGTAAAAGATGATGATGGTCATGCTGGTCATTATCATACAAATCGGGAATGTATAGCGTGGTCTGTGGTATGCCAGCTGCTAAACACCAACAAATCCAATCGGCTAATCGATGTAGTGCTGCTTCCTCTTCACTAATAGATACGGGAACTCCTTGAATATGTATTTTAGTCATTCGACGTGGTTTGCTATTACTATTGTTCTTGTTGTTCTTATTATTTCGTAATTTAGGAGAAGTGGATGATTTCGTATGTGTTGCCTGTGTGTGTCCTTTGTTGTAATAACCGTTGAGAGATGATTCAAGTGTCGTGCTATTGTTTAACGCACGAACATACGGCGATGGAATGACTAGAGCTAAATGTTGCGGTAATTTAGGTAGATATGCCACTTGACGTTGTATCTCTTTAGCAATAGGATCCGTATCTGATAGTGATGATGATGATGATGATGATCCAGTGATATAACGCGATATCCATGAATAACTAGTATATCGCACTAGTCCCTCGTATCTTATCATCGAATAGAAACGGTGTAGCGCACGTAACACACCGTATAGCCAAAGGTATAGACAAGATAGACATGCCATCGTGAACGTGCCGGTACTTGTATTGGCCATATTGTCATTGTCATTATCGTGTCTATCGTTGCTAATCGCGTCTTTATCCAATGTTGCGATAGTTGACGCAATAACACTCGTACTTGTGGGCATAGTAGAGGAAATGCGTTGAATATAACTGATGAATTACTAGTAGTATACGCTGTTTTGTGTGTAAGTAACTTGTTTACTTGGTACACGAGAGAATCATAAAAGAGTATGTAGACAGACAGACAAGCGTGTCTAATACAATAGTCGTTGTTACTAAAGTAGAAAAGTAGACTAGACTAGACTAGGCTAGACTAGACTAAACAAAGAAAAACAAATGTAAAGTAAAATAAAGGCGCAGGCCAAGAAAACACTTGAATCAATGGCTCCTTTTCTTTAAGAAAGAGCATCAATAAACCCTTACATTCCACACTCATTCACATTTTACTGGGAAATGAGCCTTGCTGTAAAAATGGTTACAGCACTGTTCTTTTCCTCTGCTATCACACAATAACAACAGCACCGACTATTCCGTTATCTATTCATATATACTTTCACGTGTTAATAAAGTGGATATCGCGTATGAACTCACCTCATGCTATCCTCAACGACAACCTACTATCGTCTACTAGGTATACTGGGAATTCTATGTCTTTTAGGTTTATTCACTATGACATTCTATCTACAGAAGACGGATGTACAAGATTTATTAAGAGCTGACCAGATAGACTATAATAATGTAGATAGATCCATTGATCAATCTGATGACACAAAAGTGCCTTCATCCTGGTGGCAATGGTGGTGGTGGCAGTCTCGTCCTAGTAGTTGGCGTGGTCAACCACTTACTACGGTGGATACATCGATAAACGACAATGAAGAAGGTAAGGAGTAGAGTAGAGTAGAATAGTAAACAGTATAACTCATATCATATCATATCATATCATATAGTATGTACAAATGATGATTGTCGTCCATCATGGCTACATGATAGAGCAACAACTTCTGCATTACCAGCTTAATGATTCTACATTATTATTGTGTAATAAAATGAATGTAGCCACACTCTATTTTGATCAGTTTTTTTTTTTTTTTTCTTATTGCTGTTTTTTTTTACCGCTACGCGATCATGTCATTGTTACGTTTTGAATCTCATCAGTATCTTAGACAACGGTTGATTCTAGCCACACTTAGTGGTCGACCTGTACGTATAGATAATATTCGTGCACAGGAGGATAATCCAGGTCTACGTGGTAAGTAATAGTAGCACTGCAGACGGTGGTTTTACGTTGTATGTTATAAACTCACCTCTTACTTTTATCTATCTATCTATCTATCTATTAGATTACGAGGCTGGCCTATTACGCTTACTTGAAAAGGCTACAATGGTTCAGTGATTGAAATTAGCTATACTGGTACTACTGTCGTCTATCGACCGGGTATTATTGTGGGAGGACGTGTCCAGCATGATTGCGGTACAGAGCGTGGCATTGGCTATTATCTAGAGATGTTGATTGCTTTGGCACCATTTACTAAGCAGCCATTCCATGTCACATTAACGGGTATTACCAGTGATAATGTGATTTATCGGTAAGATACTCACTCGAATAATGGATCAATTAGTTGAATAGTTGATTAATTGATATGGAATGTTTAGGTGGATATTTTACGTACGGTTACTTTGGTGAATCTAAACGTTGGGGTCTCGATACTGGTATTGAACTCAAGGTAAATAGATGGAATACATGACTATTAGTAAAAGTTATACATTAATTAACAAATGCGATAGATTAATAAGCGTGGTGCACCACCATTGGGAGGTGGAGAGGTAACCTTCCATTGCCCGAATGTACGCAACTTGAAGCCAATTCATTCATCGATGAAGGAAAGATCAAGCGTGTACGTGGTATTGCTTACTCTACGCGTGTATCACCGCAGACGCCAATCGTATGGTGGATGTAGCGCGTAACATTCTAGGCGAGTATGTACCTGATGTCTACGTTTATACAGATCATTACAAAGGACAAGAAAGTGGTCGGTAAGTAATAGGGGTATAGATATAGATATAGGATAGAATAACTAATCTACTGGTAGATCTCCGGGATTTGCCCTTGCTTTGGTAGCAGAATCAACTACAGGAGCATTGTTATCGGCTGAATTAGCAGCAGAAGCTGGACAAACACCCGAGGAATTGGGTGAACGAGCAGCCTACATGCTATTACAAGAGATACATCGTGGTGGCTGTTTCGACGTAGCTCATCAATGGATCGCCTATTGTGGATGGTACTTTGTTCGGAGGATGTCTCGAAAATACGTCTTGGTCCATTATCACCATTTACGTAAGTTGATTGAGATGATGACACGCTGTTTATTAGGAAGAAATGCTCATACTTTATTCTATTCTATGCTAGTATTCAATTCCTACGTGATATTAAGCAAGCCTTTGGCACGGTATTCAAGATTGTTGAAGACAAGCAGACTGATACACTTTTACTAAGTTGTATGGGTACAGGCTACACCAATGTCAATAAGAAGACTACTTGATCCATCGATGCATTTGCTGTTTCTCTTTCTGTCGCTCTCTCGCTCTCTCGCTCAATGCAACAATTCCTTTGTAACTCAAATGGTTTGCCAATCAAGTTTACAAGCTTTTTCCATCCAATTTGCGCAGTTAGCCTTCTGTTTTTACGAATAAATAATATTTAACACTTACAACTACCCTGTATTTTAAACGATTGACGATACAATCTGGTTAATTTGTTTTTTGATGTTTGTGTTCCTCTTGGTCTTGCTCATCTTGATCTTGTCCCTCATTTAGTGAATGTTTTGTGGATGTACCAGAATCAGGAGGAGGAACAGCACCTCGTTGGAATTGTTCTGGAATACCCTTTCCATTACGAAGACTGCGAATAATCTGAATAAAATTCAGACATGCAGCCATATCCCAATTCCATACACGATAATCAATAGCTACTTGTAAGTACATGACATGGCAATATCCAACTATACTAGTACACTTGTATCGTCTACCTTATAGAATTGATGATGATAGTTATCACTATCAATAAATGATCCATTACTAATACTGAATTGTTATTATTATCGTGCTGTGTCAATTGGCATTTCTATGATAATAATGGTGTTAACAATAGTGTAAATCTATTGATTAATAAACTGCAAATGTTAAATGCTAACTGCGCAAATTGGAGGGAAAAACACTTTAATAAAAGAAGGGTGTACCCCATTTCTGTCCTGTCAACCCACACCCTCGCTTCAAGACGAGATAATTTAAAAGCGCTCAACTCTTCCCCTTCTCCCCCTTCACTGTGCTGCTACTTTAGCCGCTATTGCTGCTGTTGTTGCTGCTACTGCTCTAGCTCTAGCTCTAGCTCTAGCTTGCTCGCTCTCTTAAAAAAAGTATAAAACGATCGTCCCGTTGATTGATTCCAATCGAGGCGCCCTTCTACGGGCAACGTTTTTGCCTTTTCCCCTAAACAACGATAACTAGTATAGTTGGTAGTCTGTGTCATTTAGGAGCTACTACTCGGTCTATCTACCGCGGTGGTCAATAACAGACTAGGTGAGGACGACGTACGACGTGCAAAGCGCTCATTGACGTTAGTACTACTACTACTACCACTACTATTCGCTCTTTCTTTACTAATATTTTTCTATACGGATTAGTGGTGATTAGACCGTATATTACTATTATCGGCTGCAACCACTACTGTCACTTTATTCTCTTATTTGGAATAGTGTATTACTTGTCCGAGGTCTCTTTCTTCTAGAGATAGTTCTCTTTTGGTGTTCACTATTGATTACACATTGACACTGTCCTAGTGAACGGAACGTATCATCACCGATAATACACGAGACAATAGTGAAGAGTATATGCGTGTGGACGCGTGCGTGTTTCAATAGTTTATAATATCTCTACTATCGCGTATCAAATATGTCGGTTAATTTGGTGAGTAGCTGCATATAATAAAGGAACAATAATGAGACAAGACTAATAATAGGATAATATTCTGTGTTTACTCTAATCTTCATATCTTTATCCTATAGGGAGGTTTATATCGAGCGATTATCGATGATGTGGTGCGCAATGTACAACGAGACTTTGAAGAGCATGGCATTGACGAGTCGGTATTAAACGAGTTGAAACGAGTAAGTCATCGAATTGCTATCCATTTATTATTACTCTATACTCTACTACATTAATAGACATTGATTCATTTACTAATGATAAACATGTATATTATTATTATCACTAGTCATGGGATGTTAAAGTTGCTCAGATGCGAGTAGTCGATGATTTCCCTCTTAGTGAAGGTGCAGAAGGTAATGGTGGTAATTACCCAACAGGATCTGAAGTAGGAGCAACTCTACCATCCGATGGTAATGGCACAATAGCCAACCCGGATACAGTAAATAATCAGGAAGTAAGTGAGTAGTACAAGTGTAATTAGCATCTATACTCATTATAATGAATGATTAGACGAGTAATTTCGGTGCAGCAAGTCTAGCCTCACTCGTTGATCCTAATCAAATTGATCCAGCCACTCATTTATTTACATTGGCAGTAAGTATGATCTGTGTATCATGTTTAGTTTATTAATAATCCTGTAATGAATAGGAGACAGCTACAACCATTACCACTGTAGATGGTGTGACTATTAAACCGGATATTGGTGCATTACCACCTGCTCTCTCATCGCCTACATCTACTAGCACGACAACAAATCAAGGTGCAAGTCATCATGATACTGGCACGGATACAAGAACACCAGGTACCTTGGTATGCAACAATAGTCATGATCAATTCATATAAATCTAATATTAATTTGAATCATGTAGACAACGGATACAGCATCTAATAATAATAATAACAATAATGGAGTAGATACTGCTACTACTACTGCAACAACACATCCTACAAATGAAGTATCAAGTGGTACTAATGGTCGTGCATCAGCACGTAAAGCACGCCGTCTTAATGATGGCAGTATAGAACCAGTAAGTAATAGTAGTCATTATTAGTTAGTTAGTTTATTAATTGTCTATGTAAATATAAGAGAGAAGACGAGGATGCCATTAACTCGGATCTCGATGATTCAGATGAAGATACAGTTAGCGGTGATGGGATGAAGATACTCCTAATATCATTCTATGTCAATATGAAAAGGTAACTACTCATTTACAACAAGTACCATCATTATCATCATCATCATTTACTAATACATTACTACTATGCTTGTTTATTCATTTACTATAGGTGACACGTACTAAGAACAAGTGGAAATGCGTATTAAAAGACGGTGTCATGACCATGGATGGACGGGATTATGTATTCCATCGAGCTAATGGCGACTTTGAATGGTAGTAGTAGTAGTAGTAGTCTACACTATTACTACTACTAGTTGCTTATTATCATAGCAGTTTACTTTATATATATACATATACATATTAATAGCAGTTTACTTGCTTTGATGATGATGATGATGACGATGATGACGATGATGATAATTACTTTGCGCTTTCTCTTTCTATATCTCTCTATCTCTCTATCTATCTCTAGTTATCTAATAAGTATATTACTCTTTCGGTATTATTAGTATGACATTACTAATTAACAATCATCTAGTATTATGTCATGCTTATAATGCTTTTAAGACAATGAACTGACTCTAGCATGTTCATGTAAAGTTTGATATAAACAAATTGTTGTCGATCATGACCATGATCATTCGTAATCTACTCTTTCTTCTTCTATTACCATGTCATTATTGTGTCTACTATTCATTCATCTAATGGATATGAAGGATGATTACTATTATTACAGATAAACATATAGTAAATGAAGTAAAGTGTAACACGATAGAATCAGCCTCTTAACATCCTGTGTACACATGACATGACATGACATGACATGTACACTTTTATTCTAAAATAGTAGCCATCGAATGATGAGATACTTGAACTGTTTTACATATAATGGATGGATACCACTTCTTGGCATTCATATCTATTTTTGGTTCATTCATCTCAGTTAACATGTTATCAGTTGCGTATCTATTCCTAAGGAAAAGTAAAAATAAACGAATAAAGTTATCATATTATTTCTATCTAACTTGTACCCTTTATTCATTTCAAGTAGTTACAGTATTTTGCTTATACTTTCACTTAGCTTGACCATCTCACATTGTATGCGTGTGTATTGTATGTATGTATGTATGTATGTACGCTTAGATGTATGGCGTTCATTTCTTTTTCATTCTCATACGCTCAACACACACACACACACACCTTCCATCTCCCCGACCTTTTTTTCTTTCTCCTATCCATCTACTACACGTTCATTGGTGCATAGCCATTGGCAGGTGCATTCATTGATTCAAATCTATTCTGCGGCACATGAGGAGGATTCTCCTTATTTGTTCGACCTTTTCTCCTTCCACACACACACATTCAGTTTATCTGCTTGCTTGCTTGCTTGTTCTCTCTTTCTCTCTATAAGCTCACGTTGATAGCTTGCTTTTGGGATTTCTTGTTTTTTCTTCTTCGTCTTCCCTAACTTATATCTGTCTGCATAGTGAACCGACTGGTTCTTTCTTTTGGCGCTTGATACTCGACTCATCTTTACTCATCTCATCTCATCTTATTCCTTATTACTGCCGTAGCATATCTTTTCTTTACACTGATATATGCCTATATAGGCTCACTTCATATTGCAGTAGTAGTAGTAGTAGTAGTAGTAGCAGTAGCAATAACTGTTATCGCTCTCCTCTCTTTCTTTCTTTCTTTCTTCATCGATATATTTATATTTATATATTAATTAGTTACGTGTTGGTAAAACGGCATTTCTAATAACACAGCCATCCAACTAACTAAGTAATATTATTCTTATTATAAGTCGGTGTGTCTTATCCGATTGATTGATTGATTGATTGATTGATTATCGTGGTTAGTATTCATTTCTATATCCAATAGCTATATGCTGTCTATACATACAAGCTGTAAAACGCGTGTGTTCTAAGTTCATACACTCTCGTATTCGTATATTATTGCATACTACTGCCATTCCTGTTCACAACTTTGTTGTGTTTCAACCAGTTGTAACCCCACTATTATTCACGCTTGTCACTCATCCTTTTTCTCATTTTCTTTCATTTATCGTTTAGTCGGCGTTTCTCTATCGTATATTTGTTTCGACACTGACCAGAACACGCGCTGTCTATTCTTTATTTATTGCAGTAGGGTCATCCGGTACACACAGATTCATAGTCTGCTTCTTTATTAGCATTGATTACGGTCATCATTAGCAACTTGCCACAACCTCATCACATATCATAGCATTATGACGTCTCTAGACCGACGTCGGACTCTTTATCGTCCGGAACGCAATGTAGGTCCCGCTCCTATGCTTGGCGGTCCAAGTGAACGTAAAGCATTCGATCCTTGGGTGTTGTTCTCGCGTATCGTCACGTTCTGGGCGCCTGGTGTTCTATTGAAAGCTTGCGGTATGCCTGATAAAGCCATTCAGCAAGCATGGCGTGAAAAGGTCGCTCTTTGTTTTATCATTCTCGTCCTTTGTGCCATCGTCGCCTTTCTAACGCTGGCCCTTCCCAGTACACTATGTCCGTCCACCGGTTCGAACACGAAGGCTGGTGTTACATGGGGTGCACAATCCAAAGATAGCAACAATGTAGTGGGCATCAAGGGTGAAGCCTACTACGCAAGCAGCAATACATCACCGATCCCGGATCTACCATTGACCACAGTCAAGACCGGTCTTGACGTCACCTTTCTGTTCACCGAGTCGGCTAGACCGGGCACCTGCGCTACAGCGCCCAACTACGCCGCGGTATCTTTCGATCGTTGTATGAATAACAATGCAACACCTACACCGTGTACTCAAGGCACGGTACAGCAAGGTCCCACCAGTATCAATCTATTCCGTGCTAGAGGACCATTGCAAATCGGCTACAGCTGGGAGAGTCTCGACTTGCCCGAGCTACGTAACTTCTTCGTTTACAACGGTATCGTGCTTAATCTCGACCAGTACATTAAGGCGAATCCAAATCCCATTCCCAACGATCAAGCCGATCTGGCCATTCGTCGTCTTACCGTGGACAACAAGGGCCCCGGTGGCAAGGATGGTACGCTCGCCTTTAACGTTAACAACAACTTGAAGAATGCCGCGAAATGCTTCGTGCAGAAATATCGCGCCGGCATTCTCGACAAGGATACCGTGGGCTGTTTCGCGTCAAAGTTCTTCCTCTACATCTCGCTTATTGTCGTGTTGGGTCTCGTGTTGTCGCGTTTCTTCATGGCCATCACGTTCGACTGGTTCATGTCGTATCGATTGGCACGTCCGCCAAAGGGTCCATCTGGCGGTGACAATCCGGCCGCAGCTAGCGTTGCCGGCGAGCACTCGCTGCAAGCTGCACCATGGGCTCAACGTGGTGCCGGCGGTAATGATCAGTCGGCTGGCGGTGCCGGTGGCCTCGGTCCATTGATGAAGAAGGTGCCCGATACGTCCTCGGAACTCTACACGATCCTACTCGTTACGTGCTACTCCGAGGGCGAGGCATCACTCCGCTGTACCATTGAATCGCTGGCCGAGACCGAGTATGGCGATGATCACAAGTTATTATTTATTATTGCCGATGGTGTTATCACCGGTTCAGGCGAGGATCGCTCCACTCCCGACATTTGTCTCGATCTAATGGAGGTAGACCCGGAATTCGCCGATCCACAACCAGTCTCGTATTTAGCCATTGCTGCCGGTGCTAAGCAGCACAACATGGCCAAGGTATACGCCGGTCACTTCTCGCACAAGGGTCATCGTGTACCTACGGTATTGGTGGTGAAATGCGGTACACCTGCCGAACAAAGCGCCGCCAAACCCGGTAACCGCGGCAAGCGCGACTCTCAAATTATCCTCATGAACTTCTTCTCCCGTGTCATGTACAACGAGCGTATGTGTCCACTCGACTACGATCTATTCCGTAAGGTGACCCATCTCATGGGCATCACACCCGACTACTTTGAAACCGTACTTATGGTGGACGCCGACACCAAGGTCTATCCCGATTCGCTACGTTTACTCATTAACTGCGTGCAAAATGACCCAATGATTATGGGTTTGTGCGGCGAAACGAAGATTGCCAACAAGCGTCAGTCATGGGTCACTGGCATTCAAGTGTTCGAGTATTACATCTCGCATCATCTTGGCAAGGCATTCGAGTCGGTATTTGGCGGTGTCACCTGTCTACCCGGTTGTTTTTGCATGTACCGATTGAAGGCACGTAAGGGTCCCGATGACTGGGTGCCCATCATCACGAAGCCGGAAATTGTCCAGGAATACGCGTCTAATGTCGTGGACACGCTCCATCAAAAGAACCTGCTACTTCTCGGTGAGGATCGTTTCCTAACCACGCTAATGCTTCGCAACTTCCCCAGCCGTAAAATGATGTTTGTACCGCAATCCGTTTGTAAGACGGTGGTACCCGATGAGTTCAAGGTGTTGCTATCACAACGTCGTCGATGGATCAACTCGACCATTCACAATCTTATGGAATTGGTACTCGTACGTAACCTGTGCGGTATCTTCTGCTTCTCTATGCAATTCGTCATTTTCATGGAATTGATCGGTACCGTCGTGTTACCCGTGGCCATCATGATGACCTACTACTTGATCATTACCATGGCATCGCAAGAGTTCAACGGATTCACCTCGTATCTTCCATTGCTGCTTTTGATCGCAGTACTCGGTCTGCCTGGTATTTTGATTCTCATTACTACGCGTAAGATTGTCTACTGCGCCTGGATGCTTGTCTACTTGATTGCACTGCCCGTGTGGAATTTCATTCTACCCGTCTACGCCTACTGGCACTTTGACGACTTCTCCTGGGGAGAAACGCGTAAGGTGGAGGGCGAGGTCAAGGGAGACGATCACGGCAAGAAGGAGGGCGAGTTCGACGCGTCATCCGTGCCATTAAAACGTTGGGAGGACTACGAGCGTCGTCGTATGCGCGAGCAGAAGCGTAAAGATCAATTGGGCGGCGCACTCCACAACGATCAGACTAATTATGGTGGTGAGTCCTATTACCAACACACAGCGTATGCTCCATCTGATTTGGGACAAGAACAACGTCCATATGATTATGAACGACCAGGTGGCGGCATGCTCAATGATAATAGTATGCATATGCCACCGAGTAGCAATGGCGGTGCCAGTGCCAGTTCCTCACCCTACCATTACCCGCCATCATCGCAGCCACAGCAACCACAACAGTCGCATCATTACTATCAAACGACCACGGCGAATAATGGCAACGGTAATACTACAACAACGACTACACATTATGAAACATCGTCTGTGCATCATTATCAACCGCATACGGGTAACAATTCAATGACTGATATGGGACAGCAACAACATCCATATGCTCCTAATCAGCCACCACCACCACCACCACCTAAGCATTATCCATAAGTAATAGAAACTGTAATAGCAAGTGTATACTCGTGTCTATACTCTTGTTATTATGTTTAACTACCTACAACAACAACAATAGTTTACTCTATATTATAATGGAGAGTATAAACTATATTGGATTTCCTCTTCTCTTCTACTTGATGGGACAATGATACACATTCTCATATTTCTTTTCGTATTAAATGCATTTCATTCTATAATAATAATGCTACGTTGTAATGGAAATGATAAAAAATGATTCTTTTATTAGTCATTGATTGATTGATTGATTGATTGAGTTAGTTGAATGAGTGAATGAATAATGAGCGTGATATCTCATCATTGTTCTCTTCTATTCAAATGATCATCTTGTTATTGTTCCATACCCTATAGATTAATAGATTATTAATATTAATTATTACATCAGAGGATGTGAATGATTCATTTACCTCTTGTGCTTCTGGTGCACCATCTTCACCGGGTGCTGCACCACCACTGGCTGCACCTGCACCACCGCCACCTCGTGATACACCCGATACAATATCATCCACTCGAAGTAATAAGCAGGCAGACTACAAATAGAATAGAGAAATAACAATAGACATTAGGATAATCAATAGTAATTGTAATAGTAAATGATGCTTACTTCAATGGCTGTCTTGATAGTTTGTACTTTAACTGCGTATGGTTCCCAAATGCCATGTTGTTCCATATCGACTACGGTACCGGCACAGCCATCGATACCCCAGCTATGCTGACCATTGCGTGTTGAGCCTGTATCATATCAATGCAAGTACATAGAGATAGATAAGTAAATCAAGTAGATGTGTATATCTTGTGTTTAAATGACAAGTCAATAGAACATGATAAACTTACACGTAGTTGAGTGAGTACTTTAATGGGTTACCACCGCAATTCTGTACCAATGTACGTGGAATAACCTCCATAGCATCGGCTACACCCGTGTAGGCCATTGCTCGATACCTTCGAGTGATTTGGCTATCTCGCCGAGTTTCACACTGACTGCCATCTCGGTGGCACCACCACCTGGTAGTAGGCGTGGTTCGAAGAACACATTACGCGCCACACACATGGCATCTTGTAGGTTGCGTTCCACTTCATTGATGATATCCTTTGATGGACCACGTAGTAGAATGGTGCATGCCTTGGGTTCTTGACATTGTGTCAAGAATGAAAAGTATCTAGAATAGCAAATGGCAAGATGGTAATAAATGAATGAATGGTTAATCACTATTGGTATTCTATAATGTATAATACACTACTTACTCGTCGGCAATCTTCTCAACGTGGAATAGACCACACTTTGTGCCTACATCCGATTCCTTGAGATCCTCCACTCGATTAACGATGGTGGCACCTGTGGCACGGGCAACACGATTATTATCGGTCTTACGCATACGACGTAATACGGTGATGTTGGCCTTTAGCAAATAGTGTTGTGCCAAATCTAATAACAATGTTAACAACAACAATGTTAACAACAACAATGTTAACTAGTAGTGATAGTAATCATACACGTACCAGAGACACCCTTTTCAGTAATCACAAGATCGGGTTGAGTGCGGTAATATGATTGCATAGCGTTTGAATTTGTTCCTCTTCAATTTGCAATAGACGATTCCAGTGGGATTCATCGGTTACTTCAATGTTCGTTTGACTCTCGCCCTTCTTGTATTCTAACGGGCAGTCAAGCAAGACAATACGTGGATTCTCGATACGACGACGCATCTTAGGATGAGTGACGTCCTTATTGACCATGACACCGTCTAGCACGCGAGACTCCTCGATCTCACCGCCGGGCACCTTCTCGACACGAGCGTAGCGTTTAATGTCCACCTCACGTCGGATCGAGTCACCCTCGCCTTCCTCCATGACCACGGTGCGTACGGCTTTCAAGGCGAGCGAGCACATAAGCTCACTCCAACGACTCGAGAACTTGGTACCGAGCGTGGACTTGACCAAGCGTAGCATCTCCTCCTCGTTGTTCACGTCGACCGGTTTGGCAATGGTGTCCAATACACGAATGGCATCCTCCAATGCTTGCTTATAGGCACGGATAATGACAATCGGATGAATGTTACGCTCGAGATGATCGACTGAAGTGGCGAGTACCTCTCCCGCCAGGACAATAACGGAGGTAGTGCCGTCGCCCACTTCCTCGTCTTGCGTACGACTAAGTTCGATCATACTCTTGGCTGCAGGGTGTGCCACCTCCACTTCACGTAGGATGGCATTGCCATCGTTGGTGAGTAGAATACCGCCCATAGGGTCAAGCAACATCTTGAGCATCGAACGTGGACCCAAACAGGTACGAATAACATCGGCCACCGTCTAAATAAACGAATAGATGAATAGTGTAGAGTAGTGTAGAGCGTGTGCATACAGTTATAAGTTACATAGGTTCTTTTATGTGTATGCATGCATATATGCATTTCAATAAAACGACTTGTAACTTACTTTGGCAGCGGTGATGTTCGAGAGCTGAGCCTTACGACCGGTCTCGCGTTCGACCTTTGTATCTATAGTGAGATCCAATCTTAGATCCAGATTACGTGATTATACGCGACAAACACTCACTCATTACAAGTACTGGAGCCGACATATTCGATGATGACGGATGACGGATGATGACAATAGTTGGATCAAGCGATATAACAAACAGACAAACGGATAAACACGCGAATGAACAATAATAGCGGTAGTGATAGATAAACTAGCAACAAAAAGAGAATACGTGTATGTGGATCAATGTAAATGGTAAAGAGGACACACACGCGCACGCACAGAGGAAGAGAGAGAGCGAGAACTAGAGAGGAAAGTGTGATGACGATAGGAAAAAGAAACACCACACGCACACACACACAGAGACAGATATCGCTCTGTCATAGTTTATCTATTCTTTACTTGTTCATTAGTAAAATTATCCATATTAACTAGTAGCAGCAGTGATATTGTCAACTGATCGAGACAATGTCTGTATCTCCGTTACGCCACTACTAGTAAGTTACTAATAAGTTTATGATAGAATTGTAAGAGTAATAGCCACCAGTAGCTAGTAGGTTTAGGTAATTATGGCATGAACACTACTCGACATAATGTGGGTGTTTACTGGCTAGATTCCATGCGACAACAGTTCGATCTTGTTTGGCAGAAATCTTCAGAACTAGGTGTAGACTACATGGAGGCAATATGGACACCCGACACGCCAACTCAACTTGGCTGGTGTGAGAGAGTATCTCCTACGATGCAACATCCTCAATCATGGCGTATCACCATGATGACTCCACACGGTTACATGAACACTTCGGGTAGACCGGTAGTACGAGCAAGTAAGTAAAGCGCTAATGCGTTAATGCAATCAATTATCTATCTATCTATCTAATAATCGAGTAATAGTGACACGATGGCAACTTAAACCTAGTCAATTACTCGTGGTGCATGATGATATGGAACGTCAATGCGGTAAAGTATCACTTAAAAGTAGCGGGAGTGCAAAGTAAGAAAAGTCAACTGTGCAAACACACACGCATTAACGACAACTCTAGTGGACATAATGGAGTCAAGTCGATTGTTAGCGAGCTGAGAACAGATGTAAGTGAAGGATGGAGTACATGACGTTACAGAGAAGTCTAGTCATGTAGCAATAGACTGATTATGGATGCTGCAATATTTAGAAATTCCATCGATTACGCATCGGTATTGATCGACCAGAATCACGTAGTGCTAATGTGGTGGCCAAGTACGTGCTACGTAATTTCCATTCGCAGCAAAGGAAAACATTAGAGGATACATCGTTTGTATTGGCATTCTCCGAGTTATTAATGCTTATTAGCCGACATGAACAACAAATAGAGATGTTACAAACTGCTGAGAGATTGCAGATGAAACAGGCATCAATACAAAACGCATAGACGAGGATTATGATGATTCTGTAACTGCTCTAGATTATTGCCATACTATTATTATTATTATTACGCTATTGTATATCATTTAGTAATCAAAAAATAAAGCATTCTACATCATTATGTAGCATCGATAGGATATTCATTCTAGTCATGTACTCGTATATCATTCGGATTTCTAACATATTGTAACAATGGAAACTTGCCGTTTCTTTCCCTGCAATCACATTGATCAAACTTGTTTTGAACGATTAACGACATTCGTGTGTTCAAACTAAAACTATCCTTGTGTATCATTAAACTTCTCGAATGACCCCAGTATAAAGTAGGAGTAGGGAGATCATGCTGATACTGATTATCAGCGGGGCAGATACAACGTCAATGGTTAGCATGGTATTGCAACCGGAAGAATACAGGAGAAAGCGGGATACATGTATGATAACTTATACAATAGGCTAAAAAGATGTTTACAAAAGGAGACATGATCATGTTTCATGGATATTGATGCTCTCTATAATCGCTGTGATACTGGTTCTCCTCAATGATTATCGCATATCTGTGTGCTCATCAAGAAAGGAAATAAGAGGTAGGATTGATGCCAAAGAAAACAAAGTGTCAACATGACGTATATTGCAGGAATAATGAGCGCATCACATTTCATGGTTGATATTGAAACGGAAAATATCAACAGGCAAACAAGCAAGCAAGCAAACAGATAACTTGTATCGTCGGTGAATGTCTCGTATTACTATTAAGGAGTATTCTTAATTTGTTTATCGAGGAGTACAGTCCGAGAGTAATTCAGCTATAAATTGACGGTCATTTATCTGTCAAATTAGACGATATCAACAACAACAACGACAACGACAACAACAACCACGAGTTCATCCATCATTACTGGAGCCACGACATTCTACATTTCATCTACATCATCTTTCTCATCGTCGAATCTTTGATAGATCGCAACACGTTCAATCCGCACTACATTCAACATGAATCTCAAGGCTCTTCTTCTTTCTGTTACCATGCTAGGTTCCATGGTATCCGCGCAAACTAAAGCCAGCGAGTAAGTGTACTAGTATTGGTGTGCGTTTATCCTCGTCATTTACTAAGATGATTACATTAGTTCTAGCACCGTTCCTATTGATTCTCTCTTCAAAATACAAGCTGGTGGAAAGATGCGCGATGGAACAATAACACTAGATGCACAATTTCGACCATTTGGCAAAGGTTGGCGGGCTACCGGAAAATTCGGTATTTCACCCGTCAATATCCTGTGCAGTAGTGACAATCCAAGCAGGAAATTGAAATCTTCTGCTATATTCGATGTAAGATTAGCTCATTTTGTTATATGGATAGATATATATATTACATATGATATAGAATGGTCTCATTTCTAATCTATTATAATTACATAAATTATAGAGAGTTGCTGCAACGCCAATGACTACCCAGTCACGTCTTACACGTCCATTGGATATATTCAAACTTCGCGACGGCACTTGCTATTTACTCCGGACTACATGTAATCCACTCGGCCAATGGTTGACTGCTCTGTCGAGGTCACAAGTCCCGGATAAACGGCTAGAGTTAATACTGTTTATACTCTAGTTAACCAAGGTAACGACTAGGCTTAAAATGATCATTGCTTCATCATTACTTACAGTGTCAATTAATTATTAGCTACCGATGAGTTGGTAAGCTTGGCTGGTATATTCCTCCCAACCTTCAGAGTAAGTCAAAATGTCATTTGATAGCATTATTTACTAAATGATAAATATTATTAGACATTTGCATACTTCCAAGTGGAGCACCTTTCTATCCACACTATGAGACTGCCACTCAATTTACAACGCCACCACCTCTAATGGCGTCATGAATAATCTACGCAAGCCATGCTTCAGCTGCCGGTGTTGCTCCAGTGCAACCCACTCAACAGAGCGTCTATAGGCTTTTTTGCATTCAACTAGCAAAATAATGACGAGTTTGCTTAGATGAATTATTGAATAAACATAACCATTTAGACAAGTAATATTACATCTACCATATAGATTAGAGCAAAAGAGGTGTTATTTATTCAGGATAAAAAAGAAGCAAAAGTATATCGTACTCTTGCTCGATGATCATTGCAATGTTTTATAAACATACACACATACATTATATGTACGCGTGCAGTTAAAAGTATACCAACCACCATCGTGTATTATTTATCAATTGGTTTCATAGATAGTTAGTTATAAAAACCTAATAGATAAATAATGACAATGTTATTTTGTGATATCACATATCATGAGATATGACTGCGATACGCCAACGGCTAATTAACGATGCTCTATCGACGTCTATCGCAGCTGTAGGTACGCTTCGAGGGATCCTTTGGAATCCAGCCTTGTTCCACACCCTTGAGATAGCTCCATTGTGGCTCGCGTTCCGTCTTGAAATTCCAGAAGAACCAGCCTGAACCAGCCTCATAGGTGTCCATTTGGATCTCGGTGAATCGCTTGAGCCATTCGCGGTATTCCTGGCTAAAGTAGCGGATGTCATGGTCGTAAAGGCACGTGTTGCCTGGAGTGATGGGAACGCCGTTACGAGAGGGAATGGTACCATCCCAGCGAGCACCAATGTTGAATCCGTTCAACCATTGCGCGCAATCAGTGGTGGCCAACGACCACTCGCCGGTAATGGTGTTAACAAGGGTTTGCGAGCGTTCAATGTCACGCTTAATACTGCAGCTGTGTTCCAAGTGCTCGTCCTCGTTCTTTTTCAGTAGATCATCCATGAATACGTGGTAGACATGCGTGTCAAGGATAATCTTGCTGTTGTTGTATGGGCGTACAAAGTCCTCCCATTGGTTGAGCGGTAGGAAGGCGTCGTGAATGGCGACAATACGGTTGGGTTGGTTGCGTTGAACGACGGCACGACCCTCTCGATAGAATTGTCGCACGCTATCCATGTTGAGACCCCAGTTGGCCGGTTCATTCACGAGTTGCACACTAGTTACGTGTGGGTATTTCGACTCGGGCAGCATCGATGATAGTTGGTCGAGTGCGTTAAGCGTACGCTTGACATGGCTCGGATCTTTCAGCCATGTGATGGGACCCTTCTTGCCGCTGTTGTCGAAACCGTTCTGCGAGCCCGGTGCACCGTGTAGATCGATCATCACCTTCATGTTGTAGGTGGACGCCCAGTTAACCGCTTTGAACAGATAGGGGATATGACCCTGCACCCATGGCTCCTCTCTAAGCGTGTTGACGGCCCAGTAACCGATGGGGATACGAACGTGGTTAATACCGGCAGCGGCCAATTTACGGAAATCATCCTCGTGACCCAGGTGTCCCATGAGCCTTCAGCTGACGTTTAGCCTCTTCACGACCGAGTTTCTCGCAGAAGGTCCACTCGTCCACGGCTTGGTCGTTTTCGTGAAGTGGAAGGAATTGCTCGAACAAACTAGGTGTAATCCCTGTATAAGTAAGTGCATCATACACACATAGATACAAATAGGCGTCAATTACCCGGTGGTTAGTATGCAAAATCTATTCGGAGATGAAAATAGTCGCACTTACATGGTTCAAGTACGAGCCAGCCACCCAGATTGACACCGCGAATCTTTTCGGTATGATTATGCTTGGGCTTCTTTGTCATGCTATGAGTAGCGGCAGGATTATAGTTGGCGGGTGTATTGATGGCAGTATTAGTCAGTGTTTTGCCATGTGGCTTACTGTTGGCCACTGTCTTGTGCGCATTTTGCGTCTGTCCGTGGGTTAGCGAGGTGCAAAGTAAGACGGTTGCCACCGCGGCAAGTCCAATAAGGTATCGCATGTTGATAATAGTGACAATAGATAAATAGGTTAAATAAATTGAGTATTATAATGGCGAAGGTAAAAATGATAAAAGCAATAGCTTGTGTGATTAATTACGCCAGCCTTTTAACGAGTATAATAACGCGTCCTTGCTCAACAAGATAGTACAGGTCCCAGTACAACAAACTAAGTAGCAATAGTAGCAACGACAATAACAACAATAACAGTAACAGTAAAAGGAGACAAAGGAGTGGGTAAGTAAAGTTGTCTAGGGTGGCGTAGGGGCAACGCGGCGTTTAAATGAAATTTATTTTGCTGAAATTACAACAGGCATATCGTGCGCGTGTGTGCGTGTCTCCTGAGTGAACGAGTACACGAATCAACGACTGTACTGGCAAGTCATGCGACACAATGGTGCGAGAAATCGAGGACTAAAGAGGACTAGAGAGGAAGATAAGATGTTTTCGTACACACACACGTTTGCAATTTTAGAATAATCCTCATTTGCACTGTCCTTCCTTCCTTCTTCTTCCTTCCTTTCTTTCCTTTCTCTCTTTCCTTATTTCTTTCCTTCTATATAGAAACAGGTTATTATTAATACTGGTGTATAGGTAAATGTCATGACAAGTTCAACTGGATTGAGGAGGTGTACATGAAGGAAAAAAGATGTCATGGGACGGTGCAGTATAATGCAGTACAGCGCAATGCTGATAAGATTACTGCTCTAGTTTAGGGGAGAGAGAGTGTGTGTGTGTAGTCTTTACAATATGTTTATTTTATGTTGACTATGCTGGAAATAATGCATACTCATCATTATTATAAAAAACATTTATTATTACTATTTGACATTGTAACATGTATGTCTGTGTGTGCGTGTGAGTATCATTGCCGTGCAAACTGTAACATTGTAGTAGCACGACGTTCTGGACGATATCCGGGCTGCCAATTGGATTCGTAATTGGTGCTTTCTGATACTCTGGACGAGCATTCCATTGGTAGTAAACCTGATGATGCAAAGCGATGTGTATTTTCTAGTAATGAAGGGATGGCATGTTCCGAGTTTGCACCATTCATGCCAGCTATAGTTGAAATATCTAAATTTAAGTTCACGTTTGTTAAACGGTCAGCTGCCAACTGGTTATCGCATTTTGCGGATGGTGTTGATGTTGATGTTGATGTTGATGACATCGATGAAACTGGTATGAGTGTTGCGGAGACAAGTGCATCAACGCCGTTGAAGTCGACTGATTCCACAATGAAGCGACGTATAGGCCATGGGGTCATTCGTTGCAATCGTGGTAATACATAATGATCCGCTGATGTTGATGGGTACGCGTTCGTACAAGTGGAGCCCTTAACCGAGCAAGTGATCATCGTCACGTTGGTGCACTGCGACACAATTGTCCTACGATAAGCGTCTAGCACATTATGAAAATGGGTCGATTCCATCTCGTTAAAGCGTAGCCCATGCTTGATTCCATTATTATTTGTCGTCGTACTACATTCCGTTGTTTTGATTGTTGCATTTTCGCGTTACTCACCGGACAGCTTGGATTGACACTTGTACCAGTGTTGATGTTGGTGACAGTTGATGCAGTTGATGCAGAAGAAGGGTCTAGACAGAATATTCGATGATCATTCATATTAGCATCAGTACCTATCATGATGTGCTTTGTCATATCATCATTACTACCTGCATCCAAGCATGTAGGAACATGTGCATGTAACCGGCTGTTTCCGCGGGCGATGTATTCTCTAAAACGTGAATGCTCACCGCTAGCACCTTGTTTAGATCCATCCCTCGAGGAGTAATCCACCAAGGGCACCCACTAATTCTGTCGGCCAGTCTGGCCTATTCGTCGTAATATTCGTGCCACGGATGCCACACACCATCCGCCACATAGCCAGCGTAGTCCTGATGCCATCGACAATAGATCAAAGTCATCGGCCAAGCGTGCGAGCTCACTTGCTATCGCTTCGGCTTGATGTTCATCACGTATATGTCGTCGGAAATCGACATCCAACTGCTCCTCCATCAACACTAGGTCATTTTCTATGTCATTCCTTGTCCTAGGCCAGCGTGTCCTACCAGATAATGGTAGGTGGCCAATGATACTCGGTATTGTCTTTATTTCTTTTGTGGGATTTGATGGACTGTTTACTGTGGTTGTGGTTGTAGTTATTGTAACATTAGATTCCTGTGGTGCTACCGATGTGCTACCTGGAATTAATGTCTCAACCACCGTATTATTGATGGTCGAATGATTCGACAGGGATTCTGGGGCATTTCCTGATTCGACTACGTGAGGTATTAACAACGATAAGTGACTAGTCTGAAATACAGAAGAGTTGTCCGCTTCCGTTACTCTAAACGTTCCATTTAACGGGTGATCAGGTGAGGCTGTTGTAATGCTATGGTCACGACTGTTTCTAGTTGATGATACATCCTGATTTGCATCTATTGGATCTTTACCGCTAATCGAGGAATGGTGAGATGGTGATGATGATGATGATAATGATGATGATGATGATTTGGATTCGTGATGACATTGAAATTGACGATCGCGCCACGCACGAAGCGCTACCACCAAGTGTAGTCTTGCTTCCCTCGACAGCACTGTACTAGGCATTAAAGCTAAAAATAATTTCCCTAGTAAGGATAAAGCTATTCAAAATATTCTATCCCAGTATTCTAGGCAAGAGTAAAAGGGACAGGAGCGAGCGAGAGAGAGAGAGGAGAAATACACTGATATTACTAAAGTCTACAAGTAGTAAGGAATACACAGAAAACAAGAGAATACATAAAAGCGAGTGTCAATACCTGGAATGGAATTAATAATGACATTACGATGACAGATATCGTCATTGATTAGACAAATGAAATACTATTGTCTATAGGCTACATAATTAGATATGATTAATTATTAGATGGTGATGCTAGGTGACCGCTTAGTTTCCAACACTTATCGACGTGGAGTAGAGTACCATACGTACTATCTACGATCAATGTCATGTATCGTGTGATACTGCTACTTTTTCATTCATATTATAAACAATTATCGCGTACATCATGCTAGTAGGATACGATGCGTTTACATTGTACAATATACGAGAGTATGAATAGAAGCAACATAAATATTCGCATAATTGTGCATGACTGATTTCTCACAATTTAGTAGATCGCATCTATTTGCAGCCTGGAAACCATACTCGTAGCACGTTACAAGTGATTGTCAAGTTGTCACAAATGCCTTGACATCACATGCTACCGATTGATGGTTCGTTCGTTCGTCCGTGCCTGGTTATTATTTCATATTAGCAATTTAATCATCGCTTATGACTGCTGCTATGTTTAAGCACACACGACTAATTATTAATAAATGAATAATGCCAGATATTATTATTGCTATGAAGAATACAATTGCAAAAGTAACTAGTAGTAGATTGATTAGTATAGGGAACTATTCCTGATCTGATGATGATCATGCAGCATTCCGTGTTCTGTCAAGATTGCGGCATAACTTTGATATAATTTATTGATAGAAGCTTGGCAGTGAGGCATTCTAGATTCTTCATCAGGTTTGTGTAGAACGAGCCTGAGCGGTTCACTAGGGCGTCTCGTGGGTTGGATAAAATGCTTGTACTGACCGTCTTTAGGAACAGGCTTACGTAGAACTGGGACTAGCGGCAAAGGTTTTTGCATACTATCATACAAGTCTTGCATGCTTCCTCCGGAGACAGGAGAGGTGGGGGCGCTATTCGCACCACTACTGCCGGATCCGTTTGGTCGTACTTTTGACATGGCTGTTTTCAACATTTGACCGGAGAATGTCTTGAATCGCTTTAGAACGGGATCCCTCCTGTTGTTGGGCAATTCGGGAAGTGGCGCATCTTTATCAACAACTATTCTTCTAGTGCTGCTTTTAACGGGAGCCGAAGCAGCTCTGGAGAGCGAGGTACGTGATGGGTTGCCGCCATTGTTCGGATTATAAATCGACATTCTTGCCAGAGGCTTAAGCTGTAGTGTAGGATCAATTAGTTGGGCACTTGTTCCCTTATTAGTTAGCTTCCAATCATCTTGATTCGGTTTATTAACGGTCGATTTACGCTGTGATTGCACAGTTGGACGCACACGTAGTAATCCCTCTATTTGATTTATACAATGTGTTTGCATTAACTACGGACAATGGTCGTTGTAACACCTACCAATATCGTTGTACAGTCTTCGCTGCTCATCCGAGTAGTTTTCGATATCCAATGGCATCGGCATGGCCAGTGACGATGAGAGCATCGACACAAGGAGAAAAGAAGCTGCAATCAATGTATTTCTATGCATTGTCGTTATTATGATTATTGTAAGTGTTATTCGTTATACTTTCAAAAGGAAAAAAATAGATAATATAAAAAGAGAAAAGACGAGGGAGAGGAGAGAGAGACATTCGACTGACCCTACATACTTGCAGTATATATATACTATTAGTAGGTGGCTGACCACGTTTACTACTAAAATATTACATCTGGTTACTTTTTTTAGTCTACTCGATTGCTGCAAATGGTGGTGGTACATGTGGTATAAAAATGGGGTTTACTTTCATGATGATGAATGAGATTCTACATTAAGACAGCAACCATGTTGTGTCCTTAGACGATAAGCACTCTATGATTCTATTGTTGAAGTCATAGTGCATTGATGATGACACTACTAATTCCAAATGGCAAATTAACATATATATATTTAGGGAGGCAGTACATTTAACATTGTATCGAACTAATCATACAGTGTTTTTCCATCCAATTTGCGCATTTATCTTTTCACTTTTGCAGTTTATTAATAAATAGATTTACACAATTGTTAACACCATTATCACCATAGATATGCCAATTGATACAGCATGATAATAACAATTCAGTATTTAGTAATGAATCCTTTATTGATAGCGATAACTATCATCATCAATTCTATAAGATAGATGATACAAGTGTACTAGTGTAGTTGGATATTGCCATGTCATGTGCTCACAAGTAACTATTGATTATCGTGTATGGAATCGGGATATGGCTGCATGTCTGAATTTATTCAGATTATCCACAGTCTTCGTAATGGAAGTCGTATTCCAACACAATTCCAACGAGGTGCGTTCCTTCTAAGCGTTCAAAGAGAGGAGGACAAGGACAACGGGGGTCCAAACAACGAAAATCAAATTAACCGTGGCGTTATCGCTTCCACATCTAAATACGTAAGTGTTATTATAACTATTATTTATTCGTAAAAACAAAGGCTAACTGCGCAAATTGGATGAAAAAAGCCTGTATCGACGCTTGTTCAATCCCAGTAGAAACAAAATAAAAACAGCATTCGTCAGCATTTATTTGTTATTAACCAGGATAAGATCATTCACAATAATGTCACTGACAGTAGCCATTGGCAATATATACGGAATTACACATGTCCTAATTGCCGAAATGTAGTATTGTAGCATCGATGCTAATTTGCTCATACACCGGAAACAATAGATCATTATGAAATTATGACGTAGTGTTGAAAGGAGATCCGCGCGTATCACCTTGCCTGTAGTCGAGTCACAATTCACCACGGACATGTCATCCGTTTAGCATTATTATCATCATCATCGTAATTATTCCATCTATATACAA
Source organism: Syncephalis plumigaleata (assembly GCA_025201365.1). Taxonomy (NCBI): domain Eukaryota; kingdom Fungi; phylum Zoopagomycota; class Zoopagomycetes; order Zoopagales; family Piptocephalidaceae; genus Syncephalis; species Syncephalis plumigaleata. Next base: position 2,929,474 of record JAIXMF010000001.1, read on the forward strand.
CATTCGCGCTTCTATTATCCGGTAGAGCAATAGATAGTATATTAGCGTGAGTCATTGCAAGCACGGCGGTTATGTTAGCAAGTGCCAATGCTGCTTTCATCTAGCATACTTTCTTAGTGCATACTTGATGGAACTTATTGAACCAAAATCGAAATCATCATCATCATCATCATACTTGGCCATCTCGTCTCGTAACTCTTTGTTTTTACTCCTGGTAATCTTGCCGTTCATCCTGACAACCCTTTTCTTTCCTTTCCGTTTTACCACCACCACCTCCTCCTCTCCAGCCTCCTACTAGCATATCCTTCATGCACGCGCTACGTTGTTCCAGGCTATTGCGGCTGTCGCCGTCTTCCGTGACACGCGTCAACCGTGTTATCCCTAGTCCCTACCAAGGTGGTGTGAGCACTGCGACACGTCATTACACGAGTAGACCACCGCCACTGTCACCTCACGAGTCCTACTCGACGACACCGGATCGCGGCAAGACAGCCTTCTCTGCCACGACCCCGCCCTCAAAGGGTGGTAATGCCGGTGGAAGTTGGGAGACCTGGGTCAAGGGAAAGCCACCGGGTGATCATAGACCGCCTATATCATTTCGTAAGTAGATTATTTATACTTGCACTCGTATCGCTGTGCTTACTAAAACTATCAACGCTACTATGCTATGCTATGCTATGCTGTAGCATGGATATTTGCAGAGAATAAAGCGGCGCATACTCCATTCCCATATCGTACCACCTATTTACCGCATCGATGGCTCTATTGGATACCGATTAGCGTGTATCATGCTCTTAGTCGATCTCTAGTGCTCACGTATCTCGTACAAGCCACCGGGAAAGAGTATATTGGCGAGCAATTCTTATATGGAGGTAATTTCTATGGTATACCCGATAATATACGACATAACTAATGGTTGTGTATTGCTTATTTTATTATTACATCAGTATCACTGGCAATTGGCCGATTGTTCCGTGCGATATCGGAGCAGAACGAGACGGATCTCAAGACTTACCTGAGCGAACAACTTTACAAGCGTGTATTACAGGAACTGGAGGGGGTAAAGGCATCGGGACACACGTTGCACGTATATGTACCGCGTGTACACGACTGCGTCATTAGCGATGCATGGATGTGGGCGGGTAAAAATGCTACGTTTGAAGAAATAGTATCTAGCGACATGGACGCGTCGAGTACAGCTCAGAATGCGACTAGTCAGTCAAATGCGGAAAAACCCATACCAAAGATTATAGAGCTAGCCACTATATTTATTGGATTAGATCGACGTCCTACGAAAGAGACGGCGCAGGATCTTGTGAAAAACGCGCTAAAGGATAGTGCTAAATTCCGTATAGATGTCGAGGTGGATTTGGAATTACACTGGCGTGTCACGCACACATTAGCCAATCCGAACATCGCCTCCAATATCATTACGGGTGCCGATATTCACGAGACGACGACAACGACGACAAATCAACACAGTCATCATGATACAGCTGCTAACACTACTGCCACTGTTAATGCCACTGCCAGTGACAATATTAGTGGCAATGATAGTGGAGATCATACAGAGAAGTATGCAACGGAAGGACTTGTCGCGGAAGGTGGATGTCGTCGTACGCTATCCATTTCCTTCGACACGCCATGGTTCCGACCAGCTGCGCAAATTATGGATCTATGGGGCAAGGATAATCAGCCTAGTCATTGGCAGTGGAAGATTAGCGATGTCGACTTTTTATTACGCGATGAAGCATTAGAGAAACATCGACTTCCTCATAATTAAATAGAATATTTGCGTTGATACGATGGCAACAATAATCCGATCTACGTAATAGTTTACTATCACATAGACGTGTGTACATGTACGTAATCAATCATGTTACATTCGTCGTAAAACTCGTATTGCATCTTCTTTATCTTTCTTATACTTTGAATAAAAACATTTATAATGGTCTATTATCTTAATAGCAACACAAATTCGATAATGATGATTACTACTACTTCTACTAGTAATATAGTAATTATTATTGGTAACAATTACACAGACACACACGATGCTATTAGAGAATGCGTAACTAACTAACGGACTAACTAAGCAGTAAGCAGGCAACTATAGCTGTAATACGCTGATATCCATCGTGTATGATTATTTAATACGATCCAGTCGATTACTTTGTAGATTGATTTTAGAGTGTGCCGTGGTTGTCTTCGTGTCGATCGTCTTCAAACGATCATTCTGCGCGGTTAACTCAGAGTTCATTGCATTACCCATCATCTTGAGACGTTGCATGGAATCCGAGATGACATCCAAGTTTTCATTGATCTCTCGTTCCACATTCGGATCCTCATCTTCAAAGGTGTATCTACCCGATTCATCGCCGTAGAGCTCTTTGGCCGACTTGTAGCCTTGATTGCCACGAGTGCCAGGTGCGCCCATAGCCGCGCCAATTCGTTGCTGCGTTTGATACTCGGCCGTGTGGAGTTCCGAGCGTTTCTGCATGTACTCTTCATGTTCACGCTGCTTCTGTTCCAGCTCTTTCTCGGCTCGTTTCTTTGAAGTGAACGGATTCTTGAAGCTCGGACGGAAGATGGAGCGATTCAGACGTTTCAATTCATCGGTACGTTCCGCCGCTCTATCCGCGTGTAGATCTGTCATATCCAACTGACGTTCGATATTGATGATTTGTTCTATTTACAAATAATAGCGACAATCATTGATGCATTATTAGCAGCTAATCTAATGATATTGTAGTCATCGTTACTTACCGCCTTGTCTGCCTAAAGTGCTTAGTGTACCAGTGGCAACCGTTTCGGTTTCCTGTAGTTTCTGCACGGCATTGCGCGTCGATTGTAGTGTATCCTGTTTGACGGTATGGATTTGACGCTTAATTCCCTCAACGTCGTCGTCGTCGTCTTCGTTACCGTAGTTGTCGTCGTCGAAGCGTTTTCCCTTGCTGGCAGCATACGACTGGCCACCACCACCACCACCACCGCCGCTCTCTTCAAATGGGTTGAATCGAGTCTTGGCCGAGGAGGAAGCAGAATAGTTGCCAGCACCAGCACCACTGCTATTGTAGGAGGGTGCCGGTGAACGAGATGGAGATGAGCTATAAGTTGGTGGTGCCGTGCTACTATTACTACTTGGTGCATATCGACTGGATTGACTGTAGTTAGATGATGCGTTACCACCTGCACGGTATTTACGATAATCGTCCATGATGAGATGAGAGTGATAAGAGTAGCTTAGTGGCAATAGATAGCTGACTATATGTAGAGTAGGATATAAGGAAGAGAGAGAGAGACAAGTTCAACTGGTGGTTAAAGATGTTTTTCTCCGGTTAAAGAAGGGATTAAGCGAGACAGCGAGTTGAAACGGTTTTAAGGATAGGTGTATGCCTGCTTGTAGTAACAACGAGCAAGTAGTTGTAAGAGTGAAAATGAAAGTGAAAGTAATATACGTATGTGTGTGTGCGTATGTGTATGTGTATTATTTATGAAGAGCACAATTGTATTAGAAAACAGCAGATGAAAAGTTCCTGCTAGCACGGCAGTCCAACAATGATTTGCTTTTTGTAGTAGGATTATACCAATAATGCTATTTTTACTTGGGGATTAGGTTTCATCGCCTTGAACCACGGCACACTTTCTTCAAACGGTACAATTTACACGCATACACGCGATTCATATTATACTGGGTAGCATAGCTACGAATGGCATGTGTAAATCAATAGCAACAGCAACAGCGACAGCATCAGTTATATGTATATGGATGTTCTAGCAGCAATCATGCATTTCTCCTAGAAACACGCGTAACTGCTAGGCACATTGTCCATCAAGCACTATTATGCCGTAGATAACGATTTCTTTGTTATCACATGTAGCGTAGAATAAATCCAATTAGCATTATTATCCTGTAAAGCTGATTGTATTCAATATACATATATATACAAATATATGATAATAAACGTTGTTGTTTTATTGTAAAATAGATTTGCAACTATTAGGACTGCTTTATACTAAGAATCGCTAAATTCCGGGGTGAAGCCACTGGATCAAACAAGGCCACGAGCCAGGCGGCGTGACCACACTCGCGCAAATACGCGAGTTTATCCTCCAGTATAAGTCGTTCTAGTGCAGGTGCCAGTAGAACACGCAGTGTCCAGAAGATGGCCACTTGCAGTCGACCTGTAGCGTGGTCTCGTTCGAATTCACGCAATACAACACGACAACGATCATGAATCGTGTAGCATGTGGTATTCGTATGTGTTGCTATATCAACGGATGAAATGGTAGATGCGACCCTCGTAACTTCTCCAGTAGTTAGGAATTGTCGAACACGTTCAATGTAGCACGATGCCAACGAGGATGGCACACGTGTCACTAATCTTTTTAATGCATTGACCGCGTAGTCCTCAAATGTCGCTATGGGAGATCGTCCGGATCGTCCTACCTGCGGTGCATTCCCCTTGGGATCCGTCATGCAATACTCTACCATAAACAGCTACAAGTGTGTGCGGTATATAAATACTAATGAATTACTGAATGACAATCATATTACTTACTTGCAGTATGCTCTGTAATAGTTACGTTCAAATGCCGTTCTTACTGTATCCACTTGGGATGACCATCGACTAGGTGCTTGACACGCCAAATGACGACCAGTCAATCCGAGATAGGCACCATTCTCTGCTCGTGACATTGACGATATTAACCAGTGACTAAGTGGGAATCCCGGTTTAGCATCGGTTGTAGTGTCATCAGTGATGCTACACGATCTATCCTGCTCCACTTCACTGAGTAGATTGTAGCAACAGCCTACGTTGACTAGAGCGTGTGCATCGCCTTCTGTAAATAATCGAAGTGAACTGGCACCTAAATCGCCACATGTGTGAAGACCGCAGAGAAGCCATGATAATGAAGCTACATCCTGCGTATCATCATTACTACTCTTCTTACTCGTCGTTCCTGTAGATTCATCGTCATTGTGATGTATTGCCGCTAGTAGTTTGTCTAGTGACTTTTCAGTTACTAGATGAGTGGCATGGATTAATTGACCCTCTATCATGGTAGAACTATCGAGTGTATCATCATATTATTATTATTATTATTATCTGACATGTTCTTTTTACTGCCGTGTCGTTCAGTTTGCGCTTGGTATCGCCGTGCACCGCATGTTTGTACATTGTCCGCGTCAACGGCTAGCACATTCAATCCGTATTGATAGGCTAACGATCGACTTAGATAACCCTAATACGATTGCATTATTATTATTATGGTTATTCACTTATAATATCCATCTCTAAATAATGTAATATAATCCTACTTGTCCTGATCCTAGATCAACAATTTGTTTTATTTCTTTTGCTTTGGCTAATTCTGCGATAATCCATGCTAATCGTTCAACCTAGTCAACAATAAACAGGATCAACTAATTGTATTCGATATTATACGATGTCTAGTCTTACTTCGTGTACTTTCTTTGGATTCATACCGTATAATATCTGTTCTTTAATGGGTGGCGATGGCCAACACTCTTCTGTTCATGAATGATCATTAACTAACTAGTAACAAATGCTAATTACATAGATATCAAATACCTGGTGTATGATTCAGTGCTAATGATTTGGCATTTTGTATATATTCACGTAACGATGCTGGCCATTCATCCTATATATGTTATGTTAACGAATAGCTTCGCATTATCGCTATTATTTTACTTTGATATTCCAGTGGCCGGCCAATTGAATACAATCATCATAAATAGTATTGATACAATCGATTGAGCAATCCGTCTCTATCAGTAACGTGCTTGGTGGTAAGAGTGCTTCACGCCACGTTGAATCAAACTTTTCCCAGTGATTTAGAGTGAAAAAGTCGACAACATGAGCATTGGCAAGCCAACGAAACTGCTCTAACCATTTTATTAGTGGTTCAAGAGAAGCACTACTCCTCTCACTGGATAGATTACTCTTCTCTAATAGGGAGGATAGTGATGGCGACACTACTGTGTCATAAATAGGAGCTGATTCTGACATGAAAAGAGAAAGAGGAAGTAAATAAATAAAAAACAAACACGCTAATGATTTTTCAATTGCAGTTCACTGCTCTATTCATACTAACTACAGAATAAACTTATATGGAATAGTAGACAAGATATATATATGATACTGAATGCCTTTAATAAAAAAGATTAGTTTTTACGTAATAATCACGAGTTGTAAATACGATCCAATTCTTGTCCTCTACATATACTCGGCTTCCCACAGATCACGATTGTAATTTTCTATTAGATCCGTGGTATCTTTAAACTTTGCCTGCCACAAAGCGAATCCACCTCGTAGAACGAGTACTTGCTGCGTTATACTACTCGTAGCATCGCTGTCATCCTTAGCACCCTTAGTATTCCTCATTTGCAATACTGTCTGATGATATATACCCGCTGAGGTTGGTCCTCGAACCTGAGAGAGAGCACAATGGAAAATGATCCTAGGTACGTGCGCGTATTCTTTAATTAAACTTGGTAACTGTTCCAGCAATCGGTGTGATGGTACATTGATGGCCGAAACAATGTTGCCGCCCTCAAAGTCATCGTCTCTCACGTCGATAATCACATAGTCAACGCTAAATAAGAATCAATAATACATATATATACATATACATGCACGTCAATCATCGATGGTAAACATCCGTAGAATTGCTACCCATTCTTACCGTGGAGTGAGTTCGCGATTACGCAATAGACTGGCTAACTCGTCGCTGTCGATATACTCTACGGTATTCTGACCCGAACAATGGCTGAATATTGCCATGGTCATTCTATGTAATATAGGCGAGCTACTATGAATAGCTCTAGGAAAAGGCAGGTACACGCGACTTGAGGAATTACCAATTAATTTAGTTGTTCCACAATAACCACAACTGTAACTACTACTGCTACTACTGATAGGCGACAACCTACGATATGATAAATAAGAGTAAAAATAATTAAATAGTCTTGTTCGCTTAAGAAGCATGCATTAGCGGAAGCGACACAACAGAAACAATGCTTAATAGGAAAATAGAATAAAAAGAAAAATGGAAAATAAGGAATGTCCTACAAGACGGTAAGAATAAAATGGAGGAGAGGAGGGAGGAGAGAAAGAGGGCAATCGGTTTTAAATTTAGGAATGGATTTATCTGCTGTCACGCTAACGAATAACATGCAAGTAGTAGCAACGAGTAAAGAAAAAGAAAACGTACGCTCATCTTCAATAGGATGATGCTGATGATGCAAGTCACTAACACGTTTAGCAATTGAGCTTTTCGTTCGGTGTTAATGCTTTTCCTATTTTTCTTCCTATCGCTGAATTGGTATAGCCGACTATACTTTTTGTCAAACCCTTTCTTTTACTTCATTAGTACATACGGAGTATTGTCCTCCGAACATAAAACTAGCATATCTTGCCAGCATCATCATCGTCATCATCATCGTCATTATTCTATAGTACCTCGTCAATGACGTTTTTTTCCCTTTCAATAATGCATACACCGGTTCTGTCCAAATAGCTTTGTGTAGCCATTGCTTCTCTCTTTTTCTCTCTCTTTCGTTCTCTCTCTCTCTTACCTGCATAGTCTAGTCTAGTCTGATAGCCAATGAATCTTTATTCGTGTTAGGTTGCCTTCGTCAATTGGTTAGAATAGGGAACAACCCGTGCATACTGCCCGTTAATCCTTTGCATCTTATTGCCTTGCATATGGCTTTTTTCTCATTTACTCAATTGCTCGTTCTTTCATACTCTGCATATGTATCTACTATATCATGACATTGATATGTTTCTTTATTTTATTGTTAGTATTATTATAGGTGAAATAAATATATTGGCAATTATGCAGTTTGTTGCGCGCGTTTAATGCCAAAGTAAGGAATCTGTACTGCTTTAGTCGATGGCACTAAACTGCAAGTTGCCTGTGGATCAATGATGATGTAGCCGGAATACGACCAGTCCTCATTGATTGGTAGTCCTGATGGTTCTACAAATGTAGCCTGAATGATTACCTCCTTGTTTGGTTTTATCGTTACTACATTGGGATGGAATTCTACACTGGCATAATGATGTTTGTATTGGTTGGCGTTAACGCCACCGTTAGCATGCGTTTGTGCATTTGGATTTGCAGGAATTGTGGCTGCACCACGAGAATAAATACAGTATACGCGCTCTTGTTTGCTGTTGTTAGTGATGCTTATCCGTTCGGAATGGCCATATATAACATTACTGTTCAATTTTAGACGATTCAATAATGGTATTACCGTTGGTGACACTATAGTGTTCAGTTGTACCATGTTAAAGACATTAACCATGCCAGCACCTTGATGCATCACCGGGTCTAGTGCGTCACTGAGATGGGATGCAATTGGATAGGCCGAGCTTTGTAGCAGTGCCTTGATCACCACGACATTGAGTGATTTCCTAGGGTATAGTTGTAATAATAATGCGAGTGTACCAGCTAGATAGGCTGTTGCCGCGGATGCACCACTATAGTAGCCATACATCTGCTTAGTTTGCGACAGATACGTGGTAAATAAGTGATAGCCAGGTGCTAAAATATCTACATCAAGTTTCGAGTAATCTGAAGCGAGTGTGTTTACGTTTATACGCATTTTCCCTATTTCATTAGTGAAGCCTGCATCTCCAAAGAAGTTAAGCCTAGTTCGTGGCTCGATCCAGAGCTGTTTAACGATCTTCCTGGCGTCCTCGTGAGTAATGGCAATGACAGGTATTGGACATGAGGATAAAGGCTTTACTTGCTCGTTTACCTCCACGGCTATAATGACACCTATGGCGCCTTTTCTCGCGGCAGCCTCCATGACAGTCGATGGCTTGCAGCCCTTTGCCATTAGTAGTGCAATCTTGTTCTTTACATTGTTGCGTATCATACACTTATCACCATTTGGCACGGCATTAACAATCTCCACTTCCACCTCTCCTAGTTCAATGTTCTTGAAGAAGCAATAGGATTGATAGGTGATGGGCGCGCTAATGTCATTACCCAGCCAGAACCATTGCGACATATGATAGGGAATTTCCGCGGCACCCACTGAGATTAGTTCAGCACCAGCCAGTGAGACCATATCCGTGCCTTGAATATCGATATTCCTATTGTCACCGGCTGGTGCCACGACGATGATATTCTTGTCGGCCGCAATCTTGATCATATTTTTCATTTTTAGATGATTTTTACGGGTGTATACGATACTGGGAAGCACGATGATATCCATGTTATCTTTAATAGCTTGTTCCAGCGCATTCAATACGACACTAGACTTTGTCGTTCCTTGACATCCAAATACACGGTAGATGGCAAGCGTTGTATTCGGAGCAATTCCCTTAAACATGGACGTATTTGAAATGACGAGACCCGCCATATTCGTGCCACTTCCCTTGCAGTCGACGGGTGCAGCATTCGTGGGGTATGGCACGTTCAAACCATTATAATTCTTGCCTACAAAGTCAACGTTATACTTTGAGGTTAGCGGATGAAGTTCTAGATTTGGTGTAAATGCTTCGTGTTGATAATCGAGACCAGAATCGATAATGCCCATCTTGATACCGCTGCCATCCAGATTGGCGAGCGAGTGTACCAGCTCAACTCCTGTTATGTCGTGTAAGGTGTATGGTTTTATATATTTCCCCGAGAACAAAGATTGGTAAATCGGACCATCCTTCGTGAATGTCAGTTTATACCCGCTAAACCCTCCATCACCAGCGTTATAGCTGACATACCGCCATGGATTGTATACATTGGTGGGGGAAACATGCTCCGCTTGGAGTAAAAGTGCAACTGATACAATAAACTTCAATGTACGCATTATCGTGTAGTAAGTGTTAGAATAATACCACTAGACTTCCCCGCTACTATTACACTAGTAGACTATGTCGTTATTTGTATATTGGGGTAAAGAAAAAGAAAAACAGATAGCATGTCTATATCAGTATTTAGATGCTTTTACCTTTATATAAAGATAGTACTATCATCGATAACGAAAACATATTCTCGATTAACAAATTAGTTCATGACCATGTGTTCTCCAAACCATTTTTACTCAAGTGAACACTATCCGCTTCCCCCAGAAAGTTGCCAATTTATACGCTCGTACGACATTCTCCCCCGTTCTACAACTCTTTTTGTTTTTCAATCTTTCTCGATAAACGCTCTCGATCGTAATACTTAGAATGCGTCCATTTACGACTTTGGTGACTATTGCCTTGCTTGCCGCTTTATTGCCCTATGCCACGGCATTGCCTACAGGCGATTCTTTAACTGGCTCTGCACAAACCACCACCAATAACGATAACAATAATAACAATAATAACAATAATAATAATAGTAATAGACGTCCGCGACTAATGCCAGCATCCAATGCAGCTCTCTTAAATGATAATCAACCACCTGCGCAACCACTTCTAATGGCTTTGGCGACTCGCAATAATCAAGTGCTACCGCAATTTTTACGCGAGCCACCACCACTCCCATCCAGGCCACCACGAGTTCCATCCAAGCCACCACGAGTTCCATCCAGGTCACCGCGAGTTCCATCCAAGCCATCACGAATTCCATCCGAACCAGTACTACGCCCGTCCAATCCATCGCAACTTTCACGCGAGCCACCACAACTTTCACTTGGGCCACCGCTACTTCCACTCAGACCATCAAAACTTGAATCCAAGCCAGTACTAAGCTCAGTCCCGATGACACGAACTTCAGCCCCACAACCACGACTTACTAGACGTCCTGCACTTGCTCCACCAGATGCTGATGCGATAAAACTAAGCCAGTTTAATTTACAAAAGCCAAAAGAGGACAAGGAATAGAATAAGCGATAGAAAAAGACATAGATTATGGAATAAAAAAACACGCGAGAGTATAGCGAAAGGTTTGATGTAGACACATTCTTGCGATATCCCTATCGTCAATAAACATTACACGTTAACATGTTACATTTTCTGCTTCAATGTAACTAGTATTACCATTATTAGCATACAATTGATGCCTTAGTCTTGCACTTTTATATTGTACAATGATCGTTTTATTCACTTACTTTGACTTTCAAGTTGCTTGCTCGTACCGATTATGCTAAATGACTTTATAACGGCAAGCCTGCCACAATGGAACTATTCGGAGGGTGTACGACAAGGTTGGATTCCAAAATATCCCTCAAAACATATCCACAACTGCGATAGACATTGGTAATGACGCGATTGACAACTGACATCATCTTTCTTACCATTGCAATCAACTATCAATGTGTAACACGCACTACCATGAACGTATACAAATGAGACCGCTTTGCATTCTACTATTTAGCTACACTTGCTTGCAGTCAACAATGCCATTACATTCGGAATAAAAGGCCAAGAAACTTAGTAGTACATCAATATAAAAACGACTAATCAAGTGGTACGAAATACAATACAACACAATGTGTTATTGGCCTTTTCTTTGCTCTACGCAAATGACATGACACGAACCAATGACATCCATTTGTATGATGGTAACCTTACTCTTGGCACATTGTATCCGTTAAACACTAGGACTATTCGCTCTTGGCGATACTTATCGACTATTGTCATGAAAGTAGTACGCTATAGTATTGGTAATAGGCAGCACTATCAACTTTGCATTATCAATGGCGAAATTGTTATAAATACCCATACGGTATTCCAGACTAATCATTCACAAATAAGCAATATATACGCAAATTGAACCACATCGATTAATCGTATCTTAACAAGCGCGCATTACCACCATGTTTCTCCAATATCTTATCAATACGCTATTATGGTCCAAGGACAACAATAAATCGTCTACCAAGAATGAGATCAAGGTTACTTCAAGAAGTATCGACTATTTACCATCTGAACATAGCAAATATGCCCTGCCATACGGTGATACTAGAAAACCGTGGTGGATACGATAACAGGTGACATTAGGCAAGACAATATCATAGATAGTATTTATTTCAGTAATCATTTGACTACGAATTTACAATGATCATTTACGAGCATTGCAACATCTACCTTGTCTTATATTAAGACAAGTTGCAATCATTCCAAATACTTTTACTTCTTTCAGTTAAACCTTACCATTAGTTTTATAGTTATTCAAATTGTTACAAGCAATAAATATGCTCTTTTGTTTATCTAATCATGATTGTTGTATAGCATTAACAGCAAAGTAATCATCCTGATCATTACTCTAAAGAGTCATTCCTTAGCTAGATGTGTATGATCGTTGTTGTATCATCATTACACCAAAAGAAAAAAGAAAACATTATCGATATCAATATATGAGATTGGTTGTATGTTAGAATACGAACGTACACGCGTTAACATAGTGGAATGCGTACGCATGCAAATGCAGTCCGTTTTATTTAGGCCTGCTGAGCACGGATCATCTTCTTGACGATCTTTTGCTCTTCAATCAAGAAAGCGCGAACAATACTATAGTAAGAGAGGAAAGAAAGCAATACAACATCATATTGATTAGTCATTTGTGATTATTACAAATATATATACATATACTAGAAAAGCCGTAGCAAAGTAGAATACGATTCACGTATCTTCTTGCTCGTACACTATTCCACTATCACGCTATTGTTCTATTACTTACCGGTTGCGGACGCATTTGGCGCAACGGCTACCACCATAGGCACGGTTGACGGTCTTTTGGCGCTTAGAGATGCGGGAAAGCTCAATTGGACGCATGGCAGGGAGCTAATGACACGTAGAAGAAATACATCAACAATAGTAATGTCGATTAGTTATGGAGTAATGTGATATTGCCTGTAGCGGACATGAGCAATTGAGATATAGCTAGTTACTTACACCGAGCAACTTGGTACCGCAGTCACCGCACTTTGGAACAGTACCGGCCTTCTTGATGTGATGGTACACCAAGCGGCCACCAGGGGTCTTGACGATCTTGACCCGGTTGGATTTTGTGTTATAGCCGTTGTGGCGACGGTATACGAGACGTTGAACCATTGTGATAGATTACCTAGATTCCGAAATACAGCATTATTAGTCTATGCTGCTTCAAAAAGTATCGCGTGTATAATAAACAGAAAGACACGACTGGCAATAGGATATAGAGAACGTAACAGGGATTCATAATAGTCATAGTGACCGAATTCCATATTCTATTCCTCTTGTATGTTACCAAGTAGTTAGTTACATGGTCATCCATCCATCCATCCATCCATCTATTCATTCATTGACTTGCTAAATTATAGATTGCTGCTTCTATACAGGATAATAAAGACGCTACTACTTAATCGCATCATCCTATAAATATATCTATTATAGTGGCAATATCATATATATATGCATCCATCCATCCATCCATTCATCCATCTCTATTATCGCAGCATCATTTCTATATGCATATATGCATACGCATTCATATATTATATATCCATCAATGAATGACTAGATGTTATGGCCTATTATGTCGTTTATGCTTTCTGTCTATTATACACGCATAGTGTTCTAGATGCTTACCGTCCGGTAAACAATGGATGGACTTCGAGAAGGGAGGAGGCCGAACACGCTGAGTGGGTGAGTGAATTGTGTCTCATTGAGCAATCGCCCACACACACACACACACACAGCAAACGGTGCACTTTCCCTAATCCCGATCCATTCAATGCAAATTGAAACATATTACTACATCCATAGGAAATACGCCTGTACAAATGACGAAGTATTCCGTAAATCACACCTTGTATACGCACCTTCTCCTACTTATCGAAATACGTTTGTATAGTTATGGCAACCAATCAGCATTCGGAGCGTAAGGTGGTACTGCTCACCGGTTGTAGTTCGGGCGGTATCGGTGCCTATATGGCATTGGAGTTCGCCAGCAACAACTGTATCGTGTACGCTAGTGCTCGTCGACTGGAAGCCATGACGGAACTAGAGCCACACGGTATTCATACACTAAGCGTGGATGTCACCAAAGAGGAAACGATGCAGGCTGCCGTCAACACTGTCATCGAGAAAGAAGGCCGTATCGATATCCTCGTGAATAATGCTGGTTTATCGCGTACCGCTCCTTTAATCGAGCAAGATTTGAATACGGCTCGCAGAGTGTACGACGCCAATGTATGGGGCCTACTAAGAATGTCGCAGATTGTCGCTCCTCATATGATGAAGCGTCGCTCGGGTAATATCGTCAATGTGTCATCGATCGTTGGCGTGGTTCCCATTCCCTGGTCTGGTATCTACGCTTCGTCAAAGGCCGCCGTACGTTCCATGTCGGATATCATGCGTATGGAATTGCTGGGATTCAACGTGAACGTTACAAACGTGTATCCCGGATCTATCAAATCCAATATTGCCCAGAATAGTAGTCAAGAGTTTGAGTGGAAGGAGGACAGTTTGTACGAGGCGTATAAGCAACGCGTTGAAGAGCGAGTATGGTTATCGCAGCAAAAAGGTTGTACGCCAACCGATGATTTCGCCAAAGCAGTCGTGGCTAAACTGTTGCAATCCTCACCACCACGCGAGATTTACTACGGCAAGCATTCCACCATATTTTGGTTACTTTCATTTTTGCCGGGCTGGCTCACCGATCGACTACTCCTCAAACGATTTGGTCTATTACAACAACAACAACAACAATAATAATAATGAGGAATACACTATCAAATGCTATTGCGTACTACTAGTATAATGCACGATTTGTATTACCTAGTCTTATTCTCATGCACAAATGATAATTGATGAAATGTAATAAACGTAATAGTTTAATTGTTTTCATTTAGTTATGTATTTATTAATTAAATTGGTAATTATATATAATCAACTATTGCTTATCAGTTGAACTATTACTATTACTACTATTGTTGTTGTTAACAGGGGATTCATCAACTGACTCTATAGTTATTTCATCATCATTCTCCTCCTCTTCATTCGTTCGTTTCTCGGCTTCAATCAATTCTTGAGACCACCACATGTCGCGGTATACACCTTGACCATCAACCCCACTGAGAAGAGCTTCATGTCGACCTTGCTCGACTACTTCGCCATCCTTTAATACTACAATCAAATCAGCATCGCAAATGGTACGTAATCGATGCGCGATAAACACGCTAGTGCAACGTTTCTCATCCAGAATACCATGGATATTGGCGAGAATCGATTGTTCCGTGTGTGTGTCAAGAGCCGAGGTGGCCTCGTCAAAGAATAGAATGGGTGGATCTTTGAGGATGGTACGTGCTAGGGCTACCCGTTGTTTCTCACCGCCTTATTATTCGTGGTATAGAATACGTGTATTAGATTAGCGTAATTGCCTCGATTAGTGCAAATGTTAGCTAGTTTACCTGAAATCATTAGACCTCGTTCTCCCACTCGTGTTTGATATCCCTCAGGCAATCGTTCGATAACGTGATGAATTTGTGCTCGTTCCGCTGCATACTTCACTTGTTCCATTGTAGCCGATGTGTTACCATAAGCAATATTGTGATGTATTGTGTCATTAAATAGAGCGGTATCCTATGCATTACACATGGTACAAGTAAGTAGGTGTTCATCGCGAATAGTGCAAGGTATGCAGCTTATATCGCTTACCTGTGGTACAACACCAATAAGACGACGTAGACTTTCGAGTTTTACATGTCGGATATCTTGACCGTCAATGAGGATACGACCCGATTGTGGTTCATAAAAACGGAACATAAGCCGTAATACAGTTGATTTACTAATCAATTATTCATGATCATATTCCATTAGATTAGAGTAGTATACTATACTATAGTAATGGTGTGCTACTTACCCACAACCACTTGGTCCTACAACGGCCACCTTACTACCTCGAGGAATAGTAAATGACGCATTACGTAAAATGGGTCGATCTGGATGATAGCCGAATGTGACATTCTCAAATGTAATCTCACCACCTTTAAATTCTAATGGCATTGCATTGGGTGTATCCTAATAATAAATAAGCAATAGTAATAGTAATAGTAACAGCAGTAACTTACTGTAATACGCTGATCAATAGCTTGCAGGTTGAATAGCGTGTCCATATCGGTCAATGCTTGTCGTAGATCACGATAGACGGATCCGAGAAAGTTGAGCGGCATCGATAGTTGGAATACCAATTGATTGATAAGCACCACATCACCAACTGTTAGTTGACCTGATACGTAACATCAATGTAAGTATACTAATACAGCAATAATATGTATTGTGGTTACCTTGTAGTACACCTTGTGCAGCCATCGCCATCATACTTGCTAATGAAGCACTAAAGATTGTATTCTGACCGGCATTCAAGAATGCTAAGCTACCGGCTATTTTAAGCGATGCCTTTTCGTATTTCAACATGGCTGCATTATATCGTGATAACTCGTATTTCTCATTACCAAAATACTATATAAATGTGTATAAATACATATGCGTGTCATCGATATGTGTAGACTCACCTTTACAGCCTCGTAGTTAATTAGCGAGTCAATCACTCGTGTGGCTGCCTCATTATCGGCAGCGTTGGCTTGTCGACGAAACTTTGTACTATAATCGATCGTGACATTCATACAATTAGCATTTTCCCTTTTGTTACTAATAATGTACACTTTTCATTACATACCGCCATGATGTCACACTTACGGTGAACAGTGTGTAAGCAGCCATAGTACCGAGAGTAACCAATGCATACGATGTGCCAAATTTATACGACTACCAACCAATATAATCAGTATTACTCGCTAATACGTGCTAGTATTCAATACACGAGTCGTATACTTACTAGAATACCGCATACCATGGATATTTCCAAGATAGTAGGTGCTAGATGTAATACAGTGGAGGTAAGCACGAAGCTTATACCTCTAAATAGGAGTAGAGTAGATTACATTCAGTATGATTTGTTCATTCCACCATAATCAACTTACTTGGTACCACGATCAATGGCTCGTGACAGACCGCCCGTCTGACGTGAAAGATGAAACGAGAGATCCAACGATAGTAGATGAGCAAATATATTATCGGCTACACGTCGAATGGCACCCTGTGCCACTTTGGCAAACACGGCATTTCGTAACTCTTGAAAGGCGAAGCTTCCTACTCTCGATAGACCATCTAATGGATTACGAGTGAGCACGAATGAGTTACTACTGCTATAGTACAGTATAGTATAGGCATACTTACATCCAATGAGTACAGCACCCGCTATAGTCATTAGTGTGCCATCCTCGGGTATGGGCATATTTAGCGAATCGACGACTTGTTTAAAGAAGAATGGTACTTGAACATTACAAAGCTAGATTATTGTATTCGATCATTATACTATCTATTCATTTGATTTACCGCTCCTATAATTATACTCACCTTGCCTGCTGCAAGTAGTGCTAGTGCAAGAATGACGCGTCCTTTAATCGCGTAATCACCTTTCGGCCATACATATCGCATCATTCGTTTGATAATGTCAATATCTGATGTAGATTTCCCGCCTTCTATATCAACTACGGCAGCTGCTTTTGTTTTCTTATTGCTGTCATCGGTCTTTTTTCTAGATGTTGCTACTGACGCGTTCTTGATCTCATTTGATGCTGGTGTTGTGCTTTTCATACGATACTGCTGCCATGAACACCGACCAAATGATGATACCCGACTATTAGTAATTGACTGGTATATATACATGTATATATAATGATGTTGTTATATAAATACATTAATTGCTATGTCAACTATTATTACTTACCATCATATCATGGTAGTTTAACTTATTGGAACGCGTTCCTTTACTCATACTTTGAGCAACATTATGACCATATTTATGTCGACTCGATATATTCGACGTAACGAGTCTAGCCTAATAATTACCAATAAACAGTTGAATATCTACTATCCTTGCTATTCATTCCGTAAGAATATTTAGCAACTTACACTAGAGAATGAACGGTAAGAACAAGCGAGTTTTGTCGTTCTAGCTATCCCGCCTCCACTATGAATAGACCCAATGATATGTCGACTTGTAGTCGTTGTGCCTTGTCGGGAGACATAAACACTCAGCATGACGATGAGTAGGAAGCAACTACTACAACTACAACTACAGTAATGACAATAGGAAAGAGGAGAAGGAGAGGAGAGGAGGAAGAAGGAGGAGGTTAACCCTTGAAACTATTCAATATCGGCTAGTGCTAGAAAACCGCGTTAATACTCGGATAACATCGTCATTTTAAATACAAATTGCGCGGTTTTTGCCGTCATCACTATCGGGAACTCTATTGGGAATCAGTCTCCATTTAAGATGTGTATGCGGTGACACACACACATCGAAAATGCGGTATTATTGCCATGACTAATCCAATAATTAAATAAAGCAATTAAGCCATAAGCTAGTCTATATTGAGTATGTACATGTATATGTATATGAAATGATTTAATAGATGGATAGATAGGTAGATAGATAGATAGGTAGATGGATAGTGTACAATAACCAAGTTTACGGTGGTATTGGAATTATAGTTGCTCTTCTATCGTACTACTGAGCATAGACTTATTCAAGCTTGTCCAAATGATCTAGACGCATCAATACAACGTTTTTACTCGTTTCCTGAATCTCGCCTGCCAGGAATATCTCATCAAGAATGGCGTATACCTTTCATCGTTTACCATCAATATCATTGTAATGCAGTATGTCAAAAATGATTCATGCTTACCTTGTAGAAATTGAATACTAGATCAAGTTCACAGACATTACCAAAGAATGCATCCAGTACTTCAACAAAGAAGTGAATCGCTTCCAAATAGGCTAGTTCGTTGTCGTTGGCATCGATACAAAAGCAAAAGAACAAGCCTGCATATCGGCGATAGACTATTTTGTAGTTGCGAAACTAGTATCATGTTCATTCGTATTAATGACAATCGTTTATCATTATTATTGTTGGTGTCATTCCACTTACTTCAACGAAATTCGACTGATGTTTCTGGTCGCGTGGTGCCACCAGTCGATGTACTTCACCTTTCAGTTTGAGCTTCTCTTCATCATCAAACGGCATATACCATTTGGCTAGACGCGTTTTACCCTGTCGATTCTGAACTAGAATAAAGCGAATCTACAAGTCTAATTAGTAATAAGTAGTTATCATCTAACAATAGAATACAATACCATAGTAATAAGAATAGCAATTAAGTATAAAGTGGTGTGGAAGTAAGAGGAATACTAAGGTAGAAGAGGTAGAAGAGGTAGATAGATAGAAAGAGATATGGTGTGGACAAATAACAATGTCAGTCGCATCACTTGTTACAAATATGTTGAGCACATCTCATGATGAGCATAACCATTACACTGTTACTTTAATAGTCTAATTTATTGGTATATTCATAGATGAATGGAAATAGAAATAGCATAGTAATGTAGCTAACAATGATGATGACGCTTAGCGGGATTACGTGGAATCCAACCTTCCTCGACACCAAGAAGATAATCCCATTGCGGTGATTCCTCCGTCTTGAAATTCCAAAAGAACCAGCCTCGTCCCGCTTCATACGCGTCCATTTGTAGTTCTGCAAATCGACGTAGCCAAGCGCGATATTCAGGCGTGAATGACGACACGTCATTGTGGCCATCGCATGTGCCATTCTCGTGAATAGGACGACCATTACGAGCGGGGAATGTTCCATCCCAGCGTGCGCCCACTTTAAATCCATTGAGCCATTTAGCGCAGTCATTTGTAGCCAGTGACCTAATTCACCATTAACAACAACAACAATAATAATAATAAGCATGTTATTTCTCTTAACTTACCATTCTCCTACAATGACCGGATAATGTTCGGCTGCAGCTTGGAGTTCCTTACGTTTAGCACATACAGTGTTGGCATGTCCATCCTTGTCCATGCCCAGCAAGTCATCCATAAACACTTGATAATGATGTGTATCCAGCATGAGGTTGTCATTATTATGCTTGTTCATGAAATCATTCCACTGATGAATCGGTAGGAATGCATCGGCCACGACAATCGACTGTTCGCCTCCCATTAGTTCACGTAGGCTACCAATGCTTTCGTCGTAAAAGTTTCGTACGACATTCATGTCGAGACTCCAGTGGGCCGGTTCATTCACCAGTTCAATGCCCACTACATTGCTATACGTGTTGGTGGAGAATTCTCGCGCCAATTGACGTAGTACACGGATGGAGCGATGTACATTATTCATGTTGCTAGTCCAAGCGGCGACACCCTTCTTCCCGCTATTGTCGAATCCATTCTGCGAACCGGGCACACCGTGTAGATCGATAATAACCCGTATGCCATATTGATCGGCCCAATTAATACCGCGTGTCAAATACTTGAGCTGTCCCTGCACCCATGGCTCGTGTCGTTGCTTCTCTACTGCCCAGTAACCAACCGGGATACGTACGTGATTGATACCGGCATCGGCAAGACGACGGAAATCATCCTCGGTCACCCATGTCCTCCAGTGGTGTTTAAGCTGTCGTTCGGCTTCCTTACGACCTAGACGCGTGCAGAATGACCATTCATCCTCGGTCTGACTCTCGAGTGGACCCGACTCGAATTGTTCGAATAGACTGGGTGTAATCCCTATTAGATAGATAGATCATGGATGACACGCCAATGATTAGTCGAGAATGATCTAACGAGACATTATTTTCGAATGGAATACACATCTATGTGTATGTGTGTGTATGATCACTTACAAGGTTCGATCACTAGCCAGCCACCAAGATTGACACCTCGAATCGGTTCTTGCGCCACCACTAAGACACTGCTAATCAGCAGCAAGGCGGCTACTTTGAATGACGAGGCAAATATCATGTCTAATTATAATCTTCGTGTTATACAGCTATCCTATCTATAATATCGGCGGATATTGGTGTTTTTCTTTTTAGCAATGAATGTATTAGAATGGCAAATAATGAATAGATAAATGATTATTGTGTAAAGTACATTGGTCAACCAACGATGACAATAGCAATAGTAATGACAGTGATAGTGACAACGATAGTAATGGTCGTATTAACTGGCTTTTATAAGAGTTATTCCTGTTGTCGTCGTTGAGTTAATGCGCTACTTTATATACGGAAATGCACTCCTTACCCGGTTGCCCAGTCCATATCATCATCATCATCATCATCATCATCATGTAGGCATGTATAAAAGTGTATACGTACATGTATGTACCTTCCTATTATTGAACTGATATGCCGACAGAGTAACCAACAATTAATCAATTATCAACTATCTCCACCTTGGTGTCTTAATTAAAAAAAGGCCCTTGTCCACGCATCTCTATTGTCTTTTAATTAATCGTCTCTTATCATAGTTGGTTATGATGTCATTATTACTACCCTTATTCCATCAGTACTTGACAACAATCATTACATAGCAGTATCAATAGTATCAATAGCAATAATAATAACAATAATAGGATACGAATAGTAGTAGCAACACACATTCACTTTATTACTTCATTAGTAGACTTTTTAACTTTACAAATATAATCATTGGGTTGTCCCTTTTTATGTTTTTACTCGATTAGGTGAATACATGTTGTCAAGGACCATGTAAATGACCAGCATTGACTGGTAACAGTTACCGAAATTGATATTGATCGATATATAATATTTGATATTTATAGTGATATATATATGTGATAAACATTGACGTGTTCTCTTCCTCTCTACAATCTAAACGATTAATCGTTATTACCAGCATTGGTGTCGCCATTATCGGATGAGAAGGGAGCTAGATCGGAAATGGCATCACCGCCATAAAATGTTTGATAATTATGACTCGTAGCACGTTCGATGAGCTCGTCCGATCGCCATGTATCATATGGTATGGGCATGTCATAAAGTGTATCATCCGAGGCATTCAATCGATCAATCTTATCCAACGAGTCAACTTCGAAATGCGGGCCTACGGCACAGGCAAGCATCATTGTACTGCAAGCAGTGCTATTAAACAACGATATGTAACACGTTAGAATAAACAGCTCGCTTTCCTAAACGATAATCATCTATACGTTGGATTACTAACCGATCTCGTTCAGAATGACTAGTACGTGAATTGGTGTTTGCACAACGATTGTCACCATTATCATCTCCTGTATCGCTATCGTCATAGTCATTGTCACCATAGTCATTATCGGTATCGGTATCGTTGTTTGTTGTCTTATTTTCCTTCTTGGTCTTCTTGTCTTGTCTTATTCATCTTATCCTGATTCCATCCATTAGGACCAACACCATGATGCACAACACATGCACCTATTTCCGTGTTAGATTTCGTCTTATTCCATTGTATTCGTCGGTATAAATAGTACGGAAGACCGACTGGACCCGTGAATAGCACCTTGGATAGTTTCGTTCGTTTTAGCGGATCTTCCGACGAATACGGTTCTATCGTATTGTCAGTGAGACATAGTCAACAATTACTATCACTAATCGTATTAATTACCTTGGAATTGTTTATACCAAGAATCAGCAGTGGTCAAGTAGGACGTGTTTAGTCTTTTATCTGATACAGTGTCATCATGATTGACGATTCTACCTATTAGTTTAAGGGTGTAATTCTATACCATTGATTATAATAGCGGATTAGCATTCCACCGGTGTGTTATAGAGAAATGAACGTGCCTGATATCTCTTTGGATGTAGTTGATGAGTATGCCAAGCTAGATCGATATCTATTCATTGACGAGTAAACACGTAAGTGTACACGTTGGCTAGTTAATCAAGTTAATAATGCTTGCATGGTTACCTAATGTCGGTACTAGAAACGCCTTCTTATCTACGGCCATAAGTGCTAGGAATTTACCATATCGTTCGACTGCTTTGTGTAATACATTGTGCTTTTGCCAATGCAGGCACTCAATGATACGACGTGTAAATCGTCGATTACGCTTCACTGCACTGATTAGATCAAGCGAGCAAGGCGTGCAACTATAACGAGAGAAATACTATTAGATT
Organism: Syncephalis plumigaleata; assembly: GCA_025201365.1. NCBI lineage: Eukaryota > Fungi > Zoopagomycota > Zoopagomycetes > Zoopagales > Piptocephalidaceae > Syncephalis > Syncephalis plumigaleata. The sequence continues at coordinate 2,952,448 of JAIXMF010000001.1, forward strand.
CGCGATATCATTCCTAATTGAATTGCCTTACTTATCACGGTAAGCAGCCGGTATAAGACGTAGTGTGGGTGCACGCATCTTTATCAACGAGCCACGATGCTTTGTTTGGCGTGCCGCGTCAATACGTGCATTAATCGCACACCAAGTTAATGGTTTATCCTCATCGGGCTCTATTAACTTGGGTGCTGCCGCTAGTAGATATTGCATATCCAATCTGCCTGCTTTCATATCCACCTGACCTGTTGTATGATTGAGCCACGTGCCACTACATATCATCGTTATAATAAGTTATTGCAATAAAGAATGGACAATCAGAATTACCGAGGCAAACTAGAGGAGTCATTGTCAAAGGCAATCATCGCATCTTGAAACAATTTAGCCGAAATGGTATCAGACGACAAAGTGACATAGCATAGTGGACACTCGAATGTTGTATGATGTAGACGCATGCTATGATACACGTCTAAATGGAACGAGCAATTAATGATAATGACGGGAAATACGCAGACATTCATTTGGCTATCATCAAAATGACTAACCGTATAATACAGATATATTGCCCGTACAGAATGGACATTTCATGGAAAATGGCGATTTACACGTAGAATCAAGTGTATAGGATAATCCGGTGATTTGTTCCCATTCCAACTGTGACCGAGAATCAATACGAAATACATCCCTATCCACTTCTTTCTCGGTCTGTATTCATCATAAGCTTGATTGCTTCGCTATTATATCTATTCTATTCAGTGCTTACCAATTGACTTAAAGGTATACAATACTTGAGCATATGTTTTCCGAATAAGCGTGTCATATCCTCCATGTAACGAAGCGGCGATAGCATGTGTGTAGACCACATCATGGCCACGTCTAATTGTAAAATATCAGCAATCCTCCTCGTGATATGTCTATTCTATTGTTGTCATTGTTGTCATTTATTCTCTCCTCCTTTCTTACCAAGCGGTGGTGTCGGCATATTGTCAGGACGTCGCTTGTGCAAATAGGCAAGCCAATGGAGATAGCGTTGTTCCGCGCGCAACAGCATAACTTCATCCTCGACAATATTGTCGCGCTCTAACGTGGCAAACCGTTGTAGCAATACCATATGCCGACTCACTAGCGTATGATACATAAATAAGTTTAGTTGCTTTCACGCTGGTTGCATTTCAGGTCATGCTCAATTCATTCTACTTACAAGTTTCCACACTAACTACAGTGTCGACTTCTGCACTCGTAGTTTTTGTCGCATTAGTGGTTTCTTGCGACATATTATACTAAACTATTTATATATATATTACGTATGTATGTAACAATTAGTCGGTGTTAATATACTGCTGACAAGTGATGAGCGTAACTGGAAATAAAATAAGAATACTGCGGCAAATAGTAAAAGGAATGCCTTGAACTAAACGCACACTGTAAAGCAGCATGGTGCTACAGGAGACAATCTTTATTCGTGCTGCTGTATAGACATATCATAAGTGACAGATGACATGGCATGGCATAGTATGGCATTGCAAACTACTGCAGAATAGCCTGTTATTTAGGCATTTCTATACTTTAGTATGAATTATCACTGATGCGATATGTGACTGACTACTTTAACAGGAATTGTAGAGTGTAAATACCTTTCATTGCCTATAGTGTAAATTACTAGAATTCTAATATCTGTTGAATATGGTATCGCCATAGCACGTGGGACCCGTGTATTTAGTCGTATAAATATATTTAGCGAAACAAATGCGGGAATAATGCTGAAAGAGAATGTTCTTGTAACTTCTTGTACGTTTCGCTTTTCTCTTCATTTTCACTTACATCTTTACATTGTTGGCATCAAGTGAGCGTGCTGTTTCAGCGAGATACTAAATAGACATGTCTATCCAGTGTGCACCAATGATGCAACAGGCGATTAGAACACAACGGAAATAGGAGATGTCACAAGTGCATGTGATGCTAGCATGGATTTGAGCTAGGAGTTGCAAATATTCGAAACAATTGCCATTTTGTCATTATCGTGACTAGTCGGCATTTCAAAAGTGTTGCATATAAACGTCGACAATTCTTTTAGTTCAAACAAATGTTTGCGCTATTCTCTTTCTCTCTACTCGTTCCGTCTACAATTATCTACATCTACCTCATATTCCCTTACGATCCTTACCGGATAGCACAATAAGCGTGTTTCTGTGCTAGACATTACCATTTTATTACGCCTTACCTTTTTACCTCCTCCTCTTCTTCTTCTTTTCCTTGACCAGTCTATGCCGATTATCATTATCAGTTCTCCATTGATTTATTAGCCATTATTTTACATTATTTACCATGTACAATTGTGCCGGTACACTTTTCCCCACCAAGCGATACATGACCCATCTTCTGTTCTTCCTCGTCGTTTTCCTGCTCTGCGCTGGTCGCGGTTTTCTCTCGCCTATAGATGCCCTTCCTGTGCCAGAAGCAGCAAATATCTTAGCAAACACCGATATTAGTACGGTGCAAGTGGTACAACCAGCCAAGCAATTAGTTTCTGAATCCGATAGTGATAAGAATAGTGCTGTTGTCGTTACCACTGCTGCTCCCACTGCTGCTACTGCGAGCACTCCGGTTACCTCGACACAGTCCACCACTGAAGTGGAAACTGTACCAAAGAAGTATGATGTTACATCCGCCACTAATTTGCTAAAGAATGGAGCGACTGCCAATTCAAACTCGGGAATTCCTATGATACCCGGCTCTGAAGTAGATAGAGCTACTGTTATGAAGAGCATCATCCCTACTCCTCTCCAGCCTATTGTCGATCCTGATCTTGCCCCCGATGCAACAACCGCCAACATGACACGAGCACAGACGCGTAACCATGCGATTGCCACCAAAGGTGTTCCATTTGCCATTGCAACGGCCGCCGGTTTAGCTGCGTCTATTGGCACTGAAGCCGTTTTGGTAGCTGGCTCGGGCGGTTTAGCTGCTGTCCCAGGTCTTGCGGCAGCCGGTGTTGTCGGTGCTGCCGTGCACAATATCACCTATACGGCTACCTCACGTGCTGCACGTAAATTCTTGGCCAAACATGGTGGCACCAGGACAGGCGCCATTTTGGCTGCAACGGACAATAACGGCTTTAACCGAACCGCCGAGGTTGAACGTGTCGACGCGGAAATTGCCGCCGAAAAGAATCGAACACTTGGTGAGAAGGTCAAGGGCATGGCACCGTTACTTGTCAGTGGTGCACTCGGTAATGTGGTTGGCACCAATATTGGCAACCTGGTTAAGCCACTGATTAAGGGCTCATTTCTAATTCAGTTGTTGCCGGTGCAGCTCATCGTGCTGTAAGTATGCCAGTTGGTGTTGGTACCACGGGTCTAAGTACGGTAGCGATAAACAAGATGACTAATAATAATAATAATAATAATACATCAAGTAATGAAGGCAATAACACAGATATTACTATTAATAACAACAATAACAACAATAACAACGATGCGACAACGGTGCAGTTGCTCAGAAGACAACAACAACTACCAGTGCAACTCAGTCAATTCCGGTTGCTGCCGCTGAAGAAAATAAGACGACGACACTTCTTCTACCACAAACAATAACCTACTTGATATTCCCATTTTGAATAATTCAAATTTATGATCTTGCTTTTTCTTATGATATACTAGCGCTAAAGAGGTTTTCTGTTAATCAGATGAATAAAACCATGCCAACTTTGAATAACTGAATGACATGATGCAAAACATAGTGCAAACCAATAGAACATCCATATTACCATTATTTTGTAATAGATTCAACATGATTACACTAATTTACATTATAGTGTAGGTATTAATAGAATCAATCCATTCAAATGAGCAATACCGTAACAAAAGGAAGCTGATTAATTGACTGACTGACTGACTGATTGATTGATTGATGCCAAGAATGTCGGCCCGAGCCAATTGCTATTTATGCATTGATTATGCGTCATATCAGATTTGCATTCGTCATGACTGCTACATCAGCTGTCAACTCGGCATCCATACATTCCGTTTCTTTTTTTCACCCTTTTATCATGATGGTAGCTATCGAGTCAAGGAGCAATCCGATATTTATCTATGCGTTACATCTATAACATGCCTCTTCTTTTTACTTTATTTCGGAAGGACAAACTGCCGTTTAGTTATGCGTGGTACGTATTAATAATAGTAATAAGACACGTTTCACTCGAATGGCGTCATCGGTTTTACTAATACATACATGGCCAGCTTCTTACCTATATATTTAGTGAGTGAACACACACAATCCTCGTCATCATCACCATCATCACTATCATCACCGTCGTCGTCATCATTTTCTTTAGTGCATCCTGTACTCACAATACCATCTATTTCACCATTCATAGTTGATTCTTTTTCTCTTTCTCCTTTCTCTTTACTTGATCTTTATCGTGATGGCTGCCGCCAAATCATCTGCCAATGCCTTCAAGGCAACCTACGATCAATTGCGCAGTATCACATTAACTCGATTCTCGGATGGATCACAAGTTGCGCCCTCTCCTCTGGGAGAATCAAGCGGCCCTACTACAAATCGCTCGTCGTCCTGGCTGTACATTCTGTCGTGAAGAAGCGGGACTAATCGAGGAACGTCGCGATATCATCGAGAAACAATTGGTAAGGATAGAGCCATGATAATTATTCCTATCATCATTGATCTAGTTGAACAAGGACATATGTCACTAATATCTTTCCTTGCATATCAATTCTATTTATATTTGTACATGTACATGTGTATGATTACTATATTAGAATACACGCATCTATGTGGTATTCCACGAACGTCCAGGTGTCGATGAATTTGTCAAGGACTACTTTCCGCATCCTAATGATGTGTTCATCGATGAAAGTAAAGGTTTCTACAAGGCCACAGGGTAAGTAGTGTAGACAGCAAGCTTTAGTAGATGTGATGGAAAAGTCATCCATAGATTACACAACTATATTGAAACTAATCTACATTGTTTTCTATCTACGATGTACGTGTACGTATAGCGGTGGTAAATTACGTTGGGGTGGTTTGAGTACCTTTTTGAAACCATCATTTTGGTCGATCTATCAGCGTAACCGTTCTCGAGGTAAGTTATACCTGTTCATTTACTCTAATAGCCAGTTGAAAATGTGTGCTATTGATTGCTCTCTATTTACTGATCATTTGTCCATATAACATGACATAACATGGCATACGCACATTTAGATGTTTCCGGTAACTTAAAAGGAGAAGGTCGCATCCTAGGTGGTCTCTACGTGCTAAAACCGGGTGATGGAGGCATTCAATACGAACATGTGGAAAGCCAATTTGGTGATATTGCCTCGTTAGAGAATGTGATACAAGCATGCGAACAAGCATCAGGCGTAAAGCTCCCTACCGAGGTGTACAGTGAAGCAGTGAAATCCAGTGGTCCTATTGCTGCTTGTACCTCACGCGAAGCATGTGGTGAATAAATTCAAGAGTGTAATATCTATACACAGATATATACAGATACATAGGAGTGTGTGTGTGCATGTGTAACTAGGGTTCACGCTTTGCAAATCATCATCATCATCATCACCGTCGTCGTCCTAGTTCTTTTTATTTTCGAAACTTATCATCACATAGCAATCAAGTTTATGCGATCATTTTAGTAATGATTTGAGTTGAATGTCGTACGTATGTGCGTTTATCATTTTAATAAATCTATATATAAATCTATATACTTTGCTATTACCAACGATACAAGTACTCCTTCTTTTGCTATTATATTAAATATTGTTCCTACAAACAACATCCCGAATCAAATTAAAGTCGAATTAATACGAGTTGATCCATTATTCCTTTACAGATGCTACTAGAATAGATCATGTATTGTCATTGCTACAGCTAACTGTATAGTATTAGTGTTTATGTACATGCATGCACGTCGTCTCAACGATTAAAACATCCCATTGAGATGCTCCCATTTCCCATCGCTATTACCATTTATGGTACTGCTGTTAAATTGGCCTCAAGCCACTGTTGCACAGTAAGGGATAAGCCAGTCACACTTGTTTAAAGGCTGGAGTAATTGCTGTCAATCTAAACTGTTGTCGTCCAATTGTCATTATCTTGTCAGCAGCGTGTGGTCCTGTTAGCTATGAGGCAGGTGGATGTACATTTGAACTACATGTATAAATACAAAAGGTATTCTTTAATTGTGATTGAAAGCACGACCGTATCAAAAGAGCGACGATCGTTTCTCCGACATCAATGCGCCCATACATACACACGTATACATACGCCCATACATATACATATATATATATACGTATTTATATATTGGTTTCCCCTTTCGATACATCCTTATTTGGTCACTTACTACTCACAGCCCATTATTACTTGAGCCTGAGTTCTAGATAATAGCCCTATATTATTACCCCTCCTACTTTTCTTTTTCCTTTCATCCCAGTCGCTTTCTTGCCATACATCAATCGTAGCTTATACTTAGTGCCACCATTTCTTGCTGGTAGCCACGTCATCTAGCTATTATTCCAATACAATTATCATTATTATCATTCTTCTATAGGAATCTGCATCACCCTATCCACTAAATAATTACACCGTTTCCCTCCACTAGCATCTTTAATATGACAGACGTCTTGAGTCGGTGGACCCGATTCGGCTCCTCTCATTCTAGCCAGAGTCGCCGGCGATCTCCGGCAAGTAGCACGTTGCCTAGCAAGTCAAAAAAGCTTAATACGCCGCATCTTGACGATGTACACAACCGTGACTATACCGGCTGTCCGGTAGTGTCAGTCGGTGCCAATAATATACATAAGCATACAAATTACACGGGCTACACAGGCTACACCGGATCATCGCCGACATTATCGCCGCGTTCTCCATCGCAATCATCCGCTATATCAGGTTCATTTTCCAATTTCTTATCGGCACAGAAATCCACTATCTTTCGACGTTCACCACGATTGAATCGTGCACGTAAACTCGAGGACATACCAACTAATAGAAAGAATACGTGGTACGATAATCATTTCCCGTCAACACGTAGACGCTACATCGAGTACTGTCTCGTTACCACATCATACGACAATGCCCAAATCACCGCAAGGCTCGCGTAAATGGAATGGCAATCCCATCAACAAACTATTCTGTAAACGAGATCGGTCGAACAGCAACTCTGTTGATCCATTTGCCAGCGGACCTGGCTCGGTCATGGCAGAATCCATGAATGGTAGCGACATCGATCCGAATCTACACTCGCCCACACTCATTACGCATATTCGTAGAATTAGTCTCGGTGACATTAGTCGTCGTGGTGCCAGCAGTCTTGACCTGGCACGTCCCGATTACGGGCCATTGCCGTATCAGCGTACGGATAAACCTCACGTAAAGAACATCCTACCCAATGGCGGTGTCTGGCTTGACTCTGACACGCCCACTTCACCATTGCGCTCTTCGCCGCTATCCCATCCTCAATGGAATCTACCATTGGCGTCGTTCACCTCGGTGGGTATCTCCACCGGTGCCATACCCATGTCAACTAGAACGAGTAGTGGTGTCAGTAGTAGTTCGTCAGCTTCTACCGTAATAGGATCATCAGGTGCGAGTTCCCGTACATCGCCACGTAAGCGACGCTCCTCGTCTAGCGGTGCCACGCTTACCACTCAGGTAGGATCATTCGTTACCGGTATGCACTTGTGGTCGAACCTGCGCCAACCACCCTCGGTTAATGCATCATCGACACATTTGGCTTTTGCCGAATCGAATGGTTTAGCGTCATCAAATGCTAAATACTCGGCCACCTCCAAATCGATGCCATCCTCGCCAGCATTGACGGCACAACGCCTACGAGATCGTCCCCACCGTCCACATCATCAGCATACGTATAGTGATGTTACCTCGTCTCATCAGTCTAACCGTACTGGTGAGGAGCCCATGTTAAACGAGAGTTGGCAACAATTGAAACAACAATTACAACATCAGAAACAACAACAACAGCAACAGCAGCCAACAATAGAATTGCTTCTACCACCATCGATGAAACTGACTCGTGGAACATCAAAGGAGGGCCGTAATAAACGAGTTCCACGACATAAGCATAGTAATTCAACGTCTACTTGCGCTTCAAGTTCCATATCACCCAGACAACCGACATTTAATAAAGATGCCACTGGTAAGTTGATTTATTGACTTGTATAACTACAAACTAATAACGATTCTTATTACTATTATTTACTATATCTATTAGATTATGAACTCGCGTGTCTACATCGGATCGTCCGCATCCTTTACAAACCACCATTACCGCAGAAGCAATGCTTGCCACTCAATCGATGATTAGTAAAGTAATTGCTAAAGATGCTATTGCTAGTCAGGCTGCCATGAACACTATTACTATTACTAGTGGTAGCACTAATGGTAGTAGTGCTAATAGTAGTTTGACTTATTTGCCCATGAGTCCATTGCATGCGAGCTTGCTGATCTTTACATTGACGACAATGAATGGCCCTTGCCGCCATTATCGCCACGAGTATAATGATGACACGTACAAGTCATCACTGTTTTTATTTCACTACATTTATCTATCTATCTATCTATCTATCTTACTTTATTAATCTATATCTGTAATTTGGCTGTTTCACTATTTCATCACTACAGATGTCATGTTTCCTTGTTTATCGACTGCAGGCTAGTCGATAACCATTATTATTGTTTACTTATAATAATGAATATAGTAATAATAACAACGTTCCGTTAACTATTGTTTATTCACATTATCAGCATCATTGTCATTGTCCCTGGTTATTTGTACATGAGATAAACAAGGAATGCATTGTCTTTTGTATTATTATTATTATTTGTTTGTACCACATAGATCTTACTTTTACATTTCACTCATAATGAAACATGCATCTACAGGACAAGTTGCGTATTTTACTTTTAGTTCACTTCGTTCGCCTTATCTGTTGCTAATTAACATTGATCAAAGAGGAAAATGAGCCAAGGCGATTTAGTTTCCGCTTAAATCAATGGGAGTGTATTTACATGAACCATTACAAACAAATCATTTACTAGAAATGAGTGCAATTATGCAGGTATATCTGCTATATTCTATAATTAAAAATAAAAAAGAATATGCCATTCCATTAACTACTACTGCTAGTACTGCTAGCACTGCCAACGAATGATCCGGTATCCGGTAGCATGGTTTTATTTATTATCAAGTTGATGTAAACAAATGTAGCATGTCGAGCTACAGGCTTTTTCCATCCAATTTGCGCAGTTAGCCTTTTGTCTTTACGAATAAATAATATTTAACACTTACAGTACAAGACCCCCGTATTCTGTTTCCCAGCCCCTCCCTTTGGGAAAGACTGGGGCGATAGCGATAACCATCGCGGATGAATTGTTATTTGTTGTTTGGTTCCTTGATGTCCCTGTTCTTCTTTTCTTGAATGATTGGAAGCAACGACACTTGGATGAGGGTGTGTTGGAACATCGGTTCCACTACGAAGGCATTTGATGATTTGAATAAAATCCAGACGAGCAACCATAACCCCGATTCCACAAACGATACTCGAGTCCTTTAACTTGCATGTCCTCTTAATCATTGTTTCGATGTGTGCATCTAATAGAATAATGAGTTAGTATACTGTAATAAATATCAATGTGTAATGAGGTATACTTACCGTAAGGGATCATAACAAGTAATAGGACACTTTCTCATTGATAGTGTGGGAGCTATGGTTGCTCGATTTGCTCAAGCACAATGTGTAGACGATATACATAAGGTAGTGTGAGTAGAGTGTAATAGGGACGATTGAACTGGAAGGTGAAGATAAGTTTATTCAGTTTGTACAAAATAGGACCCATATTTATAGTGGATAATGTATATAGGTGTGAAGATATTTGCATAGCAGCTGATAACAACTCACTCAGACCCGATAGTCTGAGCTGTCCTCGGTTCACATTTCATTAACATCGCTGTATGTACTTATCAGTATGTTCCCGCGACCCGGATAACGGTTTATTGCAACAAGCCGAAATGCTCTCATGTAAAATGAGAAGACAACAAGATTCACGCTCCTACTTTCACATCGAATAAATCCCACTTTCTCTCTCTATCCTAGTGTATAATCTTTTTATTGTAATCATTATAATAATTGTAACAGTGTTATGGATTACGTTTTAGATTTCCCTTAATCCCATTTCACAATTATTATATTAATGTTAACAATTGTGTTAATCTATTTATTAGTAAACTGCAGAAGTTAAAGGATAAATGCGCAAATTGGATGGAAAATCTCGTGCTATTTACAGGTTAGGCTAATGATTATCCATTTCCCGCCATCTTTCCTCTCTGCGTTAGAAAGTAAATTGGGCCTGTTTCATGGGCAATCCACAACTAGCTAAGGCACATGAAACTTGTGTTGATCTAGACGACCAAACAGTGCTCGTTTTTCCATTATTTTCATTGTATTTGACGACACAACAAGGTGATACTGACAATATAGCCGTCCAACTACCAATGTTACATATTAACCTACGCAATGATACAAGTCGTCTTTCTCTTTCTATATTATACCAATATTAACACGATTACTTTTTTGGTCTTCCTTTCCTTCCTCCTTTCCTTTTCCCTTTCCTTTCTTTGCTTTCTTTTCTTGCATAGAAGCATTCTTTTGCCATTTTTCTAGTACTAGGCCACTCGTGTACGATAAACGACGACGACGACGACGACAGTACGATACGACAATTGCGATATTTACACCATAAACGCAAACATATATTGATTTGATTAGCCGTCAATCGATATTCACATTAGTATTGCTCGTCTCTCTCCTCTCCTCACAGTTTTCCTACTTCCACATTGATTTCTAATCAACACAACAATTGCTGGTCAGTTGTTGTGGTTAGTATTAGTAGCGGTCAACGACAAGAGCGGCACTTTTGGTTATATTCCCACTGCGGTAATATATTCCACCATTTTAAATCCAGTCTTTTCTATTATTATTATTATCATTCCACAAGTAGCACTCTCCTCTACTTCTTTCTTTCCTCTATTAGCCCTCCTTTTTTAGCTCTTCCTCATAGCACGCATTCTTGCTAGTCTCTTCTGTGCGTGTGTACGTCCTTTCCTTTCCTCTCCTTCTCTTTTATTGAGTGGCGTCATTAGGGTCTTCCTCTTCCTATTCCCTTGAACTTTCCTTATACACACACACGTTGATAACGTTCATTTTTATTTTATCAACTCACCATTCTCTTTCATTATTCCTAGTTGCTCTAACATAAGGGGGACCTATTAGTAATAAGAGCACTAGACTAGCTTGACACCTTTGCATTCATCTCACTCGTTCTTGCCTTTATCGTCTTCTGCATTCCTATTATCTTGTACTAGTTGTTGTCGTATATATATCATTACTATTCGACACTCGCGTACCTTGTTTTCATTGATTCACCCATCCACCACGAATAGAGTGCAAGTCATTCTTATCCTCTGGGTGTTTAGTTAGTTAGTTTGTCAGTCCGTTAGTCAGTCAGTTAGTCGATTAGTCTACTATTATCTACCAGATAATTGTTATAATAGTAGTCTATTGACACCAACAAAGTCTTTGTTTCTATCTATCACTCTCTTTCTCCATGGTAACCTATTAGCCTTAATATTCAGTTAAAAACGTTGTCATACTTACTTTACATCTTTGTTAACTATTATGATCCAGAGTGTGCCGGAGAGTATTCCACTGACGCCGCGAGGCATTGCTCGGGCCACTCCGCCTAATGTTCGTTTAGCGGTGCTCAATGTCAAAGGCATGTCGTGCGCGGCATGCGTCGCGGGTATCGAAGGTGGCTTGGCCGACGAGCCAGGCATTATATCGGTGAATGTTCGCTTCTAGCTGAACGAGCTGAAATTCAGTACCTTGAAGATGTCACTGACGCTGATGGGAATCCCTTAACCGACACTGCCGTTGCAAGTATGGTGGATGCACTCGGCTTCCAAGCGACACCCGTTGTACTGGCCAAGGAGGGCAAGGTAGAGTTACGCATCTTCGGTATGACTTGTGCTTCGTGCTCCGGTGCTATCGAGCGAGAAATCAGTCAAATGCCTGGTGTCACGTCCGTTTGTGTTAATCTCGCCTTGGAGGTGGGCCAGTTCGAATACGATCGAAATCAAATTAGTGTACGCGACTTGGTCGATGCACTCGCCGAGATGGGATTCGACGCGCTTCTCGCCGATCAGGGTCGTAATGCGCAACTTGAATCGCTAGCACGTACTAAGGAGGTGGCCGAATGGCGACGAGCATTTTTCGCGGCTGCCATGCTAGCAGTTCCGGGATTTCTTATGTCGCGCGTATTTCCACGCTTCGAATGGGGACAAGCAGTTACGGAGCGTGTCATAATACCCGGTCTATACATGGGGGATGCTATCGAGCTAGCGCTAACATTCCCGTACAATTCGGTATCGGTAAACGATTCTATAAAACGGCTTGGAAGGCATTGTCACATCGTAATGCCACTATGGATGTACTCATTTCACTTAGTACGTCCGTTGCTTTCGCATTCTCGTACTATCGATTCTCGTGTCTATGATTACGCCAGCACATCCGAAACCGGCAACCTTCTTCGAGACGTCCACCATGCTTATTGCCTTCGTGACACTCGGTCGTTACCTGGAGAATCTAGCCAAGGGTAAAACGTCGGCGGCACTATCGAAACTCATGTCGTTGGCACCGTCGCAGGCCACCCTGCTAGAACTCAATGCCGACGGTCAGATTATGGTGAGCGTAAGGTGGCGACAGAGTTGATTCAACCGGGCGACTTTATTCGTATCTATCCCGGGAGAAGATTCCCGTGGATGGTCTCGTACGAGAAGCTCCTCCAATGTCAATGAGTCCATGGTCACCGGTGAACCACTTGAAGTGAAGAAATCCGTAGGCGATGACGTTATCGGCGGCACGCTTAATGGTCAGGGCACACTACAAATCGAGGCGAAGCGTGTGGGTGGCGACACCACATTAGCACAGATTGTCAAGCTAGTGGAGGAGGCGCAAACGGCAAAGCCACCAATACAAAACTTTGCCGATCGTACCGCTCAGTATTTCGTACCAACGTCATACTATTGGCGATTGCCACGTTTATCGCTTGGATGATCATATCTCATATATTCGCGACTGCCCTACCGATGGTGTTCCAAGGCGGACACTCCACCTTCCTCGTGTGTCTCAAGATTTGCGTGTCTGTCATTGTCGTTGCATGTCCATGCGCACTCGGTCTTAGTCTACCCACCGCAGTGATGGTAGGCACGGGTGTAGGCGCGCAACTCGGCATTCTCATTAAGGGAGGCGATCCATTGGAACGAGCACATCGTGTAACAAAGGTTATATTGACAAAACGGGCACGCTAACCGAGGGCCGTCTATCCGTCGCGAAATGTCATATCAACAGCGAGCTCGGTATATCGGAGGAGCGTTTCATAGCACTAGTAGGACATGCCGAGGATCGTAGTGAGCATCCACTGGGTAGATCGGTGGTGGAGCATGCAAAGAATCGACTACAAGTGGAAGTGCTCGGTGGTACGGTAGAGGAATTCACCGCGGTAACCGGTTCGGGTATCAAGGCTGTAGTCACCCTATTGACAACGCAGCCAGGCGCATTAAAGAAACCACAAATCGATGATGATGAAACCGCCAAGAGGAACCTCTGTCAACGTGATTATCGGCAATCAACGATGGATCGAAGAGAACGGATGTGTCATCGACTCGGCCAGTCTATCCGATATGGAGGTGGAGGCATCAAGCGGTAAAACGATCATTATAGTTGGATTCAATGGTAAATACGCCGGCTATCTAGCATTGGCCGATCGAGTTAGACCCGAGGCACGTCGTGCCATCTACGCGCTACGTCGTCTTGGCATACGTAGTGCCTTGATCACGGGTGACCAACTATTGACGGCACATGGCGTGGCGGCCATTTGTGGTATACGCGAGGTACACGCGGGTATTACACCAGCGGGTAAGCGACAACTACTACTGCGTATGCAGCAACGCGGTCAAGTGGTTGCCATGGTGGGTGACGGCATCAACGACTCGCCCGCTCTAGCGGCAGCCGATGTCGGTATCGCATTGGCGAGCGGTACGGATGTGGCCATGGAGGCAGCCGACGTCGTTCTAATGCGAGCCGATCTATGCGATGTAGTGGCAGCACTCGATCTGTCACGCACCATTCTACGTCGAATTCATATGAATTTCATCTGGGCCACCATTTACAATCTACTTGGTATTCCTATCGCTATGGGTTGTCTACTACCATGGAATATCATGCTGAAACCAATGTGGGCCGGTGCAGCCATGGCATTCTCCAGTGTATCCGTAGTGATGTCCAGTCTAATGCTACGTCTCTACATGAAACCCGTTTGTCCCGATCCCGATATGGCTCTCGATATGGATGCACTCGAGGAGGAGGAGAGAATGGCCGGGAAGCCGAGGACGAAGAAGAGTTGCTAGCCGCCACCACCACATTTATGGAACGACAAGGCTCGTCCTACTCGATGCGCAACAGTGTTGCCGATGATGATCATTCCTACATCAGAGGATCCACTCACTAAATCAACGACAACAGCGGCAACATCGACAGCAGCAGCAGCAGCAGCACTACATAACAATCGAAATGGTCTATGGCTAAGTGCACGTACACGTCTTCGAATTCATCGTACATTACGTTCAATGCCTGTGGTAGGCAATGTACTAGCAGCAGGATTCCGTAATCTAATACAGCCAACTACACCTAATAGCAGCGGCAGCAGCAATAGTAATAGCAATACTAACAATACCACATCTGGTATGGCTATTCGATCAAAATTCAATCAGCATCGATCCAATCGATATCAACAACTAGTATCGTCTAATACTGCTGCTACTGCTATTACCATCGATCGTGACACTAGTACACCGGATCCATCCAACTTTTGTCTTGGTGATGAGGATGATGATGAGGATGATGACAATATTGAAGAGATGCCATCACATAGGAACAATACTACTAATAGCAGTAATACTAATACGAATCAATATGTTCAATTAATTGATTCAGCATAGCGTGATTAGTAGTATGTTAAGTCATTGTTATAATCTATCTCTTCTCTCTTTTCTCTTTTCTCTCCATTCCTGTTTCTACATTTGTTGAATTATTCACTCATTCATTTAATGATGATGTGTGCATAATTGAACTTGATTACAATAGTTCAAGTAATAATGATTTAGTATTACTATTATCTTTTATGGTTTATTAACCACATTGATATTATTCTTTTATTAGCATTTCTATACTCTCGATTACATGATAAATAAATACACACTTGTTGAATACTAATAGTAATGCCGCTATTCATTTAGAATCATTACGATACAATGACGACATCTCATGTATGTGAACAAGTTAATGAGATCCCCTTTATTCTACAATATGCATACTATAACTACTAACACGTAGATGGATATAAATTGGATTGGCACTACCACGCTCTGTCCTTCTTTACTTGATCCGTTATCTAAATTGCTTTCTTCTTTTTTATCTTTGTTTTCTTATTGTATACAAACAACTACATCTATTTACTTACTTGCTTGCTTACTTGTTTACTTATTCATTCTATTATCAACTTGGTAGATATCTGTAAACAGTGATTATACTAATAATAGCAATTAGCTAGGGGCACACCTATTCTTATCCTTGTTGTCGTCATAAAAGTGGCGTCACACTTGTGTACACGCTCAGCCAAACTCATTCATTCTACTCATTCGTCAAGTTCTCATACATGTCTTGTGTGTGTGTGTGTCTACTGCTATCTCGCTTAAGCTTAGCGCGTAGTTACCATTCTAGCTATTCCTATTAGAATATTCCGTGCCATTCTCTTTATACTTGCTATCAATATCGATATTTGTAGTAGTATAATAGTAGTAGCAACGAGCACCTTATCTCCCTTATCTCCCTTATCTTGTCTACTCTTTTATCTATCAACAGTGTAGTATTAGGTATACTAGTTGGTTTCTCTCTCTCTCTCTCTCTATTCATTGTATGAACCAGTTTACATACTAGTTTATCTAGTCTTCTTCTCTCTATTGCTATTATTATACTTACACTTTACGAGATTAGCTATATTGTTCATTGATTCAACGACAATCACTATTAGTATGCCTAGTCTACCTGGAGTAAGCGGTCGACTAGTGACGCGTGATCTAGGACTACTCGTCGATGAAAAGCCGTCCGCTGTCGATTTCCCTAGTGCTTGCTATCGAGAGGATACACCACTGGCACTGGCTAGTTTCGAGTTCAAAACTTACGCTATATTCACGATAGTCATGGTACTAGTGCCCTACGCTCTCTACTACTCATGGATACGTTGGCGTAATTGGGAGCACAAGTCAAAGTGTGCCGCCGACCATTACTCGGATGTCACGCAAGCGATCGCCTATACTTTGATTTATTTACATTTGGTGGCTATGCGCACACCTTCAACTGGATAATGATCGTGTCATTCTACCTCGGTCTATGGTCCTACGGCCTATTGGTGGAGGTACCTTTCCTACGAGTGAGTCTGCCCGGTTGGCGTATCTGGGAGAAGCGTACGTGGACGGTGATGTTAACCGCGTTAGCCTTGATACTCGGACTGGCTGCCTATCACATTGTTCTCTCGATACGACTCGGCATCTTTTGGCCTTGGTACATTTGTCTATTCATTCTAGCATGGCTTATCTTATTGTCGGGCGTATTATTGGCACGTCTAGATAATACATGGTGGTCACATCGACGTCTAGTTCGATTGCAAGCACAACGACAACAATTAGTAGAAGCGAGCAATAATAGTAACAATGCTGCTATTGTCACTAGTCGTGCTATTGATGGCAAATTAACTAGAGCCAGCCCATCCAATGCACTACTACAAGCTATCGATAGTGGCATGTGTCAGAGTGCCGTGAACGATAACAATCATAGTAATTGTAGTAGTAACACTAGTACTGCTGCATTAATGAAGAAAGATCTCTCAAATGGATCACAGGCTTACAAGTCGCGTCATTCCGATGAATTGGATCAATCGCAGATCATACTCACTGCTAATAATAATAATAATGACGATGACAGAACAACAACAATGATGATGATGATGACATGTCAGTTAATGCCATTGCCACTGGCACTTCTAGAAATCATTCTCCCGAGGCAGTATCTGGTATCAATTATAGACGTACACAAAATAACAGCCATACAAGTGTACAATGTGAATCGAATATACTGAATGAAGATGATGCTACTCCTAGTGGCACACCTCCTACTGTCATTAGAGCAGGACCCACCGAGATTGTAGGTGTGATAGAGGAACACCCAATGGATCCTACAGAACGATTACTCGATGGTCTCAATGTTCACATTCATCATTGGCAGATATTTCTAATACTGGCATTCTTCACTCGATTTCAAGATGTCATCTCACAAGTGAGTGCCGGTCTAGTATTAGCGTGTTTCATGCAAGGTGGTATCGCCTATGGGTTTGATGCCATGTTAGAGCCACGCTATAAAATGGTAGTACTCTAGTTAATATACCACATCAACTATATACTATTTTATTATTACTATTTCGATCATGTGTATAAACTAAGAAAAGTATATATTTAACAATAACAATAAAGATAGTAGTAAATTATCTAGAAGCAATCATCTACTAGAGGTGCAGGTGGCATCCATTGATCATCATCATCATTGTTATTAGTTGTAGTAACTAATCCTAGTTCTTCTAATAGTAATGAAGTATCTGATACATTTGAATTAGTATTCTCGACTAATTGTGTCCAATTCACTGTGTCTAATCGATGTTTTAACGTAGTAAGATAATGATCTGAGGACGATGTTGTTCTACGTTGTCGTTTAATAGCAGGTCATTATTATTATATCATTATTAAGTGTGTCCTCATTACTAATAATAGGTTGATCATTTATCCATTGTTATGTCGTGTAGAATACGTACGGCTTCTTTACGTACAGCCAGTACATTATCGCTTGCCTGATTGTCTCGATTAATAATAATGAATGCATTTACTTGGATGTTGTCACTTACACTACGTAATAGATATCGATCAATAGAGTATGCATGAAATGATGGCATATCGATCATGATGTCGTTTGAATGGATTCATTCCATAATTGTTCGAATACGTGACATGCAATTAATCTTACTTCCCAGTCATCGTCATGTCCAATTGTTCTGCTAGATCTTGACTATGTAGTCAATTAGTATTTAGTTATATCTAGTATAAATCAGTAACTTACTTGATAATCGTTGAGATGATACTTGAATGATGCTTGTGTACATCTTGATTATGATGTGATAAAGACAATGCGGTAGATAATGCTACACGACGAACTGAGGAATCGTGATGTTTTAATAGTGGATTAAACAACTCCTTAATACAAGGTAATGCCTCATTATTACTATTATCAAGTTGCTCATAATACATAGAGATATACATCTATAACATGCATTAGTAATAGTAATCATGTTATTTGTATTAGTATTAGTATTGCTATTAATTACCTTGATGTTATCAATGGAATTCAAAGCAACTACTGCTTCATCATCACATGCTGCATTAAGTAATGCTTGTGCAAGTAATTGTTGTACATCACTAGCAATACTTGTAGTCATTATGGTGATGTGTCGTTCTATCATCTACAACATCGATATATATATATATGTTCAATGTTAGACAATGCTATACTGCTATTAGTTCAATAGTAATCATCTTACTCCATTCAAGATATTTCTCATGACGCGTAAGCTTATTTCTCGTATATCTGCACGTTTGTGCATAGCCAACTTGCATATAGATTGTACGGTATTATGTATACTTTCCTAATGATCTAGTATTTAGCATGACATGTTGCATTCTTATAAGATGACTTACCGGTAGTATAATAGAGGGACATGTGTACAACTGACATACACAACCGAGTGCATTCAATATAGCGTGATCATCCATTTGACTAGTAGTTAATAGCTTCTCCAAAAAATGATTAATCTATAGTTGACACATTAGTATACTACATTGTAATAATAACAATAGTAATCATCTAGATAATTACTTACCAGTAAACAATTATCATTGGACATGCTTAGTTTGTTAATATGTGCAGTAATACAACGAGTTATTATCGTAGTTGTTTGGAATTGATTTGCATCAAAGGCAATCGATGCCATAGCAGTAAAATGACAAAGTGTTTCATTCATCTAAGGTGATTATTAATTAACAGGTATTGATTAAATAGTAAGTCATTACTAACCACATCAGGTAGAATAGTAAACTTGGTAATCCATTGTTTACATATCATAGCTGAATGTTGAGCCATAATCCATCGAGTAGAATCTACATGTTGATATGGTAATGTCTAATTGAACATGAGATAATCAATTCAATTACATTCTATTACTATTACTATAGCATTTATACTAACACGCATTGCATCTAATAGCCATACTTTATACGGTTCTGACCCTTTAAATATCGAGTGATCTAGTTGTCGATTGATTACGTCTGGATTATCGGTTGAGCAACACCAAAGAAATGAATAGAAACAATGAGAAAGATCTTCACCACCCTTCATGGATTGATAGTAACTACAAACAAGCATGGCTAGTCGTGCAGCATCCAGCCATTCAATGGTGTTACTAGCTTCGCTTAATCCATTTAGTATTTCGTCGTAAAATACAAACTCTTGTTTGCTTATTGTATTAAGATTATTAGACATGGCGTGTGCTAATGCTAAGATATAAGATAAGCACATATACATAGATTTAATAAGCTAGTTAACCTACAATTCATTCCGAAAACACAGCTTGCCTCGGGCCACCAATCCAGTCCTAATTCGATAATATCCAAGAATTTAGCACGCACCATCTTACTAGGATGAATAAGAAGTTGCTTATAGCGGAACAGCTATACATGTATTAGTAAATCGTATGACATTATTCTTCATGTATTATTACCAGTTGAGAATTTACTAAGAATTCATACGCTTCATTAGCCTTAGTTTGCGTTAATGCCCATAGTAGTTCTAATGCCACCAATGCCTGAGCATCTCCATCCTCGCCCTCGTCGTATAAGTAGCTTGACAGGGCATTGGTCAAATCAATTTCTTCGATTATTTGTTTACGTATCACGGCAAGTGTTGCATTGTCAGTACTAATCAATATTTTAGCTAGAAATCGACACCCTGCTACCATCACCTAATAAATACGAGTTAGTATGATTCAACCATGTGTACGATATTCATTACATTAGTGCTCGAGTCTTCCAGACTATACGCCACAAGGTGTGATGCCATATGAGATGTGGCAAGCCTAGTAGCATCATGTGTTCACAAATAGATTAGTGACCTATCTCTTAATGTACACAATCCATTATCGTCTAATTACCAGGATTGTGCCCAGTCAGCGTTTGCTACTAGTTCACTCCAAGCTTGAATACACGCCATACGGACTACCGCACTTTTGTGATCGATACGATTGACGGTGGAGGAGATAACATCAGGATGTTGTTCAAGAAGTCGTCGGAAAAACTCGCTACCACGCGTGCTGCCCCAATACGCCACCAGCTGTATTGTCAGTGCAAGCAAGTAAGGATTCAAGTGCTGTTCATAGCATATTCCCTATACACTACGTCAGTATAAAGGTCGAGAGCAAGGAGTAACCCGTCACATTACTTTACAAACAAAGGCTACGAATTCCTGTTCCGTGATCGGGCAAGTCGTGTTCTTGGCACAAGTGGCATGGTGGAGAAAGTCCACTACACGTTGGTAGCGTGCCTCATCACCAAGTACAAAGGGTGCGCGTAATAGTAGTTTCAGCAAGGAGGATACACGCGAACATTCCTGATTCGTGGGTAGCATGAGCAAATAACAGGAAATAATAATAATGATAACAAACGATGAACAAAATAAAAAATGAAATCACCTCTCATTTACACTTTTGTTTTCGACATACAATAATAGCAATAATGTAGATTGTCGCTTGATAGCAATGATGATAAGCCGCCATTTGAGTAGTCATCCATGTACCAGTGCCTACACTCGTGGTTTACAAAAACAATTCTTGCCCATACTACGCTGATACACCAGTGATTGAAACGGGTAAATGCCCCATTGCTGATAGTATTCTTGGCAAAGATTTCCATATAGATGACTTGTTGTATGATTAACCGGTGGTAGAAACTGAACTTCTTCATCCTTATTGAGCTAGTTGAACTACAAAAACGATGTTGCAAACCGGTAATTTCAAACAAGTGTTACTTGTTTTCGCATTGCAAGGTACTCCTCGCTAATAGTTACTGTTTATAACATTGCTAGTGTCTTTATGGAAATTCATGAAACACACGTATAGTGTACTAGTCCACAATCCATGCCCGGATCTTCTTGGTAGAAGTGTACCAACAAGAATGGAAAGTACAGCAATAGCTGGCATAGTAAACAAACACATACACACGCGTATAACCGGTTTTCCGTCATTGAGCTCTCATGTATTTTGACGACATGGTCATTGTACACTGCAGACCCCTAGAGATGGCATGTCGTCTTAGGGTAAACGCCCTTATATAAACGAGCGGATTTATACGACCATTCCACATTATCGACATCCAACTCACACTCTTCAGCAGTATCATCTACATTCACATTTAGTACTAATACCATTACTTTGCATCTCAAGCTATTTGGCTTTTCAGTACCCACAAGATTATTCATATTTCAACAATTCAAGTAATCAGCATGAAGGTCTCCATTGCATTGATTTCCACGGTCGCTCTTGGCCTCGTCTCCAGCATGGCCATGGCACTACCAACAGCACAAACAGCACCACCAAGCGAGCCAGGTCTTATCTCAAAGGATCCACAGTCGAACGCCGAGCTCAGGAGCTACATGAAGGGCAAGCTGGGACAACCTTTGGATAGCGATTTCGCTAGCAAGACTCCCGACGAGAAGGTCACGCACTTTTAGCCAAGACCGCCGATGCCTTCACCAATTGCCCATTGTTCAATCGGTGCACCATCACCACTGAGCAACTAATCAGACTACCGATGGTGAAGAACCCAGCTATCCGTGCTCTTGATGAGCTCAAGGATGCTGCCAATCCAACTTACTACGATTATTTCATGAAATACTCGGAAGGCATTCTATTCACACCTTTCGATAGCTGCCAATTCACCAAGGAGAACTGGAACGGTTCTAAATAATATGGATCCACCTCCACAGATGTTATATCGTTTTGATATAATAAAATATCTGTTCAATGTATATGCATATGTATGTATTAATCGTGTACTAATGAAAGGTATATAACCCACTAAGCACCCATGCACACAACCATGGACTTCTCACAATAGTTAAGCAGTATAGTTGATGTTGCAAAGTAAACTAATGATATAAAATGTTTATTTTTTATATATCGTTAAATCATTACAGTGAAAGCATTAATGCAATAATAAATTTATTCAAGATTACTATGTTCGTAGAAATACAAGAAATACCACATTCGGTATCTAGATTAAATAAAAAAGTGTTAGAATGCAATAAATAACTATTAGAATGCATAAAGAGATCATCATGTGTATAATGAAAGCGAGTGCGAGTGACAGTATTCAATGGTAAACGCTAAAGAAGTGCAATTAAATCATCGACATCCTTGTCGGATCTTGCCCATAGTGGTCGTGAACGTGGATAATTGACTGTATGTGGTTCCGAGGGAGCAAGACCTACATGAGCCGCGAGATACTCTGCCGGCATCTAGCAGCACGTCTTGTATATGCCAATGGAATAGGCATCGGGAATTGACATGTACCCGAGCGATAACGACCTGGTGTGGAGTACAGTCGTGCTCTAGAGTTCTCCTTTGACGCTGTCTCGATGTTTTGGATCGAGTTGAATCGTTTGATCGCACCCGTTTTACCGTTACACTTTTGAATCGGAAGACTAGGCGTATGCGATAGTAGACGTTTAGATCTATCCTCGATAAATAGATCATTGTCAGTGAGCTCACACTCAACCGTTCCCTCGATTCCCGAATCAGGTCGAGGTGATCCGCTTAGTAGAAAGAATATATCCTGTGTTTTATGGTACACTGATTGTTTAAGCGTGCCTTCAGTAGGATAGAATGAATCTTGACAGGGCGCACGATCATGCGATAACTTCATTCTCGTCGTCGATGACATTCGTTGCGGCGATTGCGGTTGCGACATTAATGATTGAACACTCGACTTTGTGATTGGGATCACGGCAATGCCACCAATACTAGCGGGATTTCCCCCATCCGAGCTGTCATCACCTTCGGGCTGGCTGCTGCTCTCCTCTTGTAGTTTCGACATTAGCGTCTCGTTTAATGGGCGCGTATCATACTCCGAGAGGTATACCTTTCCGTCGCGGTGCACTAGCAGGAAATGGTACACCCAATAGCGCATGAACACATTGCCAAATCGTTTCAAAGGAAGTGCCAATACTCCAAGGAACGCTCTAATTTTTGCCCATATACTTTGTGGCCCGTGACTTTCGTATGCGTGATCCACCATTGGTTCACGAGCATCTTCCATGCAATACTGCCGTTTTTCATATGGATCCAGGTAGTATCGCTTGATAAGCTCGAGTCGTACATGATACCATCCGGTACGCACGGTGGGATCCAGAAGAAATACCAATGAGTTTAACAAGCCTTGACATGACGTGGCTACGAATGACGCCGCGATAAGTGGAAATGATGTATGCTGCGATACGAATGAATCCATCTCCACAGCAACATTAAGCGATTGCGTGATAATTGGAATTACCGGGTAGAGTATGACGCGTGCCACCACTCGACTGATTACCTGCGCGGATGGCGGTGACACCGTGCCAATTGACGAGTTGTGCGCGACACCTAGACCTCCGCCGTTTTGGCTGGGTAGTCCATTTCGTACACGTCGTCGCAATCGCTTGCGTTCCATTGCTAGACGCCAACCAACAACGGATACCGCCCAGGCACAATAGCCAATTGCGATGAAAAGCCATATATACAATGTGAGCCACGCCCATACTAATCCGGACGCTTTGTCTACTTCAACGTACCAGCAGCTTCGTTGATTACTACGCTTATCATTAATCTATATACTTTTATCGGCATGACATGATGCTATTTCATAAACTTACATATTATACGCGAATCTCTGGAATATTACAGGCGGAAGTGAAATGGATAGCGCAGCTGCCATGGGTACTAATAGGTAGAGTACCTCGTATGCCGGAGTGGTACGATGACCGCGAAGGAATATGATGTGGAGATTTAGTGCTACTGCACTTGTCAGGAACACGGATAAGAGTGTGCAATGAACGTAGCCCCAGGCTGCGAACGTGCACCAGAACGTTTGTGTCTCTGGATTTGGCAGGAAAATGTCCAGTAGCTGAAAGAACGCGTAAAAGGCATCGACCGCCGCGAGTAGCACGGTAAGTCGTAGCGACACACGATTTGCGTATGCCGGTCTATAATGGCGTGCAAACAAATAGGCAAACACAACGCATAGACTCATCATTAGCGAGATAATGTTAACCGGGATGGTGATGTAGGATACAATGTGTGCCTGGGTCGCGGTAATGCCATGCTGGTCGTTACTGTTGAAATGTCCATTATCGGTAATGTCCTGCAAGGTAATTTCAGCGTCGGCTAGATCCGAACTAGGGAACGTTGAATGGTCGCTTGACGAGAATGCCCGTTTACGAATGGGCAGTATAAAAACATTCATAGCAAGAGCACGAATATTATGATAATCACAAATGTGCTTAAGTACGGCGATAAAAGTAGAACAAAAGATAATTACGTTATGACGACTATGCGGAGATAATGCCACCGCTCATACACCTTGTACGAGGAAAAGCGAGCGTGTACTGTACTCGCCTTTGTCTGTTTCTTTGTTTCTTTGTCTGCTTCTTTCTTTCTTTCTTTCTTTGTTTGTTTGTTTGTTCGTGCGTTCGTGCGTTTTGTAACAAGGGAGAACTAGCCAGACAGCGCGGCCGCAGGCCTTTCAAGTTGAATATCTGTCAAGAAAAAGCGGTAAAGCAACTATTTTGGAATGCTTTCGATTTACCGGATGACAACGGATGGATACGCGTGATGCTAAAGTACACGAATACAAGTCGGTGAAACGAAACGTCTTCACCTTAAAATGGCCACAGTCACAATAGCGATATTGCACCAGCCAATAGAGAGAGTAAATTGCTGCAATTGTGTCAAAAATTGAATGAATACAACTCGATATGGCAATAGCTATTCGACTTGGTGTATCACGCGTGAAATTCGCAATCAATAAGACGACATACACGGTAATGTCACACTGGAATTCAGGGGGAGGAGGACAGAATAGGATAAAATAAAATAGAAGAGGATAGGAGAGGATAGAAGAGGAGGAGGAGGGGCAGTTCGGTTGATGGAATAAGGGGAGATAGAGACACGTAAAGGAGGAGGGCGCGCGTGTGAGTGAACGAGACGACTAGTCCACGTTGATAATAACAAAGTAGTAAATAGGGGGAGGGAGGGCGACGACGATAACTAGTAACTAGGGCCACTCCTCTTTGGCTAGAATGCGCTACTAAGCGTAACAAGTAGTATGTGATGCTATACCTTGTATTAAAGTATTACGATATATATATGCGTATATGTGTATATGTGTGCATGTATGTGTATGTATATATGGGTATGAACAAACTATGTTTGATCTTGATGAAATGCTAACATCAATTGAATTGTAAATGATAGAATCAGCGAGGAAGAGTTGCTATTCAGTGATGATTCGGTTTGTTACTTGTTACTATTGCTGCTTCCAATAATGACAATATAAATCCGTGATAGAAGCCGTCAAACACTTCTTTCTTTCTTTCTTTTTTCTTTTTCTTCTCTCTATAGTTAGAGAATTCAAGGGTGATTCACTGGTAAGCTCGACGGTGTAAGACAATGGTTTGGTGGTGGTGGTGCTAAAGAGGCGAAAGTAATAATCAAGAAGATAGTCCCGCTGGATGATTCTACGTGTAAGCATGCAAGAAAATAGATATAAAAGAAAACACAGATTATTATGGTTAGTGTAATGCTCGAGACACCACTTGTAGTAGCTGCATTTGTAGTTTACAATTAATTTCGGACGACATCACATGCTGATCATTCCCAGGTTTCTAGTGTATATACTGCGTAAATCACTACTTAAGGACCGATATCCAAGAAGACGCATAGTCCTTGCGCAGAAGTGCATGCCCAATTCGCAAGGTCAAGGTTTCAGTAGCGACATTTGCAGATCGTCTAGCGTGTGCGCGTCTCGGTTGAAGAGTCGATCGGCAGGTGGGCAAGTAAACGCGAATAAGGTTTCCCTATTTCCCCCCTTATTTTTTTTGACTTGCAAATGACAAAATAATTTATTTCAGTTTGACAAATCCGACGTTTGTTTTCCTCTTTCGTATAGCGACTACCGTTATCTGGTCATCTGATTAGGTAATTGCCATTGTTTATTGATTACAAATGAGAATGCATTCACGTATATATATATATATGGATATAAGCGCAGGTGTATTGTTACCATTAATTCAATGATGCTGTCAATCTATTCCCGTATTTATTACACCATTCTTTACATTACAATTAAGTAATCGTGTAATTCCTAGTTTGATATGTACCATACTAATAGACTACAATAGAACGGTAATACATCCATTGTATAATTATAGTAATAAATAATCTATTGTAATACATTGTGACCATTGAGAATAGCCATTATTAGTGTCAATACTATTCTAGCTAGCTAGCTAGCTAATTAACTATTTATTATTTATCAATTGCTAGTACTCTCGGTATTAGTTTCCCGTACATCCGCTGGTCATTGCGGCAACAAAAACTGTACAACATCGCGCATCTTTATTATGGTAAATGACACTGACCAATCACGGGTTGTCATAGGCAATCATCGCTACAGCGGTATTGTTGTACCGAGTGCGGGGCATTTCATGATTTGCCATCATCTATCCTGCAACTCATGCTGCGTTCATTGTAATGTACAGCATGTATGCGTGTGTGTGTGTATGTTTGATCATACGCAAGTTCATTGTCGTTTGACCATCGCTGGCAAACAATAGCATGCCACTATTTGTTAGATTGCCTACCATGCCTTTCCCCTATTACCATTGTCATCTAGGGAAAATATCATACAGGAGTTGATTAATTGCATAATATTACGCTTCTTCCTCTTCTTATATTTCTCTCGTCCACCTCTATATTATCTTTGTTGTTCCGCCGTCTATTCTCCCTTTAGTCATTCGTACGTACACGACATCCTCTCTGTCTCTCTCTCTCTCTCTCTCATTTGTCGTGTCTATCCTTGCTGCGCAGCATTGCCTTGGGATGCCCCTTGTCTGCTGCTGCTGCTGCTGCTGCTGTAATTGCTGTTGTTGTTTTCACACTACGTACGCATACAAAAGTCCTTTGACGTGCACCCACGCATATCAGTATAGTCCTCCCCTTTGCAGTTAGTCCGCATGGTTCTTTGTGCCACGCATTTATTCGGCTACTGAGGAATTATTACAAAAAAGATTCTTTCAACAGGCTTCCCATTTCCATTTACCGAGAATCATCGTATTATTTATTGAGTCAACGAATATTAATTACCTTAACGTTACTCAAGTAGAATAATCACTTGTGTATACATCATAGTAAAAAAATATACCCTGCAGGCACCCCTATCTTATACTGTCGCCGTTCTCCTTTAGCATATCCATACTGTCGGTGTTGTTGTTGTTATTATTATCGTTGTTATTATCGTTGTCGTTGATCCCTTTCCACATTCGCCTGTTCGCTTACCGCTGCAGCTGACGTAGTCTCATTCTCTTGCCATCCATTAATTCGCCTATACGCGACAACAACAACAACAACAACAACAAATAAGAGACACTACGTGAAGATTAAGCTAACATTAGGCGTCTAACAACAACTTGTTAGATATACCAGCTTGCAGATCGATATTGTTGCTAGCACTCCTATCAATATTACTACCATTACTACTCTTATTGTTATTGCATTTCTTGGTCGTTAATGTGCCGGTCATAACACTACCATTACTACTATTCCTATTACTACTATTGTTGTTGCCATCGAGAATATGGCGGCCATTTCGTCTGAAGCAAAGGACCCCTCAACTAGCATGGTAGAATCCATACTTGGTGGATCAATGAACGTTAGCATCGACGAATCAGCTATTGCACCGACCGCATCACACGAACAGCATAATTCCAAATTAATCCAAAGTATTACGCATGCACAGGCACGGCTGATTGAACAAGTCGTTATCCCGTTGAATATACTTTCCATTATTGGCGCATTCACCGTAATCTTCTGTATCGTTTATCTTCGTTTGCGACACCGACGACTAGCGGATCGTGTATCACTTCGACTCACCCTTGGTATAGCCATCGGTGACGCGCTATTTTCCACATTCCAAGTATTGGGAACACTCCACGAGACCGACAATGACTGGTGGTGCGCCATTTGCGGATGGGGATACGTGGAAACTTCGTTGTTTTCCGTGTTCCTTACCATGTGTATCGCCTTTAATCTACACGCTGTATTCGTGCACAACGCACACCCCGGTCCATCATGGGAGTTCTGGTATTTCATAGTAGCCGTGGTCGGTTCATTCTGCGCCTCTTTACCACCATGGATACTTGGTATATTCGGACATGACAACACCGAGCGTACCTGTTGGTTTCGTGGCGTTGGAACACGACACGTTCTAATCTGGCAGTGGGTGAGCCTGTTCGGCTGGCTAGCCCTCGCTGTCATTTACTGCGTCGTGGCAGTGGCAGCAGTGGCATGGAAATTGATACGGGAACAGGCACTTGCACGGGAAGATGACGAGGAAAATCGTCGATTCGACGAGAAACAACGAAGGCACCATAGTTTATTAAGACGTGAGCTATCGAATTACATACGCGAGAAAGGACAATCGGAACAAGCACAACTGTCGCGTGGCGGTCAGCATAATCCCGTTAAAGGACGAGTAGCAATGACTAATATATCGCCGAGATCAGCTGACATTGGTGCACTCGATGCTACGTGTCATCGTATCGCCATCGAGGTACCAGATGGCAATAATAATGGTGAAAGTGTCATTATTCCGCTGAATCAAAGTAAGTAAATGTAAATGGAATAATTTAGAACAGAACAGCTAACTAATACTAAATAACGTTCAAGATATGACAGAGATGCAACATGGTCGAAAACAAAGAAATATTCATCCTGGCAGCCAGTACAACAATGTTACTGCTACTGCTGCTGCTACTGCTGGTTGTAATAATGGTCATCGTCGTAGTTTAAGTTCAGGAGATAACGCGAATCAACATGACGAGGAGATTATTGTCGTGCAAATGTCGACAAATATGCTACGTACATCGTGCACATCGTACAAGCAATATCACACGGGAATGTCGAACGGCACCATGTCGCAATCATCGAGAGTGGAATGCCTAGAGGTTAAATGCGAACGTCACGTAAAGCAACAATCGTTGAAGATGCACCAAATGATACGTCGCGCCGCTGGTCGTATTGTCCTCTACCCGCTTGTACCGATCCTTACGCAAACACTAACTATCGCATCAGAAATAGACACTTACGTCAATGGTAATGTACGATTCGGATTGTATTTGGCATCATACGCCGCCGCATCGTGTCCCGGATTACTGAACGCATTGGCGTTTATCATCTTCGATCCCGCCGTGCATAATATACTGCGTGTAGTGCGAGAGGATCTACTTGCACAGTATCGCGCACAACGTGACAGCGGCCAGCTAGGCTGGGGTGGCCAAGTGGCATTGTGGGCACTTCACGGCGGCCAAATCGGCGAGGTGGCAGAGGAACGAGCTCGTCGACGATCAGCTCGTATATCGGCGGATTTCATGTCCTTCGGCTTGTATCGAGATGAACTCGAAGCTACCGCCGAACGTAGCAGACAACTCGTGTGTAATCCAGGCCTACCGCGTATTTCTAATACATCGGTACGTTCCGGTGTACCTAGTAGCTCGTCGTATCACATTCGACGAAGTAGTGCAGCCAGTGGTGAAATCGCTCATCAGGTTTATCGACCATTCGCGCATCGACGTTATCGCTCATTCTCGGGGAGTAGCACGACCAACGAGTCAAGCGCGAATAGCATTCAGCAGGCATATCGACAAAGAATCGGTTTCGGCATTCCGACGACAGTGGTTAATAATTCACTGAACGCGCTACACAATCGATCGACATCAGCTCATTCGGGCGATGGTATTGCCAAAGGAGCCAAGCAAGCGGAGCGTTCAGGCGACCATGACCATTATAAGCCTGCCATATCCGTGAACAGGAATAGTGTCGTATCGAGTGATGGTGACGCGGTAGAGACGGATAATAGCTGGGTTACTACGACACAAGGTTCCTCCACGTTACAATTACCAACTACAGCAGCAGCGTGGCATCCACCGAGTGTATCCGAGGCAGATCGACAAACCACAGAGGCGGAACTAGAGGCGGAGGCAAACGAGCTGGACGATCAAGTGCCGGCAATGGTATCGTTTACCTCGCTATATAATCGATCACGTCATGGCTCTCGTACATCCCTGCCCATCATGCCTGGTTCGTGGTGTGAAACCGAACTGGCCTATCGAGATATATTTGCACCATTATCCGCGTCGAGTGTTCCAATCCATGAAATACTACGACTCACGCAGATTCATGTACATCACTCGAATAGTGGCGAGGGCAGTAGTCTCGCGACCAGTATTACACCGCAAAGTAGCAGTCTTCCGATGGACGTTACCGCACCAATATTTAATATATCGCACTCCATCGCTAGTGCCACGGGACGTAATCCATTTACGAATCATCGACCATTATCTGATGCCTACATTCAAATGGCAACCAATGCTGCCGCTGTAACAATTAGTACACCGAATGCAACTCCACATATTGGTACAGATGCCATTATACTAAATACTAGCAATGGACAGACACTTATACCAAATGGCTATTTGTTCTCGGATCTATCGGCAGTGGATGGTAGCGAGTTTAGTTCGGATTCTAGTCAGCTTCGTGAGGTGGTTGTCAGTTCAGATGGACATGTAGGTCGGTCATCCATCACTCGCTCGCAACGAACATCAACCGACTATGTGACGGCATCCACGCCAATTCTTACGGATTATTCAGACAATAATCAAGAAGATAACCAAAACAACAGTATCAGTAACAGTAACAACAACAACAATAATAATAACAATAATAACAATAATAATGATAATATGGCCGAGTCAATCTCCCTTGATGATGAGCACCTTCTATTTCTCAATAATCCTGCACCATCGGCAATGTCAGAGGTCACTCGCCAGCTACTTCGTTTGCTGTAATCTAACAAGTTCATTCTTTCCTCTATCGCTTCGTTCCTTCATTCATTCTTAACTATTGCTATGTGTTGTAAAGTCATCATCTTGTATTTCTCTATTATGAATAATTTACCTGCATAGCTATTAACAATCTCCTTTACAGTTAGTGTACACAATTATATCAATGACATTGCTATAGTAGAATATGTATGTGTATGTATGTATATCTGTGTATTGCTTGTGTACATGTTGCTAATCGATAAACTGATATGGCTGCTCATTACACACGCCCTTTACCAAGCAATGAATTAATAAATACAACTGCCACTATCAGCCAAAGCAACATACGCGCCGAGTATTGATAGGCATCACGACTTTGATTCCACCAAGGATCAGGCATCTATTACAACGAGAGTATTGTTAGCGGTTAGCAATAACAATTCACGGCGAATATTACGTGTCCTATGCTACTCACCTTGAATACGGCACGACGACGTTCCTTCTCCTGCCAGCCATTGGGGAATAGCAGATCTCTATTAGAGATCTTTGACTGGATACGTGGACCCTTATTACGCGACGTGCGCGGTGTAATCGTGACCTTTCCACTGTTTTGCGGTCTTGATGCCATAGCTTATACGTGGACACGCGTAAATACACGTAGACAGGTTTATATGGTAATAAGAAAGTAGGTTTGAAGGAAAAACAAAAAGGAAAACCCATCAAATCACTTTATTTTACACGGGCTTCATCTTTTGTTATTATAACTTCAACTTGCTTCAATTAGTAACGGATATCATGGCTGATCGTACCGACTCGTCACCACCTGTACTGGATCATATTCATTTTGACTATATTCTAGTGAAAATAGATACGAATATGAAACACGCCGACATGGATGACATCGAGTATAGCAACGCAGTGATTCGTAATTGTATGAGCTGTCTAGTCAATCTGAATAGTTCACCTTATGATATGGGATCGGTAGGTCAGTTAGCGGGATGGCATTTATTGCAAATAAATAAAGGTATAGACCATTATGATACATTGCTATAGATATATGCTAAATCTGCCATCTCATTTTCTGTTAGATGCTGATATTGACGTAGTTTGCCAAGCATTGCAAAAGATAGTTGGCGTTTATACGGCGGAACTTGTTAAGCCACAACGACGAATTCGACGATAAATTGTGTCACGTGCGGACAACTTGTCTGAATGGCATGTAACAATCTGTACATTTTTCGTTTGACGGGAACTTGCATGGTATAATGCATGAATACAACAATTACTATGCGCGAGTAGTCATCGAAATACTCATGGCTATCAATGAGAATGACTAGTAGCTTGCACTATTCATTTATTTGTCATTAAAATGGCAAAAAGAAACAAGAAGAATACTTTGTTATGTATGATATGTGTTCCTTGTATAGCTTGTCCATTCCCAATAAATACAGTTGTCAATACGTAAATTGCCTATTGTGAAACACTGCTAGGTTACATTCAGTAAAAATGGCACAAGCAGATTGGCAGGTCATATTGAGTGTTACATGCATGTTCACACAGTGACCCATCCATTCGCGTTCGTACGTTTATCTCGGCTTAATGTCCATGTGGCACGCTTGCATGCCTATTTATAAGAACGGTAGTTTGGCGGTAATATACGTGCTTATACCAGTATTTAACCTATTCTAATTAGTTATTCTTTTGTTCATTACTCTGTAAACATCCCACTATGCTGTCGACATTACTTACTCGTCAACTAATTGAAAGCAACCTATTTACTACAAATATTATACTTATAACCGCTGTATGTCTAACGTTATGGTGTACTATTACCGTGCCAGCTGGTTATGTCGCGGAGGCAGCCATACCACTACCCGCACCGACAGCGGAGCTCGCCAACAATATTACTTCATTTATTAACACGACATTGAATAATCATCCGGAATTAAAAACGATGCTCGGTCCTGGACGCGAGCGAATTATCACGTTTAAGAAACGGCCTGAAGCCTCGGATTTGGAGAAATTTGGCATTGAACTTTTGAATTTACCCGGCATGAATATGGTGGCGGGTATGATTCCAGATGTTGTCGTGGATGAATTACAAAAACTTGGTATCGTCGAGAGTGTAACGGATAGTCGATCTATCCAAGCGTGGAATGCCACCACTAAATCCATTACAACGCAACAAGGTGCACTTAGCTGGGTGAGTAGATGGTTACGGCATGAGCACTAGTCATGATGTACTGATCTTGTCTCTTTTATCTATGTATATGTATATGTATATGTATATTTCCTTATGATAATATGGATTAGGCACTTGATCGCATTGATCAGAAACAGCTACCATTGGATGGTATGTATCGCTTTCCATCCTCGGCCGGTCAAGATGTCGACATCTACGTGGTGGACACAGGCATCGATATAAAGCATAAGGAATTCGGTGGACGTGCCGTATGGGGTGGTACATTTGTAGCCGAGCCTGGTGTACCCGATGAAGATGACGCCGGGCATGGCACAATGGTGGCAAGTGTTATTGGTGGCAATAATCTCGGTGTGGCAAAGAAGGCGAATCTCATTGCCGTGAAAATACTCAACTCGAAGGGAAAAGGCACGACAGCCAGTACAGTACGCGCGTTAAGTTGGATATGGAATCGATACAGCACAAATACCTCACCCAAAGGCATGACCATTGTCAAGTAAGCGTGGACGTATAATAGTAGCAGCAATAATACTAATAGTAACAATTATCATTAGCATGTCAGTGGGCAGTGATTATGATAAAGCAATCAATGATATTATCAATAAGCTTGTATTATATGGTATTATTGTGGTGGTAAGTAGAAATGATTAACGTAGTATATGTACATATACACATGTATACAAAATCATTGAATCATCTAGTATTAACTACTACTACTACTACTACTACTACTACTACTGTTGCTATTTGTCCATGATGTAGGCAGCATCCGGTAATGGTGATCAAGAGGGTAATGGCGAGGATGGCTGTCTCTTCTCACCGGGATCTGCGAATGGTGCCATCTCCGTGGGTGCCACCAGTATAACCGATCAAGTGGCTAGCTTCTCGAATTTCGGCTCGTGTGTCACGCTATTTGCACCGGGTGTCAATGTACCCGTGGCGAGACCTCATTCCGATGAGTACGTGGTCGTATCGGGCACTTCATTCGCGGCACCCGTCGTAACAGGTGTAATCGCCCTTGCCATGAGCGAGGCGGGTCCACTGCCACCCTATGAGGTGCAGAAACGTTTACTCAATGCGGCAACGAAGAATGTTATTAGCGAGTTAAAATCGCGAACCGCCAATCTCCTAGTGAATATCGACCTCGACTATGACGTATATGTGGGCGGTGCAAACTCATCGAATCGCGTGGATTACTCGTTGATCTACACGTTATACGGCGTACTAGTTATGGCGAGTATATGGAGGTCATTCATTGCTGTACATCTATAATGGTCGCTGCCTTTTCTTTTAATTGTTTTCTGATCTATAATTAAGGAATAAAATTATTTTATTATTTATGTATGAAAAAGTTAAATGGAAGAGTCTAGCATAATTAGTATAATTTGATAAGAATTGTATCGAATAACGAACCGCGAGTAATATGAATAATGTACTATTAACACAGTTGTTGACTGGCCTTTAACGGGCATCATCATTGTTGTCGCTACCGTTGTTGCATTTGATGCTCTAAATAGCGTGGATATGTATTTTGATACATGAGCGTTACCACTTCCTCGCGTGCCTCGTTAAACACGGAAGCGTCATCTACCACTCTGATAGGCAGTGTAATAATACGACCATGCGCGTCACGTTCACCGGTGAATTCCTTCATGAGTGCACGCCGCGTATTGCAACTAATATTGACCTCGTAGCGTGATCCGGGACAAATGAACATGTTGAATATTTCGCGTAATTCTTGTTGTCGCTGATTGGCATCGTCAATTCGTTGTGCTACGCGTAAACGACAGCAGAATAGCACGTTCTCCGCGGTGAAATCCTTCGAAGCAAACCGATAGAATTGCTGCAACATTTGTCGATCAGATAGTAACACCTCGAAAGCACTTCGCGTGTGCACATGCATGGGTAGCCAGCGACCACCGCATCTCAGTTCGCGATAAGCTCGTAGAGCAATATGACAAACGAGGAAATAATGCGCGATTGGCAAGGACGTTAGATAGATCATACCAAGCCACCAGGACTGCGCGGATGGCTGATGATGTGTCGTTGTAATGACGATGACCACATTGGCAACGAGTAGCAAACCCGATATGGCAGCCATTGCAACGTTCGTTACTACGTGATATTGATTGCGCAGCCTGATAAGCTTGTAAATAGGAATTGGTAATAGCACCATAATATAGCCGATGACCACGTAAGTGAGCGGTGTATACTCGATGCAGTAAGGATGTTTGCCACCATCATCGATGTCGTAGTGCAGGATTATCGGATAAGACTTGCACAATTGCAAGGTTAATGCCACAGTGGCGTGCATAGCAACGATACATAGAACGGGTAGTAGCATCTCGCTATCGGCGAACGCCATATGATACCTACTCCAGAATGAACGTGGCGCGGTTATCGACATTGATAGTAGGGTGTGTGAGCGTTGTCGCATTGCAATTGGCCCGTCAATGTCGTCGGGTAGTCCCATTCGTTTGTGCGCTAGTTGCGCCTCGTCTTCCTTGCGGTACTTTTGATTATGAAACGATGATTCATCATGTGACATTTTAGTCATGGCGGGTTTAGTAAAACCATGGCAACTATCATTACCATGAAAGCTGACCTGATCCACAGGTGAATGAATTCGACGGAAACTACTGCGTCGCATTTCATGTTGTTGTTGCTGCTGCTGATGTTGCTGTCGCATACGATATCTACGTCGATATTTCGATAATAATAGCCAAAACTTTAGTTTATCAATAGAGTAGCCAAGTACGAAGCAGTCCTTTACGGGGTTTGTACGCTCGTCCAGATTAGGCAGTTCACCCGAGCCGTCCAAATCAACGCCGCTAATGTCGTTGGTCGTCTCGCAAACGGACACCATATGCATTAGGCGACCGGCCAACGCCAGTACCCATAGCGGGAAGCCGACCGACACAAGCCATAACTGAATGGTGCAGTGTGGCTCTTGCAGTCCAGTATGATGGAAAAGAGCCCAGATAAATAGAAGAAAATTCGCAACTGTGCACGCGGACGTCATTCTAGGACAACGATGCTGAATGGACGAGTAGCGACGATAATTCAAGAAGATAAGTAGGGTTGCCAGTAGGAATAGACCATAAACAATAGCAATGAGTATGAGTATTTTATGGGTGAGCAGATAGGGTACATGTTCGGCGGTTGTATGATCAATGACGGGATTGGCGGTATTAGAAGCGGACGATGCTGACCATGCCGAAGCATCATGCTCAAGCACGGCCATGGTTGTCGTATAGAATAAGAAGTGATGTATAAATAATCAATATACTTTCTTTTTCTTCTTTATTAACGCTGTACTACTATTTCATTCGATAGTTATGCTACCTGACAATGCATATGTGAGTAAATGTGATATGTGATATGTGTGTGTGTGTGTGTGTGTGTGTGTGTGTGTGTGTGTGGCTCGCGCAGTCATAAAATCATAAAGGCCAGCATGAAGAAATATGATGTTTAGTTTGACGATAACAATAGAATTTCATGAACGCATCAATGGAATAACTGGTTAAATAAATAAAAACACACTAGTATGATCAGTGGAATATCATCAAGAAGAGCGGAAAGGAATGATAAGAATAATTGAAAACGCGACAAAGGACTGGGATATTGGAGCGAAGACAACGACAACAACGAGGACAACGACAATAGCTAAAAGTGTAAACTAAGTATTGATACTACGAGTACAATATGCCGCTTTTTTGTAGTTCACTCAGTCCTCATGTAGTGAAACAGGATGGAATTGTTCCGTGGTGGTGGTGGTGGTGGTGGTATGGCACAATCACATGGAATGGGGCGAACAATTGTCGAGAACTTCTTAGGACACGGTTCCGTGTTACATGCGTTGCTCGTATTTCCCTGTTTCTTTTTCATTATAGCATTACCTGTTTCTTCTAAATGGGATGAGGCGTAAAGGAAAAGGCGTAGTCTCGTGTACGTGCGTGTATGTGTGCTTGTGTGTGTATGGGAATTATTCACCATTTTGTTGATAAACTTTTGACATATTTATGTAAATTGATCAAATGTACATGTAGTACACGCAACTATTATCTATAGAATAAGATGAGGATCTAGTATACATAGATATATGGATATGAATGAATAGATGAGTAGTAGTAGTAGTAGAGGGTAACAACGTTACCATTTACTGATACAATGCTTTAGTCAATACGGGTTCATGTAAAACAAAGTGGAAAAGGACTGTAGTATACAGTAGCAGAAATATACTTATGCATTACATGCTAAGCCGAGACTTCAATTGACATGAGTTATGAATATGCTTGTCTATAGTCATATTCAATGTTGAATGAATGAAGAAAAGGCTAATCAGGTAAGGCAGGCAGGCAGGCAGGCAGGCAGAAAGACGAATCATAGCACAAGGCTTATGATGGGCAAGTTCAAGTAGGGCAATGCCATGCTGATGGATACCCGTGCAATTGCTTGTTTTTTTCTCTTTACAAATGCCTACCGAATAAACAAGTCGTGTGATTTCTTCTTAACATAAAGTGATAAAGTGAGGATCACATAGACGTCATTATTAATAATCATGGTCAATGTAACATGTCGTGTTCATAACAGGATATATATAGAATGAATAATGAATAATTTACTCAAAATGTCGATCTACAGGCTTTTTCCATCCAATTTGCGCAGTTAGCCTTCTGTTTTTATGAATAAATAATAGTAATGTTAACACTTACAATTACCCTGTATTTTGGGGTGTAAGATAGCGATAACTATCACGGATGTATTGTTTC
This sequence comes from Syncephalis plumigaleata, assembly GCA_025201365.1. Taxonomy (NCBI): domain Eukaryota; kingdom Fungi; phylum Zoopagomycota; class Zoopagomycetes; order Zoopagales; family Piptocephalidaceae; genus Syncephalis; species Syncephalis plumigaleata. The sequence goes on from JAIXMF010000001.1 coordinate 2,990,850, forward strand.
CTGTTGTTTGGTTCCTCGATGTCCTTGTCCTCCTTGATCTTGAATGATTGGAAGCAATGACACTTGGATGAGGGTGTGTTGGAACATCGGTTCCACTAGGAAGGCAGTTGGTGATTTGAATGAAATCCAGACGAGCAACCATAACCCCGATTCCACAATTGATACTCGAATCCTTTAACTTGCATGTCCTCTTAATCATTGTTTCGATGTGTGCATCTAATAGAATAATGAGTTAGTATACTGTAATAAATATCAAAGTGTAATGAGGTATACTTACCGTAAGGGATCATGACAAGTAGTAGGACACTTTCTCATTGATAGTGTGGGAGCTATGGTTGCTCGATTTGCTCAAGCACAATGTGTAGGCGATATACGATAAGGTAGTGTGAGTAGAGTGTAATAGGGACGATTGAACTGGAAGGTGAAGATAAGTTTATTCAATTCGTACAAAATAGGACCCATATTTATAGTGGATAATGTAACATTATTCAATATTGAAACTATGGTGAGTGTTGAAGGGACATGGCTGTAATACTAACATAGACACCAATCTCATGATGCAGGAGTGACAGGTGGTAATAATGAGCAATAAGAAGCGCATCTCAGAAAGGATTACGTCTGCCCATAGATACATTTCATCAAAGTGTTGCTATCTTCAGATGTTCAAGAAATGAAGGATCAGTGCAACAACGAGGAACTAAGCAACAAGAAATAACTTATCCGTAATTGGTATCACTTTGCATTCAAGGTATGTAAGTTCTATCAACGTGTCTATTATTATGTACCACTAATTGTAATATATGATATCATGATCATTAACATCTCACTCAACTGCTAGGGCAATGACAACTACTCAATAATAATAGCAATGCGATGATGATGTTAACTATTGTGTATAACTATTGATTAATAAACTGCAAATGTTAAAGGATAAATGCGCAAATTGGATGGAAAAACACTGTATTTTAATGCTTAAATAAATGATATGCTAAAAGAACAGAAACTGGTTAAATCAATAAAGTATTGCTTGTAGGTATCGCGCTAGACTACAACAGCTATTATACATAAAAGCAGCTCGGCCGCGTAGACCGGCGGTGTAAAGAATAGCATCATAGCTGTGTTGGCACCAATTTGTAGCGCAGTTATCACGCATAAAAGAATGGCATAACGCTGTCGCGGCTTACGCATTTCAGTCGTGTCTTTAAATGCTATAACCAGTTGGATGATGGCGATTAGTAGAACAAGTATGCTAACAGCGAATAGTCCAATGTAACCGATCTGAAATAGAATTGGATTGAACGTACGACTGAGCCAGAAACTGAACGCCGTAAACGCGAATCCTAACAGCAATACCTGGCATACCACCAGACCACTCACCAAGTATCTACTGCATTGGCGTTGATGTTTATCAAGGGCAACAGCCCAGCGTAACAACATTTGAATGGTGGCGGTCATGATAAACCCAGTGCCAAGTACGCCGAAATCAATGCCATTAAGCTCGGCTAAAGCGATACCGAAATGGGCTGCATAGGCTAGCATGCCGAACGTGAAGAAGATACAATGCACGTATCTCGTTTGTCGATGTCGCCACAAGTGTGCCGAACCAATAAGCGAGCTAACAATAATTAATGCAACACAGACCTCGTCCAACTCTTGGGCAAGGTTGTAATAGGGCAATGCCCGTTGTTCGGGTTCATGACGTGTCCAAGAAGTCAACATGAATACAGAATTGCTAATATAAATATATAAATATATATGCTAAAACACAAATGCAAGAATAGAATAAGAGAGAAAGAGAGAAAGAGAAAGGAAGCGTTTAATATCTAGCAGTTCCTATTGTATGGAATTGAATCGCAAAGGTATCGCATACTACTTCCATATGGAATGACATTATCATTAATCTACCATGTCAAACAAGTTTTTTTATTAAATGCATGCCATTGTTGTTCAATTTCATATGATTATCTATCTACATATTAATAGATATAGATTCATTATTTCTATTTTTAATGATTAATACTACTACGCTACATCTATTGACTGTTAAGCTACATTGACGATAACGACGATCTTCTTGGTCGGCAAATGAAATGCAAAGATGCTCATCCGCGTACATGATAATCTCCCTCAATCATTTCTGTTGGAATTCATAATTCCCAATGATTGTCGTTGTGCAAATCTTTATTATATGAGATCTTATTTTACATAATTAAGATCTACATCACATACCAGCAAATATAAGATGTGCTTCGCACATCTTACTACGCGTATAAATAATTGCGTAGTATTACGACACATTAAATAAAAATCAAGTCTTCACACTATTATCTCCGCCTCAATTTTAACAGATTAAGAGTCTCAGAGGCTCTCGCTAATCAAGTGTCATTTTATTCTACTTTCAAAACAAAAACTTACTCAATATGAGTTCATCTCTAAACACCGTCCAAACACTCGACGGCACAAACTATCGTAACTGGAGGATTCAGATAAAGGGTCTCTTACTCAACCAAGGAATGTACGAAATTACATCCGAAGATCCGCCAGAATCTGAAGACACACAATGGTTCAAGCAAGACGAAAAGGCCAGATCGATTATACTAGTTACCTTGTCAAATAAACTACAGATCCAGATGGAATCATGCCCTACAGCCAAGATTATGCTCCAGAAATTGCATGAACTTCATCAGCCCAAAGGTCATTCGGCTGCTATCCATCTACGCAGGCAACTACTCAACATGAGGAAAGACGCCTCGAAATCTTGCTCAGATTTCATTCATGAGATCACGTTGATAAAAGACCAATTGGCAGAAACCAGCGCCCCTGCGTCAGATGCAGAAATTATTGCTTTCCTATTTTCAAGCCTACCCCGCGAATACCATCCCCTAATTGTGAACATGGGAGCGAATCTTAATACACTAACGCTCGAGGACGTCCAAAGGCAAATCATTCATGAGGAGCCGAATGTGCTGATGCACGCAAATCGGTTGGAAGATACTGCATTACGCGTATCAGAGGAACAAGCGCCAAGGAAAAGAATGCGACCGACGTGTACCTACTGCCACAAATCTGGACATACAGAGGACGAATGTTACAAGAAGATAGGATATCCAAATAGAAAACACATTGATAAACCTTCTACCACGTACCTACTTGCATCCAACACCTCACCATCCTCGGTAGACAAACATCTATTAGGAACTTGGGTAGTCGACAGTGGTGCAACCCAGCACCAATGCAGCAACAAGGACTGGTTTACCAACTATCAAGCTATTACGCCAAAAACCGTCTATGCTGCAAATGACTCAACGATGGCTGCCATTGGGATAGGAACCATAGAAGGATACATCTTTCACCAGCGTGACTACGTACATGTAAAATTCCAAGATGTGTTACACATTCCTACCTTGACCTACAATTTACTGTCTGTACGAAAGCTCCTATCGTTGAACTTTTCCGTATTCTTCACTAGAGACAATAATTGTACGATAAAGGCTCCAGATAACACCATCATCGGTCAAGCCCACCTCAGTAGCAACCTATTCCTATTAAGTTTTTCACATTCACGCGAGGTCTCGCTCGCTTCAACGTCGATCAATGCATCCTCCGATATTTGGCATCAACGCCTTGGTCATCTCAATTATGCTTCTTTAATGTTACTCAAGAGCAACGGACTAGTCAACAACTTAGCGGTTAATGGGAAATTGACACAACACTCACACTGCACCTCTTGTATACACGGGAAGCAGCATCGTGTCAAAATACCAAAATCAACGGCTACACCTCGGTCAACGGAACGACTAATGCTAATCCACACCGACATTTGTGGCCCAATGTCCGTAGCCAGTCATGGAGGGGCAAGGTATTTTGTTATCTTCGTCGATGATTTCTCGAGAAAGATCTGGGTCGATTTCTTAAGTGGCAAGGATCAATTCTTGGAGAAGTTAAAAATTTTCAAAAGCATGGTTGAAAATCAGTCTGGAATGAAGATCAAAGCGTTGAGATCAGACAACGGAAGAGAATTTGCCGCATCATATGTGCAATCCTTCTTGTGAGAGAGAGGTATAATCTGGCAATCATCTGCACCTTATACGCCAGAACAGAATGGAGTGTCAGAAAGAAATATCCGAACGATAACTGAACGGGCACGCACCATGCTACACGCGGCTGGACTTGACACCTCATTCTGGGCGGAAGCAGTCAACACTGCAGCCCACACGTGTAATCTATCACCAAGCAGTGGAACTGGCAATCGTATCCCAGATTCCCTTTGGTTCAACACCACACCATCGGTATCTCACCTCCGTGTCTTTGGCTGTCTGGCCTATGCCCTACATCATGGAAATCGTACAAAATTCGACTCCAAAAGCAGAGAATGCATCTTTATTGGCTATTACGACGGCAGCAAAGCATACAGGCTATACGACCAAAATTCTAACAAGGTCGTAAAAACGCGGGACGTCGAATTCGTGGAGAATGCGTTCCCTTCAAAGCAACGCGCATCGATTAACACCCCATGTAACACCGGTCAAGGTCCTACGATCTTCTTTACCACTACCAGTCAGAGTGAACCACCAAGTTCTCCTCCCACAGTATCCAGGCCAGATGAACCGTTGCCCTCGCAATGTAACCGTGATACTCAATCAAGCCCATCTCCTTTGGTATCCGCGCCAGACGATTCATGGTCATTAGAACATAGTAGTACGCCACTTCCTACCACTCCCGAAACAAGCGCATTACAATCAGAATCACCCACACAAGATATGTATACACCAATCACTGACAACGATCACACATCACCTATATTCGACACTTCCAACGATACGGATGAGTCCGCAAGTGCTGTAGATGTTTCATCTGATGAATGCAGATCACTCCTGTCAGAAATAGTGGGTGATGAGCCAACAACAGTTAAGCAGGCATTATCTGGAGACAACGCCGACAAATGGATGGCGGCAATGCAAGATGAATTAAAAAGCTTGCACGATAATGGCACCTGGCAGCTCACTAGTCTACCCAAGGGACGAAAGGCCATCGGATCTAAATGGGTGTTCAAGGTGAAGCGAGATGAGCATGGCAACATCGAGCGATACAAAGCACGATTGGTAGCACAAGGTTTCTCTCAGATCCATGGTATTGACTACCAGGAAACTTTTGCACCAGTAGTGCGATACTCCTCCATTCGAATTTTAATTGCTATTGCCACGCAATACGATTATCACATACATCAAATGGATGTGACTACAGCCTATTTAAATGGCAACTTAGATGAAGAGATTTACATGAAACAACCGGAAGGTTTTCAACGAGGTGACCATGTATGTCTGTTAAGAAAATCGCTCTATGGACTTAAACAGTCAGGAAGAGCGTGGTATTCGGTTATCGATACCTTCTTGAGTACGCTAGGCTTCAAACGAAACGATGCCGATCATGGTGTCTATTCTAAGCATAGTGGTAACTCCATTATATTCATTGCCCTATACGTCGATGACCTCATAATCATTGGTGACTCAATGCCCTCGATCAATCAACTCAAAGCTGACCTGTCGTCCAGGTTCAGGATGAAAGATCTTGGTGACATTCATTACATACTTGGCATTCAAGTCAGTCGTGACAGAAAACGTGGCATCACTACGCTATCTCAGCGCAAATATATCGATGATGTACTAAATCGTTTCAATATGACTGATGCGAAGCCAGTAGGAGCACCGTTAGAAACAGGCATCAGACTTCAAAAGGGAGATAGCGTCATAGAAAAAGACGAATTAGAATACATGAAAAATGTACCTTATAGAAGTGCCATTGGCAGCTTAATCTATCTAGCAAACGCTACGAGACCTGATCTAGCGTTTAGCATAAGTCTGCTGAGCAGGTTTCTGTCTGACCCTAGACAAGTCCATTGGAATGCAGTAAAAAGAATAATGAGATATGTAAAACACACTGCTAATGTCATTTTGAAGTATACTAGAGATACCGGAAAAATCATAGGTTACTCAGATTCAGATTGGGCCAGTAGCTTGGACGATCGAAAATCCACAACTGGTTACGTCTTCGCCTACAACAAAACTGCTATTACCTGGAACAGCAAGAAACAACCAACGGTTGCGCTATCATCTACAGAAGCTGAATACATGGCCATAACGGAGGCTACCAAGGAATCTATGTGGCTAAATAACTTTATTATTGGATTACAGCTTCCAGACATACGACCGATCAACATTCAATGTGACAACCAAGGTTGCATCGCACTAGGCAGGAACCCGGTACAACACAAGAGGAGCAAGCATATAGATATCAAGCATCACTACGTGCGAGAGGCCACAAACAACAATTCCATCGAAATCAACTATTGCCCTACAGAGGAGAACGTCGCCGATATATTTACCAAAAGCTTGAGCAAACAAAGACATTCACTTCTAGCAGAGCTTCTTGGCTTAGAGGAATCCAAGCATCGCCCTGAGGAGGAGTGTTGGAATTCATAATTCCCAATGATTGTCGTTGTGCAAATCTTTATTATATGAGATCTTATTTTACATAATTAAGATCTACATCACATACCAGCAAATATAAGATGTGCTTCGCACATCTTACTACGCGTATAAATAATTGCGTAGTATTACGACACATTAAATAAAAATCAAGTCTTCACACTATTATCTCCGCCTCAATTTTAACAATTTCTAATATGATGATGAGTGCCGACTAGTTCCGACATTCATATCAAAAAAGATAGTGGCAGAAAAAAAGGATTGAAAAGTGATTTCTCATCTCGCATCGTCTATTTTAATCCAAGACAACCACGCGTTATCCTCGTCTTGTTTCTTCATTTATTCACTGTTTCCTATTCGACGTCCCTGTTATTTTTGACTTGTTTAGCGTGGCTTATCATGACTGCAAACGTAACCGTAGTGCTTGGTACGCAATGGGGAGATGAAGGCAAGGGAAAGCTGGCCGACATACTAGCACAACAGTCGGATATCTGTGCTCGTTGTCAGGTAAGCAGAATGAGTCAATAATACTGAGCAAGTTGATTAGTTCACATAACATATTGACCGTTTGTACTTTATATTAGGGTGGCAACAATGCAGGCCACACGATTGTAGTTGGCGATACAAAGTATAGCTTTCATTTATTGCCTTCAGGTAAGAAGCGATACAACTACGCGATAATTTAGTCAATATGATGGATATACATCGCAGTAGTAGTGGTAATAATATTAAATTAACCAATGCTTATTATTATTATGAATGAACACCATTGATCTAGGCTTGATTAATCCAAGGTGTATTGCACTGATTGGTAATGGTGTAGTGGTGCATGTACCATCGCTATTCAAGGAGTTGGCTGCACTAGAGGAAAAGGGACTAGATTGTCAGGGTCGTCTATTAGTATCGGATAGAGCACATTTAGTGTTTGATTTCCACCAGATTGTCGACGGTATCAAAGAGGTGGAACTAGGAGGTGGCAGGTAGGATGATAGAGGTGCATATCATGATATGCAACGATAATCACTAATGACATGCTGCGGTGTTACTAACTATACTCCTTCTTTAGTATTGGTACTACTAAGCGTGGTATTGGACCCACTTACTCGTCAAAGGCAAGTCGATCAGGTCTACGTATACACCATCTGTACAACTGGCCTGAATTCGAGTCGCGTTTCCGTACCATTGTCGCTAATCGACACAAGCGATATGGTGACTTCGAGTATGATATCGAGGCTGAACTGGGCCGATACAAGGAATGGGCCGCTCGACTTGAACCAATGGTGGTAGACTCGGTTGCCTACATTCACCGCGCAATGAAAAGTGGCAAACGTGTTCTTATTGAAGGTGGGAGCATTCGTAATAGTAACTAGTTGATGCTTATAATGCTTACTAATAATTGAACATGATAGGTGCCAATGCACTTATGTTGGATCTCGACTTTGGTACCTATCCGTTTGTCACGTCGTCCAACTGTGGTGTGGGCGGTGTGTGCACCGGTCTAGGTATTCCACCGCAAACAATCAGCAAGACCATTGGCGTGGTGAAGGCGTATACAACGCGTGTGGGTGCAGGTCCATTCCCTACTGAACAGTTGAATGTAAGACTTGACGAGATACTCTTCATGATCAACTAGCACATACTAATATTGTGAGGAATAATAACGATAATAATAATAATGATAGGAGGCAGGCACCTATTTGCAAGAGGTGGGCTTTGAATACGGTGTAACTACAGGTCGTCGTAGACGTTGTGGCTGGTTAGACTTGGTGGTACTACGCTATTCCACAATGATCAATGGATATACCAGGTAAATTGATACATACATGCATACTATTATTATCATTGTTGTTATTTGTCAGATAGATTAATCGATGTATTTAGTCTCAATCTTACAAAACTAGATGTACTCGACAAGTTGGATGAAATCAAGGTTGGTGTGGCGTACACGTTGAACGGTCAACGTCTTGAATCATTCCCGGGTAAGTATAGCTAATGCGCAGCCTATGAAATGGATAGCTAATTGACTCGTTGATGATATCCAGCTGATCTTACTGATTTGGAACAAGTGCAAGTGGAATACGAGACATTACCCGGGTGGAAACAGGATATTTCATCTTGTAGAAACTTTGATGAGTTACCCGAGAATGCAAAGCGTTACGTATTACGAATAGAAGAGATACTCGGCGTGCATATTGAATGGATTGGCGTAGGTGTATCACGAGATGCTATGATCTATCGTACAACGCCATCATCATCATCATCATCATCCTAGATATACGGTAGATTGCATTAGTATTAGGATAATGATCAAAAGAACAAAAATGCTGCTTCACGTATCATTGATTACTTGTCGTATACTAAAATAAATATTATACGATCATATACATAGAACACATGTAGTATATGATTAGACAAATGAAGCGTAATATAGCAGGAATGAGACATGTTAGTTTGCCGACTATTCTGCTCAAGGACACTTTTGCCTATTATGCTTGTCATATCAATTGATCAATGACATCAGTACGCATACCTCACATCACATCACTTGTATATCGTGTTTATTCGTTCCAGTTTGACAGCATTCCACATCGTAGTCTTCGTTGTTCAATAGGATGGCGCAACAAAACACGCAGCCATTGCCGGCATTTCCCCTAGAGGACACGCGTCCTATTCCTAATTTCCGCAAGAATCCCTTTCGATCACTTATTAGCGCCAATACTGGTATGTTTCCAAAGTGGTTAAATACGTTCATTGTCTATAGCTTACTAATGACCCACCGTATTTACAGCACACGCCTACCTAGTACTCTACAATGTACTCTCGTGTTTCGGCTGGCTATTTGTGCTTGGTATATTCTGTGGTTATGTGCAATCAGTTGGTATTAGCAAGGCATTATGGACGTCCTATGATGTCAATTGCAGCTGGGTTCAACTACTCACGTTGACTGCATGTTTAGAGGTAAGTCATATATACATGTATGTATATATACGTCTATTAATCGTGTCCATTGATACGTATAGATTATTCATGCGGCTACTGGCAAGTGTTTGTAGACTACGATGCGTGTGTTGATAACATCGACTAACCTTCCTCCACCTCCACCTCCATCTTGCTTCATGATGTAGGCTTAGTTAAGGCGGGTGTGGCCACCACTGCCACGCAAACACTCGTGCGTTTCCTCGTAGTGACATTGGTTAGTCGTCATCTTGCTGCGTCTGTCATACAGCATCATTGGTCCTACACCATCATGAGCATTACATGGTCTATCTCGGAGATAGTGCGCTACCTGTACTATGTCTACAATGCAACGGATGCCGGTCCTCCACTAACACTTACATGGCTTCGGTAAGTAGTGGAATGAGGCATGTGCGCGTAGATGATGATAATGATAACCATTCTTATTTGCAGATACTCTTTGTTCTACGTGCTATATCCTATTGGTGCATTTGGTGAAGCCATGCAAATCTACGTTGGTCTAGATTATATTAAACGTGACTATGGCATTGCTGCCTATGCTGTCGCCATTGGCATTCTAGTCTATTATCCATTTGGTAAGTGGAGTCTGGACAATCTAGCATGTCGCTATTGTTATACGGATAGGCTTATGGACAATGTACAATCATATGCGGAAACAACGTAGACGATACCTCACGGCTGCCTATGAAATGGAACGACGAGTACAGGAAGCAGTGGCAGCACATTATGCTCGTCAAAAGCAATAAACATGCTGCACAGGTCTGCTATTATTACTATTATTGTTATGATCATGTCAGTATAGAATACATGCTTGCTATATGGCTTAGTAGAATGCTGTCACTTGTCATGACATTATGACTAGACTTGTTTATTTGATATATACAATGCTCATATGATTGATATCAGAGAGTTGAAGTAGTAGTAGCAACAATATGGATTTAACTGATGCTTCCTCTTATATGAGCGTAATCCTTACACTCTCTTCAAGTTTATTGCCTATAATTATTGTTATTGTTGTTATCGAGTTAGCAAATAGTTGGTGGATGTAGTAATTCAAACTTACCCGCTGGTCTGCCTTCAACTAGGACATTTCCATTTAGCTCCTTGCTGATAAATAAAAGTAAGGTGGATAGCACGAATGCCACGTAGATAGAACGAGTGAACTGCATGTTACTGATAAATAAACCTATTTGCTATCAGGAAAGTAATAATCAACAAAACTACAGTATTGATTCAAGTGCGGAATAGTACGCTCATATATATAGCTCATTACTATTCCTTTGCGCATGGCATTGACCATTGATACCACTGCTGTGTAGCGGCTATAGAATGTCATAGAATGTGTCGCGTCATGTGTCGTAGTGCTCGCAAAGGCTTAACATGTCCATTGAATCAGTCTAACATGCTGGTAGTTCACTATTTCTTTCAGTATTCTAAAGCACATGATGTAGTGCGTAGGCATTTTATACACAATAGATCATGACAATGACAATGCAAAGGCAGTAAATTTAGCAATACATGATCATTTAGAAGTTTCCCGTTTACTACATACGAATACAATAAAGCACAAATATCTTATTATCATGTATGTATATATTCATAACCATTTATTGCTAATAAAATGTAGCTCGTTTAACATTAAAGACGTAATCTAATTAGTGGCAACGGGAGCAGTAGCGGCAACATTACCACGACGACGGAATCGAAGACGATCAGCGATGCGCTTAGTAAGTTCCGGGTTACGAACACGGAAATACCAGATGGGTACACCGATCAAGCAAGCGAACACGCAACCAATGTAGACACCAACACCGGAGGTGGTGTCGATCAACGGGGCAACCACCAAGTAGGCGGCAACCAACAAGAACAAGCAAGCCAATGGCCACCAGATCTTGAATGGACGTGGCGAGTCGGCCATGGTACGGCGTAGGATGAGCAGGGCGACCACTGTCAAGAAGTAGAAGATCCACAATAGGAATGCGTAGATGGAGGCGAGATAGGTGAAGTCACCGGGTAGTGTGAGAAGCATCGACATGATAGCCACTAGGATCCAGGCGCGTATGGGCGATTGACGCGTAGCGTGGATGTGACCCAAAGCCTTGGGGAATACAGTGCCTTCCTCGGCGTTAGCCACAACGAGGCGAGAGGCGGCCCACATGTTACCGTTGATGGCACCGAAGGTGGAGCAGACGACCATGGCGGCCATGAAGTAGCCACCGAAAGCACCCATGGTACGTAGACCAAGTTGCATGGCGACAGTGGACGAATTACGTACAACTTCCACGGGGAGTACGGCAAAGTAAGCGACATTGGCGAGTTCGTAGCAAGCAATCACGAGTAGACATGAAATGGTAATGGCCAATGGCAAGTTACGACGTGGGTTCTTCAATTCACCGGTGGCGTAGTTGAGATTGTTCCAGCCGTTGTAGGCGAACAACGCCATATACATGGCAGTACCATACTCGAGTGGCTTCGTGCTACTGTCCTTGAATCCATGCTCGAAGTTCTGCACATTTCCCTTGCCCAACCACACGAGACCCACCACGACGATGATGGCGATGGCGAGTAGTTTGGCCATGGTAAACACGTTCTGTACCATGTTACCGCTGCGCTGTGACAAACAATTAATAAAGGTGATGAGCAGGATACCGGCACAGGCCACGAGTTTCACTTGGTAGTCGGGTGGAATAGGCATGGCATCAGGGTTCATACTTGGACGGAAGTAGATTAGCGTCAATAGGTAGCGGGCGAATACCACCGCGATGGATGCGGTACCGATTGGATTGATGAGCATGACGTTGGACCATGTGTAGATGATGCCCATTAATGAGCCGAATCCCGATTTCAGGTATTGATACTCGCCACCTGACTTGGTGATGAGCGTGCCCAATTCAGCGTAGCAGAAAGCGCCCAACATGGAGAGTAGACCCGCGACCAACCATACGATCAAGGCCATGGATACGGAACCTGCTTGGATGAACAGAGGACCGGGAGAGGCGAAGATACCCGACCCGATAATGAGACCGACAATCATGGTGATGCCGCTGAATAGGCCCATGTGTGGTTCGGGCGCACCACCGTTCATTGCACCTTTACCCTTTTCGAGGGTAGAGCCATTCTGGCTGAAACTGCCAATGGAGCCTTTCCTTGACATGATAGCAGCGCAATGACAATGGCAAACGATATGGAGACGGAATACCACTAGCGTTTATAGAATATTCGTTACTATAAAGAAAGAAAACAACACGGAGGATGAGGGAGGTCAAGAAAGAGATAGCAAATAATCGTTAGTGACCAGATAAAAGCAAATAAAATAAAATAAAATAATAATAGAATAGAATAGAACGGAATATTCCGTTAGAGTTGTTAGTAGTAGTAGTAGTAGTAGTAGTAGTAGTATAGCAATATAACAATGGTATCCTCATCAAAGGAGATGATCCATGTTATTTATTTGTGTATTTGTTTATTTATAGGTGGATGCTAATATGTTGTGCTATTGCGTTATTCGAAGTGATTATTAAATAACCACCATTATCCTCGTTATAGATTGCTATTCGGTAGTTTAGAATGCCATCTGAACAAGAAAAAAAACTAGAAATAGAAATAAACTAGTTCGAAAACTAATCGGTGTTGATCTGCCACATGGCATCACACACATCACGCCATAGAATTATAGCATGTCGTGATTGTGCAATATCACCATTCTCACATTCCTCTACATGGGACAATATCGCTCGATCGATCGACCTAATACTCACCTAAACAATAGTGTCGTGAAAAATAGTGTCTAGTAGAGCACCGATGGGGATATGGTAAAGTAATAGTAGTCGTAGTAAGAATGTGTAAGTGTATAACTAAAAGTGTGATCAATAGATTTCTGTATAATTACGCTCGGTGTGAGGAAGCGAAAGAGAGAAAAAGTAAGTAAGCGTGATGTCGTTAAACCGAGCAAGTAGGCAAAAGAAAAGAAACACACATAAGCATTGACAACATGTCGCGTAGCCTTAGAGACGCCATTTTATAGTAACGATAAAAAAGGGCGTTTTCTTTTCTCTTTTTTTACAATGACAAAACAATATGGCAACAACGACTAATGCGTATAATAGCATACTTGTTTGAACACGGGTTAAACAGATTCAAGTCCGCTAATTAGGATGACATGCGGTCATTACTGGATTAGTGTTTGACGTCAACGTGTTGAAGGTTACAAAACTGATCATGCCAATTGCTACAATTTATCCATCTATTTTGTCTGTAGATTCATATCTCCGTCTGTGTGTATGTCACTTACCTTTGCATCCATTTTATTTATCTACACTTTATTGATCTATCAATAAATGACGTTTACCGCCTAATTCATAGTTATAATGTTACTAACATGTGGTTCACCATTCGTTATTGTCCAATATTGTAGATGTGTATATGATTATAGATCATCTAGTGATCCAACAAATAATACAAGTTACAGATGCTGATGCTGATGCTGATGCTGATGCTGATGAGATGCTGATGGGGTGTATCCACGTGGTAATACTATAATACCCATGTATTAACTAGCATAGTTTATAACGAGTAGTAAAATAGAACGTGGTGGTTACCATTAGGGAATGACAATGGTTTGAGATATTCGTGGACATGAAGAAAGAAAGGGGAATAGAATCTATAGTCATAATTATAATAATTGATCATTGTTATTTCCTTGGAATTCATTGTTATCTGTAGTATACTAGTAACGTTTTATTTAGGTATACAAGATATAGAGCCGTCAAATAATTGTTACTAGATGGGTAATCATAGACAATTGGTGTATCCAAATGCTACACCGTATTTTTCAGTTCATGGCTTATTATTATTCCTATTGGGTCATATCATTTGTTATAATATGTTACACTATTGCCATGCATTGTTCTCAGTTGAAATGGCACATGCGTTCAATCATGCTTCCACAACCCGCACTGTTGATACTGTTGTGCTCCCAGCTCGTATGAGTCGATCCTCGGTTTCCTCCCCAGCTGTCAAACAAAATGACCACTAATTAGCGAGCAACGATGGTAGAAACCCGCTTGCATCTTTCATACTAGAGGCTTTTGTTCTTGTGCAGATACTTATCTCTCTGTATATATTGTTGCTACACGGTTGCAAATCGAGCTTCTCTTTGATCCTCTCGTTATCATATGCTATTATACTGCTAATATATATTAATTAAACAAGAGCTATTGGTGCTGCTTCATACAAGCATTTCTTGGTGTTATCGTAGGAATGAGTTTACCAATATCGCTTCTTAGTGGTAGCATTACCTGCCATACACTAAGCTGGATACTAATTACTGGATTAGCAATATCTAGTATCTGTATAGTTATATGCTTGCTAGCGAAGGCTTACGTGATACAGATGCACGATAAACGTGTACTATGGTTCGGCATCATGTGCATACCACTTCCAACTATTTTCGTCTGGGGAATTGCTTTCAACGAGGATATCTACTTCACAAGCGACGGCATCTGCCTGATAAACCTTCCCAATTGGATTCCAATTGTTCGTTGTTGCACCGAAGTGTTTGTCAACGGTATATTCTCGTGTATATTCCTTCATACTGTCATAAAACAATATCGAGTATTTGGGAGCAGGCGCTGGGATAAACTCAAGTCTGATGGATTGCTTTACCTGTTGGGCGCGGCCATTTCCAGTATCATCTGTGCATTAATATCAGTTTTCCAATCGCTTGGACCAATAAGCGAGTTAATATTCTTTGTTGATTGTAAGTATAATACAAACTAAATGTGGTAATGAGATCTGCTAATCTATAATGATAATCTAGGGGGCATCGTATCCACATTGCTCATTCATCAATATCGAAATATGCGTACTGCGCTTCAAGATAGTCGGCCTCAAACACAGCATTTTACATATTGGCGAATGCAGTAATCGGTTATGTGCATGTTTATTGCATCTATAGAGCATACACAATTGATAGAAATGTATGTATTCATGTCTAGTCCACTGTAGTTATACAATAGCACACTCGAGTATTACTTAATTCTTATAATCAATAAATGCCAAAGTAAACAAGTATATTGCGTTACATTAATGTATATGCTATCAGTTGAAAAGGTCTTTTTTGTTCATTTCGCAAATAAAGTCGCAATCAATCAATAAGTAATAGTAATCTGCACACATTTACATGTATCAAATGATAATGTCGATAACGAGGGAAAAGGATTGTAACAGAAATACGCGACTATTGATATAGAATTAGTGAGACACACATCATAGGCATTGCGTAGTAACAAAGGCTTTTTTGGAGAAAGAAAAGAAGAAAGTGCATGGGGTGTGAGTGTGGGAGAGGTATGTATACCGTTAATAATAGAGTATATATATATATACGGTCATAATAGCCTGAATGAAATAAATGAACGGAAACAAATAAAGGAGGAAGAAATTATACGTGTGTGTTTGTTTGTTTGTTTGTTTGTTGCTTAGTTTTCTTTTGTTAGTTTGAGTGTATTTTATACAACTAACAGCATAGAGCACACTTATTGCTGTGCGCACTGCACACCCGGACCATGACCATGACCATCTTCGTCGTCGTCATCGTCATCTGGACCTCCATTCATACCGCGTTCTGCTTTACTACGCTGTGAAGCATCCAATTGTGATAGAACAACTTCCTCGACTTCCTTGCCATTAGGTGGATCAACTGGAGCTCTTGCGGGAAGAATAGCCTCGAGTTGTTGCAGTTGTTCGGGTGTGGTCCAGTTGGGTTCGGGGAAGTTAATGCTGAACTTGATGTACAAGTTACCACGATTGTGATGGCGCTGTACCGGCATACCCTCGCCAAGTACCGCCTTTACCTCGTCGGGCTTAATAACCTCGCCTGGTATGATGCTAACTAGCAATTGACGATTATCGAGATGGTTAACGGCAAACTGACCGCCCGTTAGCGCGGTGAGCAAGTCGATCTTTGCGTCGTAGAATAAATCGTCACCACGACGACGGAATCGATCGTGCGGTTTCTCCTCAATGACGATGACGACATCGCCCGGAATAACGCCAGGTGCTTGGTCGCCTTCTCCGTGGAAAGTGATACGCTGTCCGGAACGCATACCCTTATCGATGTGCACCTCGAGTACCTTACGCTCTTGCTTCACCTTACGACCGTTGCAGTCCTTGCAGCGATCCTTGGAGTTAATGATTTCACCTTCACCTTGACATTCGTCGCAAGTACTTTGCATTTGCTGCACCATCATACCCATTTGACGTATGGTAACACGTACACCGGAACCACGACAAGCGGTACAAGTGCGTACGGCACCTTCCTTGCCGCCCTTGCCATCGCATCCCTTACAGAGGACGGTCTTTTGCAGGGCTAGTTTGCTCGTCTTTCCTTGGAACAAATCCTCCAGGCTGACATTCAACTGGTGCATTACATCTTTACCGCGTCGTGGACCAGTCGAGCGACGACCGCCGCCACCGCCAAACAACTGGGCGAACAAGTCTTCGGGCGAGACACCCATACCGCCACCCATGCCGCCATCGTTGGATAGACCTGCCTCGCCATGACGATCGTAGACGCTACGTTTTTGCTCGTCGCTCAATACTTCGTAAGCATGCGAGATTTCCTTGAATTTATGGCCTTCATCCGGATTCTACAAGTGACGAACAGCAGCGACACAAGGAAATATGAATGGATAAGCATTGATTCAATGAGTATTGTCGTTCTTCAAATGCTGCTAGACTAGACTAGTTACCTTATCTGGATGATAAATCAATGCTTGTTTGCGATAGGCTTTCTTCAGTTCAGCCGCTGTAGCATCGGGCGATACACCGAGCAGATCGTAAAACTTTGTTTCCTTCACCATATTGACGTTATTCAAACAGAAGAGTTATTGATTCTATAGATTGATAGATTATAGACAAGGTTAGTTACTCCGTGTGTGTATGTGCATGTAAGTTGCAGAATAGTCATCGCCAATATCGTTACAACAATAGATATAAAGACGATATGCATTCTTGATGAACAAGACTCTTCAATAACTGCCTGCCTCTCCACCCACTTACCTACTACACCGCAACAAGTGTGTGTGTGTGTATGTATACACTCAAACGTTTACAAATAAAAAGAAAGTGGAAAACGAGAATAAGAAAGAAGAAGAAGAGGAGGAGGAAGTAAAGGAAACGCGTACACTATTCTTATTCTTACTAAAAGAAAGAGAGAGAAAGAGATAGAGATAGGTTACTTTTTGTTTTTTTTATTGATGTTATTTAATATCAGTCGCTTCTTTACTCACACTCACGTTCACACTCGCGTAAATCTATTCATTCAGACATGTACATTAATCGTGACATTCCTACTCACTCATTCACACACACACGCACACGCACATTCATCTATTGAATAAGTGCTGCTTGTTGCCGAGGAGTTTCTCGAAGATGTTTGCTCCTTTTTTCCATCCGCTTCTATCGAAAATCAGCCGACCAATAAGCGTGCTCAAATGGGTGAAAAGATTCGGTGAGTTTCCAAGATGTTCCCCGTGCGCTGATTGGTTGCACATGAAGACGTTTGAATTGTCTCTCGTTGTTAATGCTTTATTCTATAAATTGGGCAGTGTAATGAATGCTGCTCGTGAAGCACTACAAATGGCATCACCTTGCCTATAAGTAGAACGGATACGGTTAAAATAGTAAAGTGGTGAGCGCTATTAGAAAGTATTGGCATTTGAACTGGCATGGAGTAGAGTAGCTATATTCGTGAGGACTCGATTATAACCATTATGGCTATGCTTTGAAACAATCTATTAAATAGAGTAAGTCGTTGACTAAGTTTATAATGAAGGAGGCGAAATGTTATAAATGGAATGGATCGGATAATGAATCCACGTTAGTTGACTCTATCGCATTAGTATCATTTAGTAGATGAGTATTATTCATGAATAGAATCTAAACGTGATGTCCTGCATTAGATCGCTATAAATATATATTCCTCATAAGGACTTGCTATAATAATCTTCATTCTAAATTAGTAGCAACAATTATGCTATTCTATCATATGACACTGTGAACACTCCACATTCTAGTATGTTGATCGATTATAAATACAATCGTTAATTTCACGTCTATTGCCACTTCACTCATCATCAAGTCGTTCACACTGCTCTCATCATTTCTCTACTCTACTCTACTCTACTCTGCTCATTATCCACTAAAGCAATACTCTATTGAATTGTTTCTGGTCCACTATCATCATCGTCATCATCATCATTATCATCATCTACTACTCGTCTTTTACTTACTCGCTGCTTCCCATTAAATCAACTTTGCCCTTTCGTCTCGGTCGACATCACAACAGCTTTGATAGTTTGTTGCCCATACGGCTAGCCACCTTCAACCATAATCCATTCCTCCTCTTTTTGGTCTGCAAGAAAAAGAAGTTCTCCATTCAAGTATCGCTTTATTATCGTCAAACCTTTACTCTCGGCTACTCGCGTTATTCCAAGGCTTCCTTATTAACACAAGCTCGCATAGCTGCACATAGCACGTACGCTCTGATTTGATCGGTTCTCCTTACCGTGTAATACTCGCTACTCTTCACATTAGAATATCGCTGCAATCCATCGTCCATCTCAACAGTGCTTTCCGTTGACACATTCATTGCCTGCCGATTTCTTTATTTCTTTCACTTTGCACTCATCACAAAGAGGATAATCACGATTGCATATCATAGTACAGCAAAGAAGCCAGCACTACACTCGTACGCTAGTAGTATCGTCGTTCCCTTATAGTTGTCCATTATAATTGACTAGTATACACACATTACCGCTATTGCCACTACGACCACCATTAGTGCTACCTTGTCGCGTGAAGAGAATAGTCAAAGTTCCTCCTCCTTCTCTTCTCATTTCATTGACTTCACGCGTTATCTTATCATCAATTGGAACTGGTTGTCTAATAGTTGATTTTCTAAAGCTAATTGTAGCATTGCATTAATAAACTACAACATTTAAAGCAGCACATACACACACGTACATGTCTCTTTACAACAAGTGCACATTAACTGTATGCAACTGGCACTTACATTGATCAGCTGACATTTAGCATATTCTAATAAATGAGATGCAGCGGTAGCAGTAGCAGTTGCAATAAATACTCAAATATTCATCGACATCTCACGTGCATATGAGAACATCCATCTAATACGTATTGAGTGTATACTATACGGTACCATCATCATCATCAGCATCATCATCATCAGCATCACTATTGATTGATACGAATGATATGAATGGGTAAGTGGCGCCCTTTCCTTTAATCCGATAGGTAGTACAATGGCTGTACTACATTCATTAAGCGGCGACTAGTCAACACGTCATAGTCATGTGGTCTTTCCCTTTTTTTTCTATCGCCCTTCCGGATCTTAATAGGTACATCGTCTAATTTGGACTCGCTTATTGCAGGGACATGGCAAAATCCGGTTATTTTTTCTGCTTTTTTTTGCTACGCTGATAATCCATCAGCAAAGATGATCGACAATGAGCATGAACGCGTGAAAGAAGAGAAAGAAACAAAGAAATAACAGTCCATTTGACGATGAATACTGTTGCTTGCTTTTAGCAAGAGGAAACTACACGAAACATCCTAAATCTACAATGCCAACACTTGACAATAAACACTTGGCATAGCACACAAGCCTAGCTAACCAACTGACTAATAAACTAACTAACTAACGAAGAAAAAGAAAAAGAAAAGAAAGTCGTCATTGATTGTGCTGCTACTACTAGTTAATGCATTGTACGCTATTCTCATTTAGCTGCTATAATAATAGATACAATCACCGCCATTATGATTGCGCTTATTGTAGGGTAATCAACGCTGAAGCACGTAGATCACGTACCTCTCAGTGCTACATTGACATCAGCATCACACTGACTGGTTAACAATGACGATAAATATGCAGAAGCAGAAGCAGCAGGAGCAGGAGCAACAATCATATGCACGCAATTGTATTCTTTTCTTTTTTGCTCGGAGATGCGCAAACAACCAATACCTCGCTTGGGCATGGCAACAGATGTCAGTAAACTTCGACAAAGGCGTATTCACATCGAACACCACCACCGATAGCGGTATGTATGGGACTACCATTTTCATGCCTATATAATAACCAGGCGATACTGCGCATCTCGGTGTATCTGTTTATATTCTTCTTTCTCATTTTCATTAAACATTACTCGTCCTTTATTCGTGTCATTATCTTTCTTTCTCTCTCCTCCTCTCATTTAAACATTACTACGATCTATTACTTTTGATAAAAATTGTTGAAAATAACAACAAATACAACGCTTCTTGGCCGTCGTATTCATTATTTAACTCTATTGAAAAAAAAAAATCTCTTATAAATCGTGCGGCCAATAATCTGGTAGTCACTGCTTCTTTTTACAACCACTTTAACAATCAATCGCTCGTGTCTACGTGCGTATCGTTCTTATTCATCGACACCACCCATTGAACTCTTTGTACTTCCCTTGCGTGTACAACCACAACAGTCGTTCCTACATTACGCTGCGTCTATCGCTTTGTATTCTTCCCACCCTCACGGTCTTTTTTTACCCGTTCATCTCGTTGTATCTCTTTGCCTCACTTCAACAACATTGGTGTAGTTATATCGTCGCCTAAACAGTGAAGGCCTTGGGGTTTTTGTACTCACATATTCGATTTGTTTATACGCTACCAATTAATAGGTAGAACGCAAGTGTATGCGTGCATGTGTAGTTACGCTAATCTCGTTCCCTTTTTACTATCCAACATTTGATATCATAATTATAGCAACCTCTCGCTATATCGCTACAGCTGTTATTATACAGCTGATTGTAACTATTCTTCTTCTTTTCTCTCCTGATTAACTGACTAACCCGCTTATACATCCCCTCCCCCCTGTGGAATATACTTGTTCTCGGCTACGTCACTACGATAGCGCACCCCTTCCCTACTCTTGCTCGCTCGCTTCCTTCCATTCTTTTCTTCCTTCATTCCATTATACTTGCTCATCTGCACTCTATTACTGTGTGCATTGTAGCTTCCCAACAGGTTGACGACAGATAGATTAACTGTCTGATTGTCTGATTGATTATCTATTCTTTAATTGGTCACGCGGAAAGTGGAAACGAAGACTCAAGTGTGCTATAATCATCATCATCATCATCATCATCATTTGTTGTGGGTGAGCGTGACTCAAAAAAAAGCACGACATCTCATTCACTCGCTCATCCATTCAATTACTCATCATCATCATCTCTTCTTATTCATCCACACACACACACACTACTTGTTACATTCGGTGTTTTCAAACTAAAACAAACGCTTAACTCTTTACTTTTCTTCTACTCCTTTTTTTTCTTTGTCAACTTGCCATTTATATCTTACTTATCGTTACTATTATTATTGGCATTCATACATATATACATATATATCTATATATCTATATATTGTGAAAGTCTTTTTATTTAGTATTTCTTCTGTTGTATTTCGCTGTCACTTTATTTTTTGTACCCTCGCATATCCTTTTGTGCCAACCTCGTCAACTACTGGCCTCATTCTCACTCTCACTACTAATCAGTAGTTACTTTTCTATTTTGTTTTATTGCCGTTAAGCAGCTTTCTACTCCAATGGATATTCTTAACAAATCATCCAAGCGCCATAGTCGACCAGTATCGGCTCTCAGCACAAGTGAATTGCCGACCTCCGCTAGTCTCAAGAATAGCAAGAATGCTGCGGCTGCTAAATCGCTTACCAGTCTCAATATGATGAACGGTATCACATCACAATTCACTCGTCGTCGTCGTACCACTTCTACTCGACCTGTAGCACCAAATGCCGTATCCATCAATGTACCGGTAAGTTAATTAGTTGGCATATATATCATACGCGTATAAGCGGATACTTGTATGTGACCCAGCAACGAGGTTGCAAAGCAGCGCAGAGTCTGGGCGAGTTGTGAATATGCTGCATAAGCAAAAAAGCCGTCCCACTATGATAGTGGAAAAGGACACGGCATGCATGCATTCAAGTCAATATGACTCGAAACATCATCCGCACACACACAAGCAGACAGAGAAAGAGACAAACAAACAAACAGACATACGGATAAACAGAGATAGAAGAAGGGTAGAAAGATACGCATGATCTGTTGTGACACTCTAATGATACTCTCATTGGATCCATTTCTCCTTCCTCTCTCTCTCCTCTCTCTTTCTATATTTCATCTTACTAATAATAACATTTAATATTTACTCGCTTTATTTAGACGGCTTCAGGCCAAGCCAAAGACAATCAACAGCTACAGCTACAGCAGAAACAAAAGAAGAAACAGCAACAGCAGCCTATTTCCTCCTCATTGTCCTCGTCGATCTCTGCCAACTCCATGCAGCCTGCGTCTGTACCCGCTAACACGTCTAGTGTGTCGTCGTCGTCGTCGTCGACAGGTACATCGCCCAAATCGTTTAAGCGTGCAGTCACCGATATATTCCGTCGTCGTACGAGTGCGCAGACTGACACCATATCACCCGAATTGACAGAGGCTAGACACACGCTGCTGCCGCGTCATACAAGAGCAGCTAGCAACGACACTGGTAATTCATTGGTGACACCGACTAATGATAAGGTAGATCATGCACCATTGATTGCGACTACACCCGTTGCTAATAAGCCACAACCACCATCGATACGCCACATCCGATAAAAGAACATCCATTACGGTGGAGGAACCACAGCATGATATGGACAAGACTGACAAGAAAAATGGACAGAAAATTCGTTTCAAGCAAGCGGGAAAGCATATGCGACGTCTCACTAAGAAGATCGCAGATGGTGATTTGCTCGCCTTACGCAACAAACTACGTACCAATCGTAGCTCCAGTCAGGTCGACAGTAACGATGCACCGGCAATCAAGAAAGAAAACGACAAAGCAGTGGCCGCCATCTCATCTGCACATGCTAGCGAGGAAGAGGGCAAGATCGATCATACGGATGTCGTCGTTGAGACGTGTATTAATGAGGAGCCGAATAGTGAACTACAGCCATCAGTCGAAGTGGATACTGATATTGTCGTAAATGAAGAGGAAGTAGCGATAACAAAGGAGAAGAAGCTCGACAATGCTACCGAAATATTCGATGAGCAGCCTGCTGCATTGGATGACACGATTGAAGAAGACGACACGGCAAGCACTAGTGATCAATCAGATAATGTTGTATTAGCGACGTACCTTCTAAATAGACCAGTATCAAATGGAACTACCGACGACATTATCTGCGAGGAAACCAATGTGACAACAACAAATGTTCAAACTAATTCATCAGATACATTAACTGCTACTACTGCTGCTCAATCCAATGATCATGAATCCAATGAATCCAATGAATCAACTACTAACACTAGTGCTCCTACAACAAATAACGAAGTTTCAACTGTCAATAAGCAAATAGTTTATGTATTAGAGGAATCTAAAGAGCCATTCACATTTGTAGATGGTGCTCAACCTGTCGATGATGACGAGCCACTCATTGAAAATGATGCTGATGCTAATACCTCTATTACTACAGATAAGGCAGAAGTAAATGATGCTGTATCAAGTAATGAAGATGACGACGAAGAAGATGACGATGACGAAGAAGATGTAGAAGACTCGGATGGCTCATCATCATCACCAACACCAGTAATTCATCGTCAAAGTCGTAGTCGACTTAGTTTCCTTCGTACGAATAGTGGTAGTCTAAAACTGGCACTAGCACCGACACCAGCGTTGATTCGCGTGCATACCGAGCCTGCCTATAAGGTGCGTGGCTATAAAACATACGCTCCTGCCACTCCACCTACTTCGCCTACTCATCAATTGGATGAAGCCACCAATGTTGAAGAAGAGATTAAAGCAGCGCTATTAGACGATGTACTTGACGTATTACAAGAGGATACCGTTCATCATGAATTGAACGGATTAGCCGAGGAAGGCGAGAATGTACAAGATGTAGACTATATCATTGATAATGTCTCGTCAACGTCACTTCATCATCAAGTGAATGGAAGAGCGGTAATATGTTACGCGCTTTAACTAGTCGTGTATAATCTGCTGAATAGTTCAATATTATTACCACTGTTGCTGTTGCTGTTGCTGTTGCTGTTTCCTATGTCTTTTGCATTTTATCATCGAGTCATGGATAATTACCTATCTCTCCATCGACTGTACTCGTGTTCCTCTTTAATTAAAGCTTATCGATGATTAGTTAACCCATATATATATATGATGTCATTAATGTATAATTACATAGTTGATTGAATGAAGAATACATTACAATTTACTATATGTTCAAGTATCTAGTAAATACGATTGAATTGAAATTAATGAACTAAAAAGCTAGATTCGGCATTTGTGGGGTAATTCTTTCCATGTTTGAGTGGCACACACAACCACAAGCACATGTATACGCATACGTACTTCTCTAAAGATAACTAACTACATAATTGCACTTCTTTTCTTCACATTGATACTATTGTTTATATTACTACTATTACTGCTACTATTCTAGCAGTCTTATTGATTAACTTTATCCACAATGTCATCTGACAAGATAATTCGTATTGGTTGTTATTCGGCATTCTGGGGTGACTCCATCACTGCTGCCGAACAACTAGTACGTCATGTGGACCCACCCTCAACTATATTGTGGCGGACTATTTAGCCGAGGTTACTATGGGTATATTAGCGAGAAGACGACAACAACAACAACAACTGGCAAACAAGTCGAAAAGTGTACAGGACAACGATAAGAAAGTCATTCCACGCGGTGGTTATGTAGAGGAGTTTATTACATTTGTTATTAGACGACTTCTACCTCAGTGTATCGAGCATAATACAACGATTATTACCAATGCAGGTGGACTGGATCCCGTCGCGTGTAAGGAGGCAATCGAGGCGGCCATGCAAGAGATGGATATTCCCTCACCGCCCAAGGTGGCTGCCATCTACGGTGATGATTTGTTAGAGCGATCAGATATACAAGAGGCGTTGCAGCCACTTGCGCATATTCAACACACGGAATCGACGGGTGACACCGGTGAGGATATACTACCTAAACAACTATCGGAGAATACGCGAGTTGTATCGTTGAACGCGTACACGGGTGCATGGCCCATCGTTGAGGCATTACGTGGTGGTGCGCGTATTATTGTGACGGGACGCGCGGCTGACAGTGCTCTAGTGTTGGCGCCACTCGCCTACGAGTTCAACTGGCAGCCCACCAACGATTGGGATCGATTGGCTGCGGGAAGTCTAGCCGGACATATCATCGAGTGTGGTTGTCAGGCCACCGGTGGCAACTTTACCGATTGGAAGTTGAGTGCACGATCCGGACACGGTGGCTGGGCCAACATGGGCTATCCCATCATCGAGTGTCGCGAAGATGGCAGTTTCATAGTGACGAAACCGTCACGTACCGGTGGTATTGTAAGTGTTGGTTCGGTCGGTGAACAAATGGTCTACGAGGTACTCGATCCAGGTGCCTACTTACTGCCAGATGTAGTGATCGATCTACGTCTAGTGACCCTGCATCAACAAGGAAAGGATCGAGTGGAGGTACGTGGCGTGCGAGGACGAGCACCCACACCATGGATCAAGGTGTCGGGTGTCTACATGGACGGCTACAAGATGTCGGGTGAATTAGTGATAGGTGGATTACAAGCTCGTGAAAAGGTAAATAAGTGATATGACTATATAATATATATTTATTTATATGTAATATTTATAATATCTATATAGGCATTGGCCGTGGGAGATGCCGTTCTACGTCGTTCTCGTGCTATATTGAAACAACTCGGCCTCGACGATTTCCGACAAAGTAATATGGAAGTTATTGGATCAGAGCATACATACGGGTAAGTCATTCTAATAGATACGCTGTCATCGTCGCGTATCCTATTGTTAACAGTATAAGCGTGTGTTTATAGACCACATTCACGGGTGAACAATTCGCGTGAGGTTATCTTGCGTGTTGTGGTAGTGCATGATAATGTACAAGCACTTCGTGTATTTGGTATGGAGATGGCACCCGTAAGTAGTTCTATGAATGCTAGCACTCTGATTGACATTACGATCTTTATTCAATTATGTTCATGTCGATAATATGTGCGAATACTAGTCTGCTACGTGTATGGCACCTGGTATTACGGTAGTGGATCGGGTCGACCACATCCACAGCCGCAATTGACGCATTTCGCTAGTCTAGTGCCACGTAATCTTATTACATGTCAAGTGGCCATCGATCAACAACCGATCGTTGCGTGTCATTTCCATTCGGATACGCATGCAGATGCTGCGGTACCTCCAGCATTGCCAGCGGAAATAGTGCCACACCAACTGTCACCGGATAGTCCAGATGGACGTCATCAATCAACGGTGCAAGTACCGCTCATTCGTCTATGCTATGGTCGTAGCGGTGACAAGGGAGATACATCCAATATTGGTAAGTTATATATATATATAGAGAGAGAGAGAGTAATACTAATGGCTAATGATTAGGTCTAATTGCACGACATCCTGATATTTATCCGATACTACTACGTGAAGTAACCGCTGCCTCTGTCAAGCATTATATGAGTCATTTGTGTCGAGGTGACGTGTTTCGATTTGAATTACCGGGTATTTATGCACTTAATTTTGTATTAACACGTAGTCTTGGTAAGTGTATCTTATATAGATAGATGTAATAGGAGTAATGTATTAAAATTGCATTAGGTGGTGGCGGTCTTAGTTCATTGAATATCGATAGACAAGGCAAGACTTACGCGCAAATGCTGTTATCGATGCCGATTGCCGTGCCACGTTCATTACTAGCACATATTTAGTTTAATAAAGTATTGCTACTACGTTATATTGACTTTACTTTTATTATTATTATTATTACGATTGTAAGCTGCAATTTACAGTGCTTCTCCATCCAATTGGTTCGGCATTGGCTACTTACTCGTTCGTGTAACGTGTGCGTCACTGTAATAGGCGTGTTTGCACATACTTGTAGGATACTTTGTTTACCTATCAGTCAACCTACTATTATTACTACGCATACTTATTTCTCGTATTGTTCTTGCTATACCACTATCAGTGTTACTAGTTCATATTGCAAAATGTCTGAAACTAAATATTACACCGAGCAAGAAGTTGCTAATCACACGTCAGAGAATGACTGTTGGGTGATTATTCACGGTAAAGTGTACGATGTTACTAAGTTCCTAAATGAACATCCAGGTGGGCGTAAAGTAAGTTGGATAATAGCTGTGTAGACATAGTTAGTGTATTAATACAAGATATAAATATATGTGTATCACGCGTAGGTTATCATGAATGTTGCAGGAACCGATGCCACCAAGCAATTTGATGCCTTCCACAACGCTGGCATATTAGAGAAATACGGTCCTAGTTTGTATGTCGGTGAAGCGGGTAGTCCACCGCAACAACAACAAAAGAAGAAGCGAGTGCCGCTGCTACGACGGAGAAAGAAGCGAGGACTTAGGGAGCCATTCGGCGATTTGATCCCGTTCGGTGATCCTGCCTGGTATCAAGGCGGGGACAGTCCGTACTACAACGACTCGCACCGTCGATTCCGTGCACGTATGCGTGAATTCGCAGAACGTGAAATTATGCCATACTGCGATGAATGGGACGAGGCGAAACTAGTGCCGCGTTCGTTGTTCGTGAAATGCGCTGAAGTGGGTATCACCGTTGGTTTATGCGGACAAGCACCCTTGGAATACGTTGAAGTCGACAATATACTCGGTGTTCCATTGGATGAGTTTGACGCGTTCCACGAACTAGTCCTGAACGAGGAAGTCGCCCGTTGCGGGTGTGGCGGTGTTATCTGGGGTATTTGCGGTGGACTCACCATCGGTCTACCGCCTATCATGCTATTTGGTTCGCAAGAGTTGAAGGCACGCACGGTGGCCGATATACTCGCCGCGCGTAAATCCATCTGCTTAGCGGTGACGAACCGTACGCGGGCAGTGACGTGGCTGGTCTACGCTGCGAGGCAAAGGAAACGCCCGATGGCGAGTATTACATCGTGAACGGCGAGAAGAAATGGATCACGAATGGCGTGTTCGCCGATTATTTTACGGTAGCCGTGCGTACAGGTGGCGAAGGAATGGGCGGTGTCTCTCTATTGCTGATCGAGCGTACGATGCCGGGTGTCAAGACACGTCAGATGCAATGCTCGGGTGTATGGGCATCGGGCACCGCGTATATCACGTTTGAAGATGTTAAAGTGCCGAAATCGAATCTAATCGGAGAGGAGAACAAAGGATTCAAGTATATAATGCACAACTTTAATCATGAACGACTATCGGCTTGCATGCAAGCACATCGATGTGCTCGCGTATGTCTCGAGGAATCTATTAAATACGCGAGTAAGCGCGAGACATTCGGTCGTAAACTCATCGAGCATCAGGTGATTCGACATAAATTGGCCGATATGGCTCGACGTATTGAGGCATCCCACGCCTGGATGGAGCAGCTTCTCTATCAAACGAAGATAATGCCACACCACGAGGCCATGATCAAGTTGGTGGACCGATCGCCTTGCTTAAAGTGCAAATAACGCAGACGTTCGAGTATTGCGCTCGTGAGGCATCCCAAATCTTTGGTGGTCTCGCTTACACGCGTGGTGGACAGGGTGGCAAGGTTGAACGACTGTATCGTGAGGTGCGTGCCTACGCCATCCCAGCTGGATCCGAGGAGATTATGCTTGATCTTGGTATGAAGCAATCGCTTAAGGTGGCCCAATTCTTTGGTGCTAAGATCTAAAATATCATGCTTGCGTTGTATTACTTTAATAAAGTAATCCATATCTACATTGCTATTATTATACTATTAAATGAAATAATGCCTAGATGATAGATATTGAATGAATAACTCTTGATATTTATTGATACTGTAGAGGCATATGTTACAGGATTTCTCCTCCTGATTAACGCAGTTAGGCTTTTGTTTTTACTAATAGATAATAGTTACGATAATAAAGCTTACATGTATTTTATAAGATTGATGGTACAATCCAGATAAGTTGTTTATTGTTGTTTGGTTCTTCGTTGTCCTTGTCCTTCATTTCTTGAACGATTAGAAGTAATGCACTTTGATGTAGTTGTGTTGGAACACCATTTCCATTGCGAATACTGAGAATAATCTGAATAACATTCAGACATGCTGCCATATCCCGATTTCATACACGATACTCGAATCCTTTACCATTCATGTCATCTTTATAATTATGATGTGTGCATCTAATAGAATAATGAATTAGTATATTGTTATAGATTGTACTCATCTTAAGAAGGCATGACAAGTGACAGTAGGATATCTCGTCAATTAGAAGACTTGAACATCATGCTTCATTGTTATCCACACTTGTGTATGATTTATTTGTGTATTCTTGATTAAAATAACGTCATCGTATTACTCTACCCATATCGCCTTTCTTATTCTATTCCACTATGTCTACTACTACTACTACTACTACTACTGAAATATTGAGTAATTCCAACTCGTCTTGTAGATTACTACTTTGTCTGAATACTCTTCCCTTTCAGGACCAGCGTGTCTTCCGTAGTCTACTTGGCCATATCGAATTATTGCGTTTATCAGCATGTTGTCACTCGTTAAGAAGCAGTATTCGAAATGATAAAGTATTATGGCAAGCACTATACCATAGGGATTTCCTATCGGGAGCATATTATTCTAAAGAGATGGATTTCGTATTATGGTGTATACGCACGGATGTCAACAATCCATGTACATCGGATAAACGATCCGATCTACTAGAGAATGTGGACTGGTACAACACATATCGTCGACGAGTGAGCACCGAGAATAATTGGCGATATGGACGGTACAATACCACGCATATCGATATGGAACGTGACAAGGATAGAGTATGGTATCGCAAAGATATTATTGATAATGGTACAATTATGACGCAATATGATCTCTTAGAGTGGACATCAAGTCATAGTTATATTTTAGAATATTTGCCACATCCAAATCTTATATCAAACCATAATAATGTATATAACAGTACATTATCCACGTCGCCAAACGTTCTTTTACTGGGTAGTGGTAATGTAGCTCAGCATAAATATGTCCTGGGTGACCATTATATAGCTGTATTTCCTAGGGAAATCGAGAGCGATACCGACTATAATGTAAAAATACTTTCTCGAAAGCATGGCGGTATTTTCACTACATTCGATGTTCCAGTACCATATGAAGTGGAGGCAATCGAGGGGAAATGGGTATTATTAGTGGACAAATTACAAGAGTCATTCATATCTTTGTCAATTTGTAAGCGTAGTAACTATACAATGCTGCAATATAACTAGTACTAATAATCAATGAATCTAGACCATATAATGGTATTCGATATAGATAATGGTATCATGTGTCCAGGAAACATTGATGATACATGGGAGGCGTCACGTTTTTACAAAACAACCAACAATACAGCAATAGTATACACGGCAAAAGTAGTCAAAGATGATGATGCAGATCGTATTGAATGGGCATTATACTAGTTCTCGAGCAATAATCCTGTTGTACAATTGCGAAATGGCTGGTTCCATCTACCTGAAGGGATAACAAAAACGTGGCTAATGACGTATAATTCATACGATTCGTATATTATAATTGAATTATATGGTAATCCTGATTATAATCCATACATAATGCATAGCGTAGCATCCAGTGGTCAATGCCATATTCCACGTAATTGCTACACTATGACCGACCAACATATACCTACTCCATTGTTAAGAGCTGGATACAAGTATTCAATGTTTGATTCCAAACCGACAAAAGTATGGACAGACTTAACTTACAATGACGATCAAGTATTACAAATATCGGATACAGATTTCATGAAGCATATTATTGGAGATCTCTATATTTTTATTACGGATCATAATGATATAAAAAGTCAATTGCTTGTAGATATCAATACAAAAGAAGTAATACGCAAATTGGAAGCACCACCTAAGATATGGGGAGTGCCTAACTATGCAATGTTTGGTACGATAGATAGTTCCTATGACAGCGATGTGTACACAATACAAGAGTATGGTGAACTATAACAAGTATCAATAAACCATACTATATTGTTATTGATCACATTAGAGTGAGCAATATATTGTTATTAACTAATAATGTGAAGTAATAATGAGGAATAAATATTATTTATTATCACTAATCGTAACATATGATATCGCAATCATTAACATCTCACTCAACTGCTAGGACCATGACAACTACTCAATAATAATAGCAATGCGATAATGGTGTTAACAATTATGTAAATCTATTTACTGATAAAGAGTAACAGCACTAATCGATTGGAAAAACCCTGTAAATGTTAAAACAGCGAATTTATAATATGAACTTACAGTGTGACGCCCGTCTTCTTGACATGTGTGTCGGTTGTTCACGCCAATCTATTCATCCGATTACCGTCACTCCTGGCTTATATCAATCACATTATGCATTCATTGTGTAGTACTGTAACGAGCACCGGTGCTACTTATCCGACACGTTTCCATTTTACACCGTATATTATAGGCATATGTCGCATAATCACATTGCCCGAGTGAGACAGCTGATTGCCCCGTGATTGGGCGAGTGTGAATCGACTAGTTACATGTGATGATGCTGTACATCAGTTGATTCCATTTCGTTTTCTACAAGTATGTTGTGACGTTGGAAGCTTCCATTCATCCTTAACCATGCTCCTCTGGAACATCCTCGTTGTTGCAACAATAACAGCATTTATTTATTTAATCCGTCAGCTAACACATCATTGCCAGCAATTTCGTATTTCTTTATTCAATCGTTCTACATTATTCAGATAGTTCATTACTGCAACTAGCATCAGTGCTTAGTATAGCACATTAGCTTGCCTGATTTGACTACGCTATTCGCCGATATCGTGCGTATATAGGAAAAGAAGGAGAGAACACCAAGTTAAACTAGGTCAAGCATGTTGTCCATTACACCGCGGGTTATTCTTGCTTCGCATTAATCATGTCCATTTTATCGCTAGCTGAAGTGATGGCGACATCCAACACGAAGGAAACACCCGCTGAAGATTAATACACCTTAACACATCATCTCTATGATAGTAGTCGAGGAAAAGCAAAAAACCTCATTTACTAGTGTATTTCTATATCGCATTTTTATTCATTCAACTATCAGGTTACGCCTTCTTATTTATACTGGATTTATCCTTTGATTATCCTATATAACAACAATATTTGCTTAATAAAACATTTATTATTACTTTATTATACTAATCAATTAGTGGTAGCATTAAAAAGTGGAATATACTAGTGGTATACACGCACTCACGCACAATCATTAGTGTCGTAAACGATATCACTAAACGGGATCTGACTAACCATGATTGAATCCAAGCATCATTCCGACGCGGCCCGATCTATCACAACAATTTGCTGGCTCCTTTTTACACGATAGACTGACTAAACTATAGTTCCTCTTCTTCTCTCCTCTCTTATTACGCAACTTTCTCGTATACTATATACGTGTATTTGTACGTGCGTGTACGTGAGTGTGGTGTGTGCGTGTGTATACGTGATACCGTATATTGTTTTGTCTCTTCCTCTCTCTCGCTCTTTCTCCTTTCTTTCTATCTATTTTTCCTACTTATCTATCAATCTAGCTAGTTAGCTCGTTCGTTATCTCTGCACTGATGGCGTCTCGTCTTGGTTTATCCGGGTTGCTTCGAGCAGGCATGCGTGCCTCGCCAGTAAGTAGTAATAACTAAATAGAGGAATGATCGAGCGAAACATCAACATCTAGGAGATAGATCCGCAGTTGATTCATAGGATCACGTATTAAACGACTAATTTAATAGCTCTATATATGTTTTTTTACTAATTACTTTCTATTATACTTTGTGCTAGGCGATGCGTTTGAATCGTTATGCGACCGCTGCCTCGACACTTGCTCCCACAACGCGTACTACTACTTTGTCCAACGGCTTAACAGTTGCTACTGAAGCACATCCACATGCGCAAACTGCCACCGTTGGCGTATGGATTGACGCGGGCAGTCGAGGAGAAACGGAAACCAACAACGGTGTTGCTCATTTCCTAGAACATATGGCGTTTAAGGTATTAATCAGCAGATTTATTGATATATATCTAATAATAATAATATATGCGTGTATATAGGGTACTAAGGGCCGTTCGCAACATCAATTGGAATTGCAAATTGAAAATATGGGCGCTCATTTGAACGCTTATACCTCTCGCGAACAGACAGTCTACTATGCCAAAGCGTTCAAATCGGATGTAGGCAAGACCGTGGAGGTATTGTCGGATATTTTGCAAAACTCTACCCTGGATCCAGCTGCCATCGAGCGTGAGCGTGATGTTATTCTACGTGAACAACAAGAAGTGAACAAAATTATGGAAGAAGTCGTATTTGATCATTTACACGCTACTGCTTTCCAAGGTAATATATATATATATATATTAATTGATTAATTTAAATAACTCTATGCAATAATCATGTAGGTCATGCTTTGGGCCGTACCATTCTTGGTCCAAAGGAGAACATCCTTTCATTGCAACGGGACGATCTAGCCGGTTACATTAAATCCAACTATGCTGGCAATCGTATGGTATTGGTTGGTGCTGGTGCCGTCGAACATGAAGAACTCGTCAAGCTGGCCGAACAGCACTTCTCGACATTGTCAGCGGCGGTAACACCGATGCTCTACAGGCGAACCGCACCAAGCCACGCTTCATTGGATCAGACTTGCGTATTCGCAATGATTCCATGCAACAGGCACACATTGCCCTAGCAGTTGAAGGTGTAGGCTGGTCGCATCCTGACTACCTGCCAATGTTGGTCATGCAAACCATTGTAGGTAGCTGGGATCGTGGTCTCGGCGCCGCCACCCATCTGTCATCGCGCCTATCGAATGTGGTGGCACGAGAGAGCCTGGCCAATGCCTTCACCTCATTCCACACCGCCTACACCGACACCGGTCTCTGGGGTATCTACCTGATCAGCGAGCGTCTCAATCATCTTGATGATCTGTATATGCCGCGCAGGGTGAATGGAATCGCTTCTCGGTGTCGGTAAGCGAGGCTGAAGTGGCACGCGCCAAACAACAATTGAAGGCGGCCCTTCTACTTGGTCTCGATGGCACCACCGCCATTGCCGAGGATATCGGTCGTCAATTGCTCACGAGTGGACGTCGCTTGTCACCAGCTGATTTGGAGCAGCAAATCGACCGAATCACCGCGGCTGACATCAAACGATGTGCCAACACTTACCTATGGGATCGTGAGGTGGCCGTGGTAGGTCTCGGTCCAATTGAAGGTCTTACCGACTATCAACGTATTCGTGGTTCTATGAGCTGGAACCGCGTTTAATAAATAGTTGGACGAACACACGACTGAATTGGAGGATAAGAAACACATAAGCGTGTGTAGGCATGATGATAGTCATCATCTTCATCATCTTCATCTATAGCGGCTTATAAGAATAGGAATCTACCTACCTATAAGGTAACATGAGCTAGTTTTCTTTACAATAAACTTGGTTGTCTTATAATAATAATAATAATCATCATCATCATTACAAGTGAGATTAATACAAGCTAATCGTTTATTAATAAACAATAATAATAAAATAGAACTAATCGTGCTTCCCTAATTGACACGTTTGCTTTTCATCAAGTAATGGCCAGTTCACCGTTGAACAATTCATCTTATTCGTTAGAGTATGTACAGCTTGCCATCGACCATGATCAATTAATTCTTGTACAATTGTATGCCACCAAATGGGAGATGTCCCCGTTGATGCGATGTTGACGCCAATGCTATACGAGGTAGATCATGCCAGAATTGACGACGAGTTGCAGGAATGTCCCAAGATTGCACTAATGATTTTGCCGCCAACATCTGCAAGTGTTCTTCAATGTCACGACGTGTTAGTAGTAAAAGCGAGGAAGATTGTGTCACTTGATAGTCGCCTGATTGCTTAGCTGGTCGATGATCAGTAGCATCGGCTACACCGAGTGTATCCACTTCCAGCATAGGCATTGGCGTTTTAATCCAGATGCCAATGGCAGAGCGTACCATTAGCGATAGCGCAATCGCACATGTTCCCACCATAGCATCGATTGTAGTTGTGCATTGGGTACTAGGCTTGCTAGCACGATATCAATCCATTTAATACCGTAAAGACCGACACCAAGCCAGAGAGCACCTTGTAAACCATGTTTAATATACAAGCGACGCGCCAACTGCTGGCTTGCTGTGTTGGCCGTGGTCAACGCTGTCGACAATGATCCGGATGCAGCCTGTGCCGCCACTATTATCGCGTAGCACTCGTAATCGGGCCATAGTCCATTCTTACGTATTTCCTTCAACACCGATGTTGCATCGTTCATGGCATTACATTTAGTATAGCGGTAAGTAATAATTTGTAAATAGTCAACGGTGTCTTGATTCGTAGACTTTTATGTACTTCCTGTACCATCGCGTATAATTCTACATCATCATTAACACGCGATACAGCGGTAGTAGTTTGATGGCTGTTACTCGATGCTAGACTCGTAGCTTGTCGTGATGTATTCTTCATTTGTATACACTGCTTTAAGATCAGTTCAAGTGTTCATAACCTGGATGCGGATGCTTATAACATAGTCGACGGAAAATAGCACGAAGCTGAGCGGGTGAGTGTGCCTCGCGAATCAGTCGTTTCCAAATGTTGGTCGTCTCGGTGGATAGTCGCGTAGATTAGACGAATCACCACCAATAGCTAGCGTATGACTAGTATTCGTCGCGACATTGCTAATATTCGTGTCTAATTGGTTGCTAGGCTGCCTACCCGTGCATAATAGTGTTGAATATGACCGGTGTATCAATCGACAGGATAGTAGCGGGTTAGAGCGTGCACAATTCAATATGGTTCGTTTTGAGATTACTTGTTGTCCAACAGATCGTATGCAATAAAATGACATGTCTATCAAACTAGTAACAAATAAGGTCGAGAAGAAAGGAATACGCGCTGAATAATGGATATCAACATTTGAGCAAAAACTGGAGCTTCTGTATTTACTCTGTTGGACAAATGCGCTCAGATCCCATTATAAATGACCGTCAAATTCCGAATAGAATACACACATGTATGCGCGTGTGTGCGTGTGTCCTACGTGCATACGCAAGCAATCATATGCTTCATCCTTGTCATTGATGACTAATGCACTCGCCACTAGTGAATGCGCTATCAATTGAATGAATCGGTTCCGGTTCCGGTTCGTCACATTATAAAAATAAAACCTGCTACTGTACAGTCTGCTCCATTCGAGTATCGTTGTTTCCCGCTCTTTTCCTCAATATCTTGTCGTATTTCCACCATGGCCAGACGTGTTATTAATGTTGATGTCGTATCCGATATCACTTGTCCTTTGTAAGTAGATATCCGTAGCATGATTAGTAGAAATGCATAATCGAATCATAGGTAACCTATGCATGTTTAGTTGCTTTATCGGAAAACGCGCACTTGATGTAAGTCATTAGCGAATGTCACACATTTTATACTATATGATTTATTAAGTAAATGGTAATAGAAAGCAATCAGACAATCACCACAGCATGATGTTCGCGTAAAATGGCTTCCATTTCAATTGGCGCCAAACATGCATGAGGAAATTGAAAGAGCAGAGTATCTGAAGCGTAAATTCGGTGATGCGAGTCGTATTAATGCGATGCATCAACGTCTAGAGAGTATGGGTAAGCGGTAGAGGATTGTCAAGTGCATTGATAATAAATTACGGCTATCTAGGTCAAGAGTATGACATTCATTTCAGATGGGATGGTTTAACCGGGAACACGCTGCTTGCTCATCAGCTTGTTGATTACGCGGGTAATCCTGAGCATGGCGGTGATCTAACAAAGCAGAATGAACTTATGGAAGAGCTATTTAAGCAAGTACACGAGAATCGACAATCGCCTGCATCATTACCTATGCTATTGGAGACCGCGGAGAAGGTTGGGTTTGATCGTGAAAAAGTGAGCTGATATTTATAATTGCGAATAATGAGAAAGAGCCACTTCTTAGATTAGATTCACTAATGATGTCATTGTATTCAGGTTAAGGCATACTTGAATGCCGGTGAGAATGCCGATGCCATTAGTCATTTGGCTCGCGATGCTACGAAGCGAGGTATTACAGGTGTGCCTTACTTTGTTATCGATAAAAAGTAAGTGACAGTATCATTATTAAGTAGTATTCAGTTGACATAACCAATTCAACGATAGATATTCACTATCAGGAGCACAGCCGGTGGATGCGTTTATCGAAGCATTCGATCCGTCATTCACCTAAACATATTTCCTATGATATTAATATTACTATTACTATTAAAGAATATTAATATGAAATTATGATTTATCTTGTATACAAGGATAGCGAATTGAACGCATAAGATGGCATTGGTGCATTATGCTTATTATGCTATGAGTACATATTCAAATGTATCAATAGATGATGCTTAATGTAAGAAATGCAGCATCATCTCTGTAAGTTGTTTAATGTTTTGACTATTGAAATATAATTCATTTCATTATCAATAGTTGCACTGTACTGATATGATGTAGCATTCGAATGGGCAAATTTATCATCAGTTGATGTTCATACAGCAACAATTAGTATGGACGATGTACTGCTAATACATCTAGACGACCTCCTCGCGGTTTTAAGCCAAAGAATCGTACCGGTCGCATGTCGCCACTGATCCATGATGGTATTGTAATAACGAAACGACGAATCAGTATAGATAACGTAAGTTGTAATTCCATCCATGCTAGACTATACATGATATTACTGTTTATTAACAAACTGGCCAACTATACCCGTAGTCGCTCCTTACCTCTGCCCTAAACATGCGCGTGCACCCATCGAGAATGCTAGCAGGTTTTGTCGCATCAATTTACGTTTTTCAGGCGTTGTATTCAACCAGCGATCAGGATGGAAACATTCGGTATTCTCACCAAATATCTGTGGCGTAAGATGAATTGCCGGCGATACTGGATGTATAACAAACTGCTCGGGCAAATTAGCACAGAATAGCAATGACATATAACAGATAGTAGTAGTAGTAGTTACCCCTTGAGGAAGATAAACATCGCAAATGACTACACCACCGGAGGGTACAACTCGTTGACTCGCACCACCAACCGTTCTTAGTCGCATCGATTCAAGGATGACAGCATTGAGAAGTGGTAGGTGTTTCACCGTTGAATGCGTGATTACTTGATCTTGATCAGGAATTGCCGCTAGTAATTCATGCTCTAATCGTTGGTGTATAGCTGGATGTTCCAAGATGAAATGCAATGTCCTATGGCAATACATTGGATGTTATGTACTCCTCATTAGAAGCATGTGTCATTATCAATATACCTACCAGGTAAGGGTCAGTGCTGTTGTATCAGTACCACCAAGTCTAAATGATCATTAGCATTTGTATTTGACGTCGGTTACAATTGCTTACAATTGCACGATTGATTCGGCAATAATCTGATCGATATCAAGACGATTGCCAGTTTCCGGATCGACTGCTTCGATTAGTCGTTGTAGCACATCTTTAACACGAGTGCTATCCGTTGCTTGTTCATCTTTCATTGAG
Organism: Syncephalis plumigaleata; assembly: GCA_025201365.1. Lineage (NCBI taxonomy): Eukaryota > Fungi > Zoopagomycota > Zoopagomycetes > Zoopagales > Piptocephalidaceae > Syncephalis > Syncephalis plumigaleata. Next base: position 3,030,051 of record JAIXMF010000001.1, read on the forward strand.
TTCATACGCTCGCAAACGATGGATCGTGCAAACTAATATGGCATTTGTATGTAAATAACTATCGTATCATTCATTGTGACCTACTTCAATTAGCAATCGCTCTGATTCGAAATACTTTGGCATGATCCATGGATGACATAATCTACCAAATACATTCTTCTATCGAATGCGCAGATAGATAGATATACACATTAAAGTTGTTGTCGTCGTTGTTGTTTATTCCAGTAGACACTGCTTACCAGCATTCCCAGATAGGTCATGTCGTTGATCCAACGGAAAACAGGATGTGCCGTATCATTACCGTCAGCCTTCAATGTATGGAATGAACCTCCAAATGCCACTTCGCCAATTACATCCTAGTCAATTCATTAGTACTCGTATACATATATACATACATACACGTGTCAGTGTATCGATCATACTAATGTGGCATAATGGAACAGTTTCATTATATCGAATGATTCACCGGTATCAGCATAACGGGACACTTGTGCTGCAATGGCAGCTGCTCCTACCTCATAGATAAGCGGCTCCAGTTCTGCGATAGACGTGGCCGAGAATGCCGGACCAATGAGTCGTTTCTACATAGTGCGAAGGCAAGCAAGCAAGCAAATAAGCAAATAAGCAATTAGTTGCATGGTCATGGAATCGGCTACTTCCTACCAGTTGACGATGATGTTCCGCGTTCCTATACATCCATATTCATGAGTGTATTGCTAGTTTCCTCGCGTAAGTAACTGACCTGGTGGAGAATATACTCTCACGATGAAATGCAAAATTCCTATAGCTTTCTGGCTTGCTAAACTTTGTGGAACTGTAGATTATCTTCAAGGCATCAGGATCGATTGTTGCCACTGCATTAGAACCTAGTCGATACATGTATATACATAAATAAGCGATATTTCACAGGTATGACAACGATAGCCACTAACTTAGACGGTATATCTTTCCATAACGTTGACTCATTGCCACGCTATAAGCCGTATAATTGCCGGTGGCCATTTGGTATAGGGTAATCAAGCGTGCAATTATGGCCGGTCTCACACCTGGTATCTTTGCAATGGGCGAGAATAGCTCGTCATAAAGTATCTGGCAAACAATGAGCTACTGTTTCAATCGATAATGATCATTCTACCTTGCTCAGTAAAGATGCACCACAAACTATTGCTACAAACTTCCAATCGAGTAGCACTTCCATTAGTGGATAATATAGGCTTGGATACATACTAAGAAATGAATAAGAAACGATATTGCTGGAGGAAAGGAGTAAAAGAAGCAACAATGCCATGAAGATCCTTGGATACTTGCTATTACATCCATTAAGTTATATCTAATGATGACTGCTTACATTGTTATCTTTCTCCTTGTTATACCAATAATGACATCGATGATGCAGCTAGCATCAATAGATGCGTATTTGCAATGTTCTTTGTTACATATCTCGCAATGTTATGACTGATCAATACACGCTAATATGGACTCATTGTATATACAATCTATGCCAAGCCATGTCAATTGGCAATTACTATTCAATCTATGACATTGTCAGTCTACTAGCAAAGATAATCCAGCATTGTATTGATTAGACATTGATGGCGTAAGAGACAGCCTTAACGAGTCTAGTTGCCACGTAATACATTCTTTAGTTGAGCAAACTATCATTAACACCATCCAATGGATTATTGCTAGCATGGGCTGATCTGTCGAGTGCATCCAGTGGTGTTACAAAGACAATGGTAACGCGTTGGGTCATTCGCTTGTCCGTTTCCATTCGTGCAACATCAGCTGAATGGAACGCCTTTGAACGGTTCTTTCGCCAGAAATGAAACTCCCGAAAAGGAGTAGCCGAGAGCGAGACGTCAACTTGATAAATCCTCGCTCTCTCCCCTCCCCCCAACGATAGCGACATTTGTACTTCTCTCCTCGGCATTTTTGTTATTTCTCAGTATCTGTTCAGTTATTGTACCTTTTTTGATTCTATACGGTTCAGTCTACCCACTCTATCTGTACTAACATCATTATGGTATGTACACGTTGCATGTGCCATTATTGCCATAGTCCATTCAATCTACAATGATATACTGACGTTTTATTGCGAATAAATAGACTGCGACTAACCTCAGCAATAGCCAAGTTATCCGTCTAAAGGAGGAATTCAGTGTATTGGACGCTGATAACCGCGGCACCATCAACTTTGATAGTCTACTTGCCCTTTACTATGAACTAGATGTTGCAACGGATAAAGACGAGCTTGAACAGCTAGTTGGATCGAAAGCAGTTGAAGCCAATCTATTCGACATTGATGCAGCGTTGCAGACTTACGGCAAGCTCAACGAGTTGGTCATTCAGCGTCAGCAGGAAAGGAAGCGCAACTACGCCATGCCTTCAAGCTATTCGACCGTGATCACGATGGCAAGGTCACGGCCGAGGAATTGCAGATGATCATGACCCATGTAACCAAAGAGCAGTATACAACGGATGAGGCGGCGGAACTCGTCACCATACTGGATACCGATAAGAATGGCTTTATCGATGTTGACGAGCTACTCGGACTGATAGTAAGTGATTGCTGCATGTTCCGCACATAGAAGCAGTAGAGCTAATCATAATTATTAGAAATCACGCGGTGAAGTAGCAGCAAGCTAAGCGCATTATGTCCTTCAATAAATGATATGGCTCATCTTGCTAGTTGTTTATAACCACATCTATCTAAATAATACATTGTCGTAGCATGTGCGGTGTTCGATATTGATTCTATTTTATTTATGTGCAATGATATGAATGTAAACATGAACAAACAATACTACTACTAATACTAATTATTGATGAGAGATAAAAAGCAACGAATAATGCATTAATATTTCATACGTATACAAATACCATGGAATCTCATGCATTGACTGTTTATCTAAGCAAAGCACATGCAACTGTTGACTTCAATAATAAGAATGATGCTAATGAATATGCAAAATTATTTATTAATAAAAGCGAATGTTTAATAATGTTTACTGGATGGAGAAACTTGTAGTTACATACACTCAAATAGCCTCCTCATTTGATCTATTATTATTAGTAGTAGGCTACATAACAATTACGCAGTTATCTTCTCTCATTATTTTCCTTTTAGCTTTTCACATTGAAGATATCATTATTCCTTTAGTACTTCCTTCTTACTATTGCTTTTTTGTTAGTCAAGCTCATTCTCATTCTTTACCGCCATGCCTTCTGTTCTACTCGTTTGTCTAGGGAATATCTGTCGAAGTCCCATGGCCGAGGCTGTGTTGGCGCACACCGTCAAAAGCCGCGGACTTGCTGACCAGTTCACAATTGATAGCGCTGGCACTTCGGGATGGCATATAGGAGAATCGCCCGATTCTCGGTCTACTGCCTGTTGTCATCGTCACGACGTGCCGGTAAAACACGCTGCTCGACAGGTTACAGCGGATGATTTCCGACAATTCGACTATATATTCTGCATGGATGAATCCAACCTGCACAATTTAATGCGTATAAAGCCAAAAGATTCGCATGCTGTTGTCAAACTTTTCGGCGAGTATGACCCAAAAGGAGAGCGGATCATTGAGGATCCGTATTATGGCGGCGATGATGGATTTGAACATAACTTTCAACAAGTGACGCGTTGTTCTATCGCTTTCCTTGAAAGCATAGGGCTCTAATGATCCATTGATTGAATTAAACTGAATTGAATAAAATTCTCTTTCAAATTTGCCGTGCCTACTTTATTATAAACATTTATTCCATTCACTTTCCTCACTATCTCACCTCCCCTTCGTTCGTTCGCTTATTCACTCGTTCAACAATCACGTATTTATTACCGTAACACTCATAGATGATAGCAATGCTCGTCAATACACACACTCGTTTATTGCTTTTTATTCTTTTATTCGTCCTCTGATCACACATACACCACACAACTCATGCTTTTCCTCTTACTCCACCTTCGTTACAGCATATACAGGCTACGCTTAGCTGCAAGCGTATACTACTAGTCTTGTGTTGTTCTCGGTCGGTCGTCTTATTCCGTCTAGTCTGCCGCTTTGCCATGACTACTTGTCGATTATGTTGATTGTATGCGCGTACTCGTATTTTGTATCGCTACTCGTCGGCAGCCTCACTCCAATCTGTATACTCTGTCATAACACACTTTGCTCTTCACGCTGTGTAGTATTGGTCTTTATTCGTTGTCGATCAACGTGGCATATACCCACTGGGTCTTTCATACTGGTCTATCCTCTATTCAGTTCTCTCTTTCTCGCTCCGCTTGCCCTTGCCTCACTCGTGTATTTCTATTATTTCATGCGTGTCCTTTATTCACGCGTTTGCTTCCGTGTTGTACCACTTTATTCACGTTGACTTGCTGTCTTGCTCGTAGTATGTGGGGACACGTACGCATACGTAACACTCCGCTATGATTAGGCGCCACGCTTGCTTGCCAGCATACAATGTCTCCACTCGCTGCTTTGCCTTACTTACTCGTGATTATAAATATATGCAAGTACGCGGTACTCGTGTTAATTACTAGCCAGCGCTTTTGTTCTCCAATTGCGACATGTATACGTAACAACACTACACCTTCTACTCATGTGTTGTGAAAGTACGCGTACATACATAATATCCGTGCTAACTACTACCATCTGTCGCTTAGCACTTTGTATTTTAGTGGTACTGTCTGACATTGTATTGCATATTGTAAATGTACCGAGGCAATCCTATATGTTGGCTATATCTTTATTTGCATAGTATATATCAATAGCTAAGATGGCACTAATAGAGGGTAATAATGACAACGACAGCGATGCTAACTACTATGCAAAGTTATTTATTAATAAAAATAAGTTAGTCTAGCAATGTTAACTGGTCCAAAAATTTTGTATAGTCATCTCAACGTAATGATTACATTTACAAAGCATTGCCTGTATCATCATTGAGTAAATACTGATCTTATACAAATAATGTATTATTTTATTTGTTAAACCATATATATATAATTATCTGACTAAATGTAAAATACTACGCCTACAAACAGTGGATTGTCATTATCCTATAGATGATGAACAACTAAACCGACATATTATCTACTAGCTATAGAGGAGGAAGCAAACAGTGTATCATAGAACGAGGTACTGCCTACGGGTAGAATAGTATCCGGACGTCGTTCAATGAATGTCAACCGTTTTCCCTCTCTTGTATCCTTGCCTATTACAATGATATTCCGTTTAGCATACACGCTACCATATATTCTTCATATAATCCACTTACTATAAGAGTGTAGTCGATAGTGTCTACATATGGAGTGAACTAATAAACGAGAAAGACCATCGCTGGCCTCCCAGACTAAACGACGCTTACTCGTCACGGTTAAAGGATCATCGATATCGCTCTGTTGTGACTGGCGTATCGCTTCAATCTCAGTCATTGCGGGATTCGTGTCTTCTTCACATACAAGCACCATTGAGCCGGCTTGATCGCCTACATCGCTATCGTCGCTAAATGTCTCATCGTCCTCTTCCGATGTAGTCTCATCATCGTCGTCGTCATCATCATCAAGTAAAGTCCACGTCTCGGAGCGGGTATCCTGACCATATAGGAAGCGTAGAATTGTTGCCTCCACTCGACGCACCAATCCTTGAGGAACACGACGACGTCGAACGGCTTGTCTTAGCGAACGATCGCCCGGTGTCAATCCTCGACGTGCTGGTCGTGGTCGTGGCTCAGGTCGCGAGTAAACAACGGACGTATCGGGCGATGACATTGCTATTTGCGTATGCTCCGTGAAATGAAATCCTGGCGCGTTAAGCGGATAACCAGGAGCTGGCAGATCTTCAGGTGATAAAATAGCACACGGATGCTCGACGAAATGATCTAGCAGCGTATGCGTGTCAAAAGCAGAACAAGTAACAAAATAAATAACAATGATATGGAATATGGGACAGCTATCTTTCTTTCTCTCTACTCACTGTTGTCATAACGCTTACGGCGTCGACTACCCGGCTTGCCAGGATGTTCGCGACGAGATAACGAGTCACGCGGCGTAGGATTCCATGCTTGCTTATGGTGCTGTTCCTTCGATCGTGCCGCATTCGACGCCTGCTCATCGCGTTGCTGCCTAGAGGCTTGATGACCCTGATAGGCTGGATGCATATGACCGTTAAACGTCATAAGACGCACTGTCATGGCTTGCGAGGTCGCAGATGACACAGTTGTGGCACGAGTAGATGCCGAGTAGAGCGTGGATGTATAGTCGGTCGACCATGTCTGCGCTATGCTAGCGGGAATATGACCAGCTTCTGCAGCTGATTCTGCAGCCGGTGTGCAAACAGGAGTGATAGCCATGATTATCGCGATGGAGTGTAATACGATATGCTCAATGGAATAGAGAATAGTAGCAGCAATAATAGTAAAATGCTCGTGCAATAAGCAAGATGTATGTGTATGTAGATAAGGGTGGTAAATAAAGAACTAAGGGAAAAGGGAATTAATAGGAGAGAAAGAGCGATGAATAAAATCGAGTCATCTTTTTTGTAGCTCATCATTCATTGAGTCAATGAGACTATTTACGCATTCCCACTCATTACAAGGAGATGCGTAAAGAGAGAGACAAGTAGTAGAGAAATGATCATAGTAGATCATCATTGTTATCGGAAAATTAATCCGTAGATTCCACCAATCATACTCGAGTATCTAGAGGAGTGCAGTGGATTGAAATATTAGTACTTGTATGTGATATATCTGAGCTCATTGATTATACACATGCACACATGTACACATATACGACAATGTAATATCACTTCATCTTGGTCTTTTATTGCATAGAACAACAGCAACAGCAACAATCTACGCTTTCCACGCCTTAACCACTAGTTCTGTCATGCCAATATCCTCGGTATTAAGATGATAGCAACCGTAGAGCACGACAGCAGTTGATGCCATTAGTATACCTTTGGATACAGGGCCTAATACGGGATAGGTACGCTTATCGACGTAGTCACGAAGACAAGCATCGAAGCCTATGTGCGTATGAATGGGTAATACTACGCCGAGTAGAACATCAGTAACTGGATTGGGTCCTTTGATCGCGGTAGATGCAACCAGTATGGGCATAGCAAGTGCAATAGCACGCTCGAGATCCCAATGGTAAGATCCATGAAGTTTATCAGGATTCTGAGGTGGATCTATTGAGGCATAAAATATATTAGTAGTAGTAGTAGTAGTAGTAGTAGTAGTAGTAGTAGTAGTAGTAGTAGTAGTAGTAATAGTGTACTTACGCGTAGATACAGAAGGTGCCGTTGATGTTACTACTGTTATTATTGACATAGAATAAATGAACGTCAGTTTATTTGTCTAGTTCCTATATGCACGACTATTTACCTTTATCTTGTACCAAACGACTCGTGTGTAGTTGAGCTGCTACTGTTGACAATATTGTAGATGCAAAGAGGAAACAAGGATTGCTTATTAGTTTTATTATTTGTCACGGATCCTTGGTGATTCTCTCGATAGGATCGCGTTTTTATCCTAACTTCCCGATACTTACCGACTCGACTTGATGGCAAGATGAGGCTTGTTGGACGGCGCATCATAGCCCGTTGTTGACAAAATAGACGTAAAGCCATATTGCTATCGACACGTACGCGTATTTGTGCTTGTTATGGTTAGATCAGGACAAGTTACTACTTGATGGCAACTTTCTGAGAACAATATGAATAAGATAGTGGAGAGAGAGAGATTTATCGAGTAGGTCGCGGAATAACGTAGGGTGATAAACGGGTAGACACCATCTTCACTCGCACAATTCATCATCATCATTATCATTATCACATGATTGGACTCACTACTATCAGTTATTTTTTGCAAACAAATCCATATTAAGCTTTTGTCATCTGCCTCGCTATTTATTGTAATAAACAACGTACACGTACTACTTGTATGATATTGAAATCATTTTATTATTGAACGTCATTTAGATATAGATATTATATTTATATGCATATAGATAGATTATTGCCTAATACCGTACTTGTTTTATTGTACCATGCGTTGTAGCATAATGATTGCCGCCATGAGCTGATACTGATGTCGTCGTGGTTTTACTTGTCTTTTTGCGCTGCGTCTTGACTTGAGTCGTCGTTGACACGCCATCCACGTCGATTACCGTGGTTGTATTGGATACCGCTTCATAGCTGTTATAGTTGCCGTTCACATTACCACCGGTGCCGTCATTTAGTTGCGCACGATGTGTAGAGTGTGCGTACATGTCAACACGAGGCATTACTTGCTCTTCATTAAGCTCCTCCATACGCGTCCATAGTTGACTACGATCACGACATGCGCGCATTAAACGATCGCGCATAGCATTCAATTTACGAAGTGTTGCACCGCTAAAGCACAAATGATCCTGTAGTCGCTCCCATACCTCGGTCACTAGTACTTCATCCGCTAGTTCAACGTCACGATACCATGGATCGTCTTGTTGTAGGATACCCGCTAGTCTATCCAGTCGTTGATAGTGTAGCTTCTCCCGTTCAATCATTTCCATGGTGGCATAGGCCAGTCGTTCAACGTGTGGACTCGCGAACGTTTGTCGCAGGGCCGGATCTTCTAGCACTTGGTTAATACTCGATCGTTCGCCCACTGGAACGTCTAGCATTTACTATCCCGTTAATTCTACGGCGTTACACATATTTACCGTATACTTGCCAATGCCGGGAATACCGCAATACGGCTCGTCCTTCTCTGGTAGCAAATAGCCATGCTCCTCTTCATCGAAACCGCGTAATCGCTTGACACGATCCTATTGACGACATAGTAAACGATCCTTGTATAGATGGTTCAACGACACGCCGAGTATTCTAACTTACCGTAACAGACTCGGAATCAAACGGTGTTATCCAAAGTCGTCGTCGTTTGTTAATACGTTCAGCGCCTACTTTCAGTGTAATAGAGAGTTACGACTACAACAGCAACAACAACAAGAAGAAGAAGATTCATCTCCTTTGTAAATAATCAACACTAAAGGATATGCTTATTACCGCGATTAGTCGCTAATAGACCAATCTCTTCCGCTTCTGCTGCGTCTATACGTTGCATTTACTCGTGTCAGTGTATCAACAGGTTGGAATACGTGGAAAGTAGTTTCTAGGGATAATTCCTTGTACTGTCTATTGTCTCTCCAGGATTCTACTATTCGCGCTCCCTATTACACTTACCGGAAGGCGCTCGTGGATCGGCGATGGAGGGAATGCCTACATCTACCTCCATACTGTCTCACAGACGAATAGTAAGATTATAGCACTTGTATACAAAACAATACAGCAAGTAGCAAAGCGTAGTTCAACGGAAGAAAAGTTGCAGGTGAAAGTGTAACAGACGAAGAAATTAACGCACACAGACTATTTGATTGATTAAATGATCCCGCGTATTTCACACATTATTGACACGATAGTTTACATGCACAGGTATGTTGTCCGTATAAATCAAGTACTCTCCTATTTATTAAGTCATTACTCGTCAAATGGAGGCAGACCGTAGCGTGCTGGATCAAAGTGCTCCAGTGTATCTAGAACCTCGGTTGGTGGCGGTTCAATGTTACGATTTGCTCGAGGATCGGGAATCCATACAACCTAGAAGGGGTATATTAGCATATTAGCATAATAGTACTAGTAGTACTAGTAGTAGCGCATGCTAGCTTGACTTACCGGCATGCCTGCATTGGCCGCGGCATGAACGCCATTGATGGCATCTTCGAAAACAAGACAGCATGAGGCATCTGGCGAGCCAAGTTGTCGACGAGCTTCATTGAAAATATCCGGTGCAGGCTTGCCATGCTTAACTGCCGGATCATCGCCTAGGATAACGTAATCGAATAGCGAGAACAACGATTGATGATTCATCGTTTTAAGCTTGTAGGCATCCTTATAGGATCCACTGGCTACCTAAACACACGATAATAAACAGCTTATTAGCTCGTAATGCTACTCATACTATCGTTAGGATAATTACCGCAATGGGAATGTTGTGCTTTTTCAAATGTCGAATCAAACGCTAATCATATTGTAATGAACACGTTATTGCTATGGCTGACGCAGCGCTATAAACAACTTACCTCAACGCCAGGTAATGGACGACAAGTGGGGAACAGCTCTAACTATGCGATACTTTAGTTAAGATATATTATAGCTAGACGATTGTTTTTATGGCTTACCTGCATACGATTGCGTTCCTCCAAGTATGCCTCGGCAGTTAGTGGAATACCAGTGGCTTTAATTAGATACTCGGCAGCCTAATTACAAAACTAAATACTGGTTGTCTTATTCAATTTCACGGCTTTTACTTACAGCGTGTGCTGTCTGTCCCATCATAGGTGCCTTCAACTCATACGTGAATTCATGGCCATATCTTCCGATGATTGTACCTGAAGGTCAACAGCGTGTTATTATTTGCAAGCGTATGAATGAAGCTAGTAATGCTTACTGGTTACTTGGGAATAGATGCGCTCCGAGTCCTTTATGCAGTTTAGACATGAAACAACTTTGCTTACTTTAAGATACTTACAATCAACAAGCCATCCATGTCAAAGATGCAGTGCGTAATATTGAGTTTTGTCATGTTGAACTACTTGATTCACTCCGAGCCGAGATGAAAGGAAAAACGAAAAAGCAAACAAAGAATGGTAATATAGAGTGCAGTTCAATTTTATAGTTATTATCAAGTGTCATTAAAGAGAGATGGCTTGATGATGACAACAATCCACACTGTATATGGCAATACATAGTTTATATGGTAATAAATGACAGTAGAAAGTAAAGAGAGGGCACAGTAACAAAGTATGCTCAATAGAGTGTAGAGAATACAGCGATATGTATGAAGTTAATATGATGTTTATTAGCTGAATGAGAATAGAAGCAGAAGGACAAGTAGTATGGATAGCAGTAGGAGTGAATAGAGCGAATGAGCACATATGCTTATAGAATACAAACAAATAAACACATACCAATCTATTAACACTTTATTAATAAATGGCTTATACGAGTGTAATGAGCATAGAAAAGTAAACAAACGGAACTTACTTGAAGCCTACACAGTATGCAAAACAGCATACAGAATAGCTTTAGACGCGCAAGCAATACCCGTAGCTAGTGCACAGTAGAAATCTAATAAACAAACGGCAGCTTACCTTGCAATACAAAGAGTAGCAGATGAGCACTGTTAACGTACAAAGGAATAAACGCGCGAGTGGATCATGACGCAATGACAGCTGTAATACACTCGCAGGAACAACACGGTAGCCTTGTCGTGCACAAGCGCTACAGGCTGAAGGGGAGTGATTACAGCAGAATAAAGTGAGTATGAACGCGTGATCGTAGTGAGCGTGCGTAGAAAAGCAGCGCAAACAACAAAGAGGTAAGCGCAATAGGCAGGATGAATAGAACGCGTAGATGATGACACAAACAACCGTTAGATCAACGACAACAAGAAGGAGCGGTGAACAGCGAACGCGAGTAAAGCATAAACAAGCGAGAGAGGAGAAAGTACAAGTACGCGAGTGTGCTAAGCAAAGGTGAGCGTATACAAGATGAAGGAGAAGGAGAAACAAAGAACAGGTACAGTGAGCATTACGAATACGAGCAGTGAACGGCGAAGAAAGCGAGAAAGAGAGAGTAAACAATAGAGAGAGAGAGAGGAGTGAACGTGTAAAACAGGTGGTATTCACCAATAACCAAGAATGATTAGGAACTATTAACCGGCAAGTACATGTAACCATGCGAGTTAGTTACGCGGTATAGGTTCACGTAGGATGCACCGGTCAATATATGGAGCATATAGGCACGTAGTCGAGAATGACACGCGTTGTTTCATAGCCTGTTGATATGTAGAGAGTGGCGTTAAACGGCGTAGACCAGGTAATAGTAGACAGAGTGGCACACGACTGAATGTCCCTTTGACCGGGTATTATATATGCATGCTAGATCGTGAAGCTGTATACATACCATCCGGAATGAACGTTTCATTCCAGTGACCTCGATGTGACCTCGATGTGACCTCGCTGATATGCAAACATATTGAAAGAATAAACAATTTTATTATAACAGCGCGATAGAGCGCGTCAAGGAGAATATGTCCGTGCATTAAAAAAAGACATTTTATTAATAAAAATTAAAAGTTCTATTATACACGACCATATGTGACCTCATGTGACCTCGCTGTTGTGCAAACATATTGATCGAACGATCGTTCTCACTATGACAGGGTGATAGAGCGCGTCGAGAAGCATAGGACCGCGCTTTAAAAGGAGGCATGATGTTAATGAAAATCTAAAGCTATATCGCTTGCGGTGGTGACCGCGGCCAGCTGTGGCCATTGTGTATGTGACCTCCGCGGTCGATTCGCTGGCAATTCGAATTTGAGTGCTAGCGCGCTGGGAGTAGGTGCATTCGACGCGCGCGTCAATGGTGAGCACGCTAGTGTGTATTGTAAGATTGTCGGGCGCATGCGGGAAGCATATGCCGCGTTCGATTGCGGGGAGGTATGATCAGCATCAGCATTAATAGATCTTAATAAAAGGTGGGCAAATTCACTAACAAATTTTAATCACGTGGTGTGACCTCGCTGGTAGTTCTGTATACATACCATCCGGAATGAACGTTTCATTCCAGTGACCTCGATGTGACCTCGATGTGACCTCGCTGATATGCAAACATATTGAAAGAATAAACAATTTTATTATAACAGCGCGATAGAGCGCGTCAAGGAGAATATGTCCGTGCATTAAAAAAAGACATTTTATTAATAAAAATTAAAAGTTCTATTATACACGACCATATGTGACCTCATGTGACCTCGCTGTTGTGCAAACATATTGATCGAACGATCGTTCTCACTATGACAGGGTGATAGAGCGCGTCGAGAAGCATAGGACCGCGCTTTAAAAGGAGGCATGATGTTAATGAAAATCTAAAGCTATATCGCTTGCGGTGGTGACCGCGGCCAGCTGTGGCCATTGTGTATGTGACCTCCGCGGTCGATTCGCTGGCAATTCGAATTTGAGTGCTAGCGCGCTGGGAGTAGGTGCATTCGACGCGCGCGTCAATGGTGAGCACGCTAGTGTGTATTGTAAGATTGTCGGGCGCATGCGGGAAGCATATGCCGCGTTCGATTGCGGGGAGGTATGATCAGCATCAGCATTAATAGATCTTAATAAAAGGTGGGCAAATTCACTAACAAATTTTAATCACGTGGTGTGACCTCGCTGGTAGTTCTGTATACATACCATCCGGAATGAACGTTTCATTCCAGTGACCTCGATGTGACCTCGATGTGACCTCGCTGATATGCAAACATATTGAAAGAATAAACAATTTTATTATAACAGCGCGATAGAGCGCGTCAAGGAGAATATGTCCGTGCATTAAAAAAAGACATTTTATTAATAAAAATTAAAAGTTCTATTATACACGACCATATGTGACCTCATGTGACCTCGCTGTTGTGCAAACATATTGATCGAACGATCGTTCTCACTATGACAGGGTGATAGAGCGCGTCGAGAAGCATAGGACCGCGCTTTAAAAGGAGGCATGATGTTAATGAAAATCTAAAGCTATATCGCTTGCGGTGGTGACCGCGGCCAGCTGTGGCCATTGTGTATGTGACCTCCGCGGTCGATTCGCTGGCAATTCGAATTTGAGTGCTAGCGCGCTGGGAGTAGGTGCATTCGACGCGCGCGTCAATGGTGAGCACGCTAGTGTGTATTGTAAGATTGTCGGGCGCATGCGGGAAGCATATGCCGCGTTCGATTGCGGGGAGGTATGATCAGCATCAGCATTAATAGATCTTAATAAAAGGTGGGCAAATTCACTAACAAATTTTAATCACGTGGTGTGACCTCGCTGGTAGTTCTGTATACATACCATCCGGAATGAACGTTTCATTCCAGTGACCTCGATGTGACCTCGATGTGACCTCGCTGATATGCAAACATATTGAAAGAATAAACAATTTTATTATAACAGCGCGATAGAGCGCGTCAAGGAGAATATGTCCGTGCATTAAAAAAAGACATTTTATTAATAAAAATTAAAAGTTCTATTATACACGACCATATGTGACCTCATGTGACCTCGCTGTTGTGCAAACATATTGATCGAACGATCGTTCTCACTATGACAGGGTGATAGAGCGCGTCGAGAAGCATAGGACCGCGCTTTAAAAGGAGGCATGATGTTAATGAAAATCTAAAGCTATATCGCTTGCGGTGGTGACCGCGGCCAGCTGTGGCCATTGTGTATGTGACCTCCGCGGTCGATTCGCTGGCAATTCGAATTTGAGTGCTAGCGCGCTGGGAGTAGGTGCATTCGACGCGCGCGTCAATGGTGAGCACGCTAGTGTGTATTGTAAGATTGTCGGGCGCATGCGGGAAGCATATGCCGCGTTCGATTGCGGGGAGGTATGATCAGCATCAGCATTAATAGATCTTAATAAAAGGTGGGCAAATTCACTAACAAATTTTAATCACGTGGTGTGACCTCGCTGGTAGTTCTGTATACATACCATCCGGAATGAACGTTTCATTCCAGTGACCTCGATGTGACCTCGATGTGACCTCGCTGATATGCAAACATATTGAAAGAATAAACAATTTTATTATAACAGCGCGATAGAGCGCGTCAAGGAGAATATGTCGTGCATTAAAAAAAGACATTTTATTAATAAAAATTAAAAGTTCTATTATACACGACCATATGTGACCTCATGTGACCTCGCTGTTGTGCAAACATATTGATCGAACGATCGTTCTCACTATGACAGGGTGATAGAGCGCGTCGAGAAGCATAGGACCGCGCTTTAAAAGGAGGCATGATGTTAATGAAAATCTAAAGCTATATCGCTTGCGGTGGTGACCGCGGCCAGCTGTGGCCATTGTGTATGTGACCTCCGCGGTCGATTCGCTGGCAATTCGAATTTGAGTGCTAGCGCGCTGGGAGTAGGTGCATTCGACGCGCGCGTCAATGGTGAGCACGCTAGTGTGTATTGTAAGATTGTCGGGCGCATGCGGGAAGCATATGCCGCGTTCGATTGCGGGGAGGTATGATCAGCATCAGCATTAATAGATCTTAATAAAAGGTGGGCAAATTCACTAACAAATTTTAATCACGTGGTGTGACCTCGCTGGTAGTTCTGTATACATACCATCCGGAATGAACGTTTCATTCCAGTGACCTCGATGTGACCTCGATGTGACCTCGCTGATATGCAAACATATTGAAAGAATAAACAATTTTATTATAACAGCGCGATAGAGCGCGTCAAGGAGAATATGTCAGTGCATTAAAAAAAGACATTTTATTAATAAAAATTAAAAGTTCTATTATACACGACCATATGTGACCTCATGTGACCTCGCTGTTGTGCAAACATATTGATCGAACGATCGTTCTCACTATGACAGGGTGATAGAGCGCGTCGAGAAGCATAGGACCGCGCTTTAAAAGGAGGCATGATGTTAATGAAAATCTAAAGCTATATCGCTTGCGGTGGTGACCGCGGCCAGCTGTGGCCATTGTGTATGTGACCTCCGCGGTCGATTCGCTGGCAATTCGAATTTGAGTGCTAGCGCGCTGGGAGTAGGTGCATTCGACGCGCGCGTCAATGGTGAGCACGCTAGTGTGTATTGTAAGATTGTCGGGCGCATGCGGGAAGCATATGCCGCGTTCGATTGCGGGGAGGTATGATCAGCATCAGCATTAATAGATCTTAATAAAAGGTGGGCAAATTCACTAACAAATTTTAATCACGTGGTGTGACCTCGCTGGTAGTTCTGTATACATACCATCCGGAATGAACGTTTCATTCCAGTGACCTCGATGTGACCTCGATGTGACCTCGCTGATATGCAAACATATTGAAAGAATAAACAATTTTATTATAACAGCGCGATAGAGCGCGTCAAGGAGAATATGTCAGTGCATTAAAAAAAGACATTTTATTAATAAAAATTAAAAGTTCTATTATACACGACCATATGTGACCTCATGTGACCTCGCTGTTGTGCAAACATATTGATCGAACGATCGTTCTCACTATGACAGGGTGATAGAGCGCGTCGAGAAGCATAGGACCGCGCTTTAAAAGGAGGCATGATGTTAATGAAAATCTAAAGCTATATCGCTTGCGGTGGTGACCGCGGCCAGCTGTGGCCATTGTGTATGTGACCTCCGCGGTCGATTCGCTGGCAATTCGAATTTGAGTGCTAGCGCGCTGGGAGTAGGTGCATTCGACGCGCGCGTCAATGGTGAGCACGCTAGTGTGTATTGTAAGATTGTCGGGCGCATGCGGGAAGCATATGCCGCGTTCGATTGCGGGGAGGTATGATCAGCATCAGCATTAATAGATCTTAATAAAAGGTGGGCAAATTCACTAACAAATTTTAATCACGTGGTGTGACCTCGCTGGTAGTTCTGTATACATACCATCCGGAATGAACGTTTCATTCCAGTGA